>NJDC01001215.1:42494-81587 GCA_002245475.1 Calephelis virginiensis
AGATGGACATGCATGGCGATATACCGCACGTGCGACACCTGTACGCGACCACGCGCGGTATCCACACCAGACCGCATTTGTCGTGTTTGTCGTAACTGCGGACTGGAAAGAAACAATTTTTTTTTATGTTATAGGAAGGCAAACAGGCAGACGGATTTCCTGATGGTAAGAAATTCACGCAGTCTTGAGACACCAAAGATGTTAATGGTGCGCTGCCAACCTGAGGTCAGGCTGTTAGGCCACGAGCAAAAGTAAGTTTACCGGCTACCCTTACCCTCCAAACCGGAACACGTCATGACGTTATGGCAGCAGGAATAGGTAAGGCGGTGGTACCAATCCGAGCGAGTCGCTGCGAAACTCAGTCAGATGTGACGGTGTTAGTGATGATAAGCCTATGCTCGCCTTTTACGAGCTGCCTGGCAAGAAAGGCAGCTGGTCTATTCTGCAAAGGAGCCCGGACCAACACGGGGGACCAACAATATTTCATGTTAAACTGTAATACATCCAGAGTTTCCCAAACTGTGCCCTCGGCGCCGCGGCTCAGTCACTAAGGCGTCGCTCGTCGATCAGACCCAATTGTCGGAGTCTTGGAACCTTTTACTAGGCTTGTAAGTACTGTACGTAACCGATACCTAAGTATTTTTGATCTAGGGGGTTGGGTCAACGGTCATCGTTCAATTTCCTAAAGCCGTCACAGAAGAGATAAGTTAGGGAAGCCCTTGATATATTCGATGTATGAAAAAACTTCACCAACTATGTTTATTTTATTTTTCAACTATGTTTATTTTATGTGATAGGATAGCAAACAAGCACACAGAGAACCGTGGTCTATGGACACCATAGAAGTTGTAAGTTGTCGGTGTCTCGGGTATTTTAGGCCTATAATGCAAGTCTACCAGGGCCCCATACTTAATCAGCCAGAAGAGCCAATCAGCGCACTCCCCCGTTCCATGATTACTATGAAATATTGCGCTCTAAAGTAAATGTCTTAAGCGCCAAATCACTATTTTTGACACTATAAAAGTAATTTGAAAAAAAATATAAAAACTGAAACAGTTATCTTTTAGGTATAATACTTATCTATGTTTATGTTAAATCTGGTGTCGATATATTCATAATTGAAGTATTGTAAGTAGTGATTTGTTTCTATCGAGCAAAGTGAAATGAATCGTGTTTTAATCGTGTCTTATAAAGCATAGTAATGTTAATCTTGTGTATTTTTGTCGCCAAGATCCATAATTGCTTTGTATGAAAAAAAAAAGTATATTGCTGACGTATTTTAGCATACATGACCCCTTAACCTCTAAACCGAAACAAAACACTGTCATTATGGAGGCAGAAAAGGTAAGGCGATAGATACTCGTATCTACCCCGACTAATTCATAGCAAGGAATTCTGTCACCAGCGGTCTCGTTGGTAATGACCTCTAATCTTTGCTTATCTCTTAAGAACTATCTGGCAAGAAGTCGGATGGTCTATTCTACATGGAAGACCTTGAATAGCATGGGAATTATGTGTTTATTAAGCGCCATTGTATTGCTCGTCCAATAACGAAGATATTTTAATGATGCTTTTTAATGTAAGGCATGGTTACGTGTAAATTTTATCACGATCGGACTAGTAATTTGTGAGTTACATAAAATAATGTACCTGTACATTTGTCATGTAATTTGACGAATTCATCGTCATCATTCGAAAAAGGAATTACCAAATTTCTTAAAATTATCAAATATTTGCTGCGCCAGAATTACTATATTCGTATTATTTCCATGCTCGAAATTTCGTATCATACAGGAATTGAACCCGCAACCTTGACCTTTCGATGATAAATAACAACAATGATAACACAGTAATATCAAAAATTGCGGTGTCAATTCTAGTGTGAAGTACAAAAAGTCTACCTAACAATCATAGTATACAACAAAGTCGCTTCCTCTGTCCCTATGTCCCTTTTTATGCTTAAATCTTTAAAACTACGCAACGGATTTTGATACGGTTTTTTTAAATAGATAAAGTGATTGAAGATGAAGGTTTATATGTATATTTCGTAACCGCACGAAGCCGGGGCGGGCCGCTAGTTTGTAATAATTTATACATCTTAAAATTGAAATGAATTCATTTTATGTTTATCATGTTGCTACAGAGCATTTTCATCTTTTTTTTAATTAAGTGATGTCACTCCGCCAAAAATTGTGAGATTAAAAAAGGAAATGGGGTTAATAAATAGAATATAACGACAGCTTATCAAAGAGATACGTGTTTTAAAAAATCGACAATTATGTTTTAATCGTTCATTTAACAAATAAACAAACAAAAATTTAGCAATGTGTATTTCAAAACTTTCACAAGCATTTGCATATAACACAACAACAGTCAAATTCCTGTTTTTCCTTGTTAAGACCGAAATATAGAAAAGGCGGTAAGACCGCCTTTTCTATATTTTTCTAACATTTCTATACATCTTGTATGTCCGTATTCATATTGTACAATAAAGTATAAATAAATATATAGTATAGTAGTACAATAAAGTATATGATGCTCGCATACTACAATAGGGTTAAGGGCAACCGTAAAGTGTACACTAGCATTAAATAGTCCGATTTCAGAGGCTGTATAAACATTGCTGAGTTAGTTTCTTTTGACAAATAAAAAATAAGAAAAAAGAAACAAATATGTCACATTTATAGTTTACATCTTTCAAATATATTAAGTATACAAAAAATTTACCTAGATACCTATACTGTTCTGTTTGTATTACTATATACCTACATCAATTCCTTCAATTTTACTGTTTATTTTTAGTCTGTTATTTGTATTTTAAGTTATATAGGTACATACCTATATAACTTAAAATACAAATAACCTAATTGTATGGCACTTATTTATTATCATTAATTAGTATTATTAGTATGTTGACCATTGTCATGTTGTTCAGACATAAATAGGCTTACATCTAACAAACATACATTACGTCTTGAGCTATTTCCATAACGAAAAATTTATTAAGAGGATCAACTGTCGCCGCCATCTTAAGCCCTTTTAATTTTCGTCACAATATGTTATGAAATAATGAATTATGCTCTTCATATAACCATTACGCAATTTATAAACTGATAAGTTATCAATAATGAAGGTCAAAGTTATTTATTTGTAAACATTTAATGATAAGATAAACTAAATCAGTGCAAACAAATATACTTTGCACTTTTTTATACAATAACTCTGATAAGACAGCGAAAGCGCACACGGAATTTCTGATGGTAAGAAACAACCGTAGCCTAAGAACACAATCATCAAAAAAAAAAGATGTGTGTGCGATTCACATACATTAGAAGTGAAACTTCAGTAAATCGACAAAAGAATGAGATGAATATATATTTGTGTCTCTTACCTGCAAAAGAATGTGATGAATATATATTTGTGTCTCTTACCTGTCGCTTTTCCGTTGCACCCGTTTTGAAATCACAACGATTCTAAAGAAGTTTCACTTCAAAAATGAAATTGACCCTAAAGCAAATTTACCCAATGTTAAAACGTATTATCCCTGAGTTTGGTTCCTTCAAAGAATATAAAATTAGTACATAAAGAATTCGCCTATGTGGTCTAGCGGTCCAGGTGCTGGTTTTGACTTCATGAGGTCCCGCGTTCGATTCCCGGTTCGGGCAACAAAAGAAACGTCGTTCTTCTAGTTAAAAAAAATGTTGCTCGGGATTGGACGTATGCCCGGTTAGCTATAGGCTTGCCACATATTACATTGTGGGACTTAGTGTCTTCAGCTAGTCATGGGTGCGCTGGTTGTGCCTCTGCCTACCTCTCCGGGGATATAGACGTGAAAATCATTTTTTTTACACAAAGATATTTTAAAATACATATTATTTGAAGAAGAACCATTATACATTCTTCATGTATTGATTTTATATTTTCCTATTTTATTTTTCTTTCTTCTTTTATATTTTTCATTTTTATTGTCATTTCCAATTTATTTTTTTTCTTTTGGCTACAACCAGTTTTCTGTTTGCATCATAATGCAATCTCTACAATACCTAAAACATCTGCTCATCTTCTCAGCACCTTTTTTTTATGCCATTGGAAGGCAAACCAGCAAACGGATTTCCTGATGGTAAGAAATTCACTCCGCCTAGAGACACCAAAGGTGGTAATGGTGCGTTGCCAACCCCTGAGGCCGAGATGTTAGGCCTCGAGCAAAAGTAAGTCTACTGGCTACCTCACCCTCCAAACCGGAACACGTCATGAAGTTATGGCGGCAGGAGTAGGTAAGGCGGTGGTACCAATTCGGGTGAGTCGCTGCGAAACTCTACCACCTAGTAAAGCCTGTAAGAAGTGGAGGTATATTTGTCATTAACACTCTGACAGTGACTAAAGGTGGTAACAATTTATCCACTACACCTGTTGCCAACCGGTTTCGCTATTCAAGCATCACCAGGGCTATAACGATTCGGCCTGATTGATAGTAGTAATAGTAGTAGTAGTAGTATCTTCACGCCCATATCCCCGAAGAGGTAGGCAGAGGTACAACCAAGGCACCCACGACTAGCCGAAGACACTAAGTCCCACAATGTGATAGGTGGCAAGCCTATCGCCAACCGGGCACATTTCCAATCCCGACCAAAAATTTTTTTTAATTAGAAAATTGGAAAAATCCAATTTGTCTTTGTGTTGGCCGACCCGGGATTCGAACCCGGGACTTCACGCAGTCAAGTCCAACACCCGGACCGCTAGACCACAGAGACGCCTGATTGATATTTATTTGTATTTTAAAATTATAATGCCAACTCTACATCTTAGCGTTTTCCCATTAGTAACGCAACCTAGGAAACTTTATTCATTACAATCTATTGCCCGCGGCGTTACCCGCGTATCTAATGGTTCCACGGGAACATTTTATCGGGATACAAACTAGCCTTTGTGTCAATCCAAGTTATGTGATAGCCAAATTTCATGAAAATCGGTTTAGCAATTTTTGCGTGAAGGACTAACAAACAAAAAACACACAGCAGTACTATTCAAATTATGAGCTTGGGCTATATTCGTCAAGTTTCGGAAATCCGAATGTCTTTTAAAGATATCTAGAGAATTGTTATAACATAGTTAATCATTTCGCTTACATTTGGATTAGGTCAGCCAATTTAAAAATAAAAGTATAAAGGGTAAAGAGTGAAAAGCCTAAGCGCTTAATTTAAATAATAGTAGGTACTATACAAACTTTTGCATTTTTAATATTAGTAGGATTAGCACAGCCTTTCCCAAAGTGGGCGATAACGCCCCCTTGTGGGCGCTGGAAGCCTAGAGGGGGGCGGTATAAATCTTGAAAAAAATGTTTTTTTTTTAAACTAGGCGCAACAAATATGTTATTGAGGTTATTGACAAGAAAAAACGAGGGGGGGGGGGCGCTACAAAACAACTGATTTTCAAAGTGGGCGTTACATAAAATAAGTTTGGGAACCTCTGGATTAGCAGGATCTAATATTTTTTACCTTTTTTGTTTTTACTCTTTACGATTGTGTTATGTAATATATATATGTAGATACATGTGTGTATATTTTATATGTACTTATATTTTTTAATGTTTTGGGGAGCAATTTAACCGTATGTGAAATGAAAAGTACATTCACGCCCGAACCCCCAAAGAAATAGGCACAGGTATAACCAGAACATCTGTGTCTAGACGAAGACACTAAGTCCCACAATGCGATAGCCGACTATTGCCAAGCGGGCATATATCTAATCTCGGCGACGTTGTTTTTATAAGAAAATTGAAAAAAAAATTTTTTTTTTACCCTACCAGGGGATCGAAACCGGGAGCTTATAAAGTCAAGCCCAACACCGGATCGCTAGACCACAGAGGCGAAATATGTGAAATGAGTTTCTAAAAGTTTTATGTGTTTCTATTTAAACAAAACTTGCAGAGACATTAAAAAGATGAAATCTAAATAAAATTCAAAGCCAATAAAATTATTAGCGAGAGCGTATGATTAGAAGAACAATGTTCGCATCGGTAATTACAGGTCGCGTGCGCGCGCGCACCCATCTTCGGTGCGGGGTTGCCCGACACCGAACTTTTATTTTCGTACTAGATATCAGATCTCGTACCGTCAATATTTTTTTTTATCTAAGAGTAATCAGTGAACAAGTATGTACAAGTTTCTTAAGGGTTAAAGAAAACCGTGGCCTATAGACACCATAGATGTTATAGGTGCATCGCTATGCAGTGGCTAGGTTATAAGGCCTATGTTGCAAGTCATGTATTAGATACACTCTATTTATTTCCTTAATAAACAGGGAGGCGGCCTTACTTACAAATTTGCAGTTAGAGCGCAAGAACAACCTTGAAATGTATTTCTATACTTCTTATCACCGGCGGGTTTTCTTATAATTCATTAGTATTACTTATACTTTCTACAACATCTATTATATATTGCATACAATAAACATACAGTATATCATAGGAAGTAGTGTGATATCAATAAATTGGATTTAGAAATAATTAATCCTATAGTCGGAGCTTGATGCAATTCTAATCTAGACACATATCAATATATCTCTCGCCTTGTTAGCCGAGGGCTACACTTACACCTAGCTCGACCGACCAACCGCCATACAAGCACAACTGCGTCGAAAACTTTTCTCGAGTTCTCTATACAAAACAATACGAACCCGTTCAACGTCTGCCATTTGAACTATGCCTACGTAAACAATTTACAAGATTATGTTACAATTTACTGAAAAATTAAATCTCGTAAGTGTACGAAATATCTCGTACATCTGGCAACACTAGCTAGGTGTTATTAGCGTTCGTTGTGCACACCGGGTGGTTATTGCCCCCCTGTCACGACACTCGCACACTTATTGACATAATCATATTTCATTTACAATTAAACCGTCAACTCCAGTGATTTCTTATTAATTTTACCTACTTGATACTTCGAGAATTAACTACCTCTTGTGAGCATTTTTACATGAGGTAGCTTTAATAGGTAGGTACAACATTATAGTAGAAGTTAATATTAATTAAAAATAACATATAACAAAATTGTTAAAAAATGAAAAACATTCTGGATAAAAACAATTACAATATATGTATACTTTGGAGCTCACTATTTCTATTATTCTGTTTATAATGTATATTAAGAAACTATAGATGGTAATGGAAGGCAAGCAACCAGACAGAATTACTAAAGGAAAAAAAGCAGATGTCTCCCAAAGTTGAGAAACTGAGTAGTTATAAACTGCTAAGGTGTTTTAGCTTTTTCAACCTTAATCTCTCTCGGTTGTTCTCATGAGTTCTCTAGGCTATTCTACCTCCAAAACTTACGAAAACCATAAGCATTAACGAAATGGTCAATGGTGGTGATTCTGCTGTTCACAAACTAAACTTATTTTAGATGCATGCTATCTTTCTCAAATAAAACAAAAACAAAAGAGATGGAACAGTTTAGACGTGTCAGATTAGTGCGGACATGTCTAATCGGGATGTTTTTAATCAACGTTTTCCGAGTAATACGTTAAACGTCTGTAGAAATGACGTGTACGGTCTAATTTGACATCACTAAAAATGTTCTGTCTCCTTCTGTTACTTTAGTTGAAAGAAGACAAGGATAACTTAAAATTAGTTTAGGGAATGCGCAACAAAATTACCACCAATGCCAATGAAACTTAGTTTTTTCAAGTCTTATTTACACAAAGTTATATTTTTTTATAACAGATATTTTCTATGAACTTTACAAAAGTGATAGAAAAATAAATCAAAACTTCCTAACAGCAACAGTCTTACTTATTTTTGTTGCCATAATGACAGAGTCATGATCAGGTCCGAATCAGGCAGGGTGCCATTCGGACCTGATGAATCTTGAATGAAAAATCTTGATTTGTATAAAATAACGTAACTTAATTGTATAAAAATCCGCATTGCCACACTCCAGAGCGATGTTAGGAGCAGTGTGCTGTCCACCTTACATTCTTAAAAAAAATTACATTCTTAGTAATAGCAAAGATAAATTTATCATCGCCTCTATGGTCTAGCAGTCTGGACCTGACTTCGAGAGGGCACGAGGTCGATCTCCCGGTCGGGCAACGAAATGATAATCTATTTTTCTATTTTCTTATAAAACATAACGTTGCCCGGGATTGTATATGTGCCCGGCGGGCGAGAGGCTTGCCACCTGTCAGATTGTCGGACTGCGTCATCGGCTAGTCGTGGGTACCCTGGTTGTACCTCTGCCTACCTCTGCTACCAGACGGGTGTTGTTACTCTTTTTACGACATGGTTAATCCTTAGCGTATTTTATCTATTTTTAACATTTAACATTATAGTTGGAATACTATAATAACAAGGGTTAAGTTGAAAAACTACGTCAACTTAAAATTAAGCGCACTTTAGTCTATGTTTATTATTAAGACGGTAATCTGAGTTATATAATAGTTACACTACCATTATCTCAATCTAGAAAAGTTAATGAAATACTCTGTTAGATCCATCCAATTTGTAACTATGTAATGCAAGCGACTACCATTGCTAACACTTTATCTTGATACACTTTATAATACACTTGACAAGTACTTTAATGCACGGTTCCTATATTAAAGAAACGAGTCGTTTTGATTACGGATGGTATTTTGTGCTATAAGTAAGATTGCTAACAACGATTGCTCCTTTTCAACAGTTAACTCTGAACATTTTTTGAAATTATTGTTAACGCCCTGTTACTTTTGAGCAAACTACGAATAGTTAAACCATTTGTTGATTGTAAAAAACCATCTTCACCATAGCCCCGAAGAGGTAGGCAGAGATACAACTAGAGCACCCACTAAAAGCCGAAGACGACACTCCGACGACGACGACAAGTCCCACAATGTGATAGCCTACCGCCAACCGGGCACATATCAAATCCCGGACGACGATATTTTTTGTTAGAAAATTTAAAACATACATTTTCTTTTTTTTTAGTTGCCCGAACCAGGGTTCGAATCCGGGACCTCAAGAAGTCTACTCCGACGGCGGACCGCTGGACCATAGAGCCGGGCTTTAGCCTGTTCAGCAAGGGTTTATGGCCCGTATCCTCGTGACAAGGGCAACAATGTTTACAACCCAAGTACTATTTTAAATTACCATCGACGTGACAACTTTTGACAAGCTAAAACATAAAAACGCCTATTATAAGGACCGGATTTAGAGGTGTGGAAACCTCGGGGCAACAAACAACCCCTAATCTTCTTCCAAATAAAGTAAACAACTTTTTTTCAGACGGGTTTTCTTTTAATATTCAAGAACAATATAATATTGTTTGTCCACAGTTCTGTTGGTGAAGGTAAAACAGTGAAAAAGGAAAATTTACTAGTCGGAATTAGAAAGATTTTTTTATTAAATCTCTCGTGTAATAGTTAAATCACTTATGTACCTTCGTTTGTGTATTCCCCGTTACTTTGGCCCCGGTTGCTTTCCCTTAAATCCAGCCTTGACAAGTCAAAGTTGACTTTGTAACCATTGGAAAGAATATCAAAAAAGGTTCTTCATTGGAAAAGATGCAACCAGGATGCCCATGATTAGCTGAAGGTACTATTTAGTTTCACTGTGTGATAGGTGGCAAACCGATCGCTAACCAGCAAAAAAACCACGTAAAACTGCAAGAAACGAGTCTCAATCATTTTATATATGATCGCCTCTGTGGTCTAGCGGTCATAGTCCGGTCATGAAGTCAAATCCAACGATTTGACTTCATGAGGACCCTGATTCAAATCCCAGGTCGGGCCACAAAAAGAAAATGTGATGTTTCCAATTTACTATTAAAAAGGAATGTTGCTCGGGATTGGATATGTGCCCGGTTGGCGATAGGCTTGCCAACTATCACATTGTGGGACTTAGTGTCTTCGGTTAGTCGTGGGTACCCTGAATGTGCCTCTGCCTACTACTTCGGGGATATGGGCGTGAAGATACATACTTATTTCAATTAATTTATTACCAAGTCGCGATTTTAGAATTCTCTTTTCATAAATAAGATAGTTAAAGATTCTGAGATGGACTAAAATTCCACTTGTGGTTTTTCAATAATATCTAATTATCGTTATCTATGTATTAATACGTGATGCCTTTTTACGAATATTGCGCGGACGGAGGAGCATAAAATTTGGCACACTTATAGTTTATGTGTAGGAGAAGTTCAGAACGCTAATATTTTTCAATAATAATGCTTATATAATGTACCTACATTAAATCAATAAATAAAACATTACCCACACTACCTACCATGCATTTGAGACACACACACACACACACACACACACACACACACACAAACAAATATATTGATGATAACGATAAAAGATCACAGATAGCGCACACTAAAAAATTTGGAAACAAAATAGTTGGTCTTGAGAAATGACGATGGCGTTCTTATCAACAAGATATTAAAATGTATTATGGTCGAATTTCGACCAACGGGCGACCACTAGTATACTTAAATACCAGTACAAATCTGATTAACACTTAGACTCAGAAATGCAGTCACACAAATGTCCATCACGCAAATGCCTACGCCGGGAATCGAACGCGAGCCTCGCGGTTGGTCGTGTACGTTAGTCCTTAACTCCTTAACGTAATTTAGGGAACCTGGTAATTATCGCCTCTGTGGTCTAGTGGTCCGACGTAAGACTTAACTTCTTAAGTTCCGGGGTTGATCCCCGGGTCGGGCAACAAAATGAAGATAGAAAATATATAATTTCAATCTTCAAATAAACAAAACGTTGCCCGGGATAGGATATGTGGATTTCGATGATAGGCTTACCACTTATCACATTGTGTGACTTAGTGTTTTCGGCTAGGGTTTGGGCTTCGGGGATATGGGCGTTAAGATACTCTACTTTTTTAACTTTTGTATCTTCACGCCTATATCCCCGAAGAGGTAGGCAGAGGTACAACAAAGGCACCCACGACTAGCCGAAGACACTAAGTCCCACAATGTGAGATAGGTGGCAAGCCTATCGCCAACCGGGCACATTTCCAATCCCGACCAACATTTTTTTTAATTAGAAAATTGGAAAAATCCAATTTTATTTTTGTTGGCCGACCCGGGATTCGAACCCGGGACCTCATGCAGTCAAGTCCAACACCCGGACCGCTAGACCACAAAGGCGATTTTTAACTTTTGGTAAGTATAAACCAGCCTTCGAAAGAAGACCCATCAACATTGGTTCATTATTAGCCAAGTTACATACGGTCAAATTGTTAGCCTTCACCTTTTTTGAGTTTATTATTAACCAGATTATTCCCAGGTCAATGGCATCGTCGTGTACCTACAAAAAACTAAAAAACCTATATGTATGTTGTTGCAATGGTATTACATTATGCCTTTATCTCGAAGCACGTAATTTGCATTCGACTAGACACTTGACGAGAACATTTAGCTGAAGATTATCCAGCATTTATTGGCCATGTCCTCGTTTGACGCGGAGAAGTTCGTTTCTCTATCGCTGTCTCAAATTGCTATCGCTTTCACAAGTTTTTAACATGTTTTTATATTATAAACTAGCGGCCCGCCCCGGCTTTGCACGGTTATGAAATATACATATAATCCTTTCTTTTCAATCATTTCATCTATTAAAAAAACCGCATCAAAACCCGTTGAGTAGTTTTAAAGATTTAAGCATACAAAGGGACATAGTGATAGAGGAAACTAGCTTGTTTTATACTATGTAGTGACAAGCGAAGACGCAGTCGAGTCTCTTAAAGATGATAGACAATCGTCGCTTATAGACATAAATAAGATCATAAATGTTATTCGTGCGTTACTTTGAGCTTGTTAAGGATCTTATCGGCTTTACCCTCCATCACATAACTCTACAATTGCCAGCACTGAGGTTATAATAGCAGGGTAAACTCAAGACGGTTCCAAAAATCCACTAGAGTTGGACGGAACACGCTCACCTACTAAATTATTGTACACTTCATGAAAAAATAAAAACGACCAAGTTTCCATCGACGAAGGTCGTTTCCCGATTAATATCTCAAAGTCCTATTTTGAAGCATAGGAGTGCCCCAGCCAAGACGAGCAAAGCGAATCGTGAGGGCACTAACTAACAACCTTTTATATAAAGTATCTTCACGCCCATATTTCGGAAGAGGTAGGCAGAAGCACATCCTAGGTACCCACGACTAGCCTAAGATACTAAGTCCCACAATGTGAGGTTGCAAGCCTATCGCCAACCGGGCACCACATATACAATCCCGGGCAACGTTATTTTTAATAGAAAATGAAAATGAAAATCGAACCTTAGTCTCCGAGAAGTCAAGTCCGACGCCGGACCGCTAGACCACAGAGGCGAAACACATAAGGAACGTTATTTGAAAAATTTTTTTTGGGATTCAATATTACCATGTCGTAAATTACTAAACAGATTTCGATTCGAAATTATTGATACAAATAATGACGCAAACTAAAATCCAGTAGTCAAAAAGACATACTTATGCGCAATAAAGTTGCAAAAAATCGACTCCAATCATTTCGTTACCACCAATTAGTCGCGAATTGATAATTCTTTTTTCAAAATATAGTTCATGATTACGAAATAGTCCTACATACATTTTCTCAACATCCCACTAGTAGTATGGAGTAACAGTTAATCATAGTGGATGATGCCAACACAGACGACGATTTTGCATTATATTTAGTAGTATATTTGCATTATACATTTAGATCAACTCAAAAACCTCTTGTCGGATCAATCTTAAATTACTACGGTACCTACTACCTCTTTTATTTTGGAATGAATAATGAATTTCCCCGTGTTGGTCCGGGCTCCTTTGCAGAATAGACCATCTGCCTTTCTGCCAGGCAGCTCGTAAAAGGCGAGCATAGGCTTACCGTCACTAACGCCGTGACATCTGACTAGGTGGTAGTTTCGCAGCGACTCACCCGGATTGGTACCACCGCTTTACCTGTTCCTGCCGCCATAACGTCACGACGTGTTCCGGTTAGGAGGGTAAGGTAGCCGGTAAACCTACTTTTGCTCGAGGCCTAACATCCCGGCCTCCGGTTGGCAACGCACCATTGCCACCTTTGGTGTCTCTAGGCGGCGTGAATTTCTTACCATCAGGAAATCCGTCTGTTTGTTTGCCTTCCAATATCATAAAAAAAAATGAATAATGTGTTGCCAACCTCGCGGTTTGTGCTCAGCCCGAGACATAATTTTTTAGATGGATTGGACTGTTCCCTACAACGCCAGCAACAAGGGCTGTATCCCGGGAGAACGTACCTTGACTTGGCGGTGGGTTCTGGTTACTGGGTGGACTTGATAGAGGAATAATGGCTCGTCGCTCAGCGTTAGGCTCCAGGCGCAAGGGAGATCTTCGTCGCCTAGACCGGAGGCGACGGTGTAGTGTATGTAGTGTTTTGAGAGTTTGTGTTTAGGTTGGGAGGGAGGATTGCGTTCATGGAATCATGGTATCTACCTTGCCAAAGAGCACTATCAAAATCGGTTCCTTATAACACTAGTTATCACGTAACAAATTTCACAAAAAAACCATGCAGTCGAATTAATAACGTCCTCTTATTTACAATCGGTTAAAAATCTCGTCGCAGCTCGAACTGATTTTCAATACCACTAATAAAATAAACATTTATAATAAAATTTATAATTTACAAATGTAAATGAATTCTTACATTGTATATGTATCAGAAGCTGAAAGACACTAAAGCGGACAAATAGATTTTAAATTATAGTTTAATGTCCCTCAACCTTTAGAATCCACCGCAGCTCACCATCGTATTCGAAGGTCAACAAACTAATATATCTTCCATTAAAAACTAGTTTATTTGTCAGAACATGGCAGACAATAAAGTGAAAACACACAATCGAATCTTTATTTCACCAAAATCTGTTTTTTTATACAATTTAAGCTTGCCGGTATTAATATATTTTTAAGCCAGTAATAAGTATATTTCTTTAAGTGTGCCAGTAATAAGTACATTTTTTAAACGAGCCAATAAAACTGCAATAACCACCCAATACCATACAAGTCCTACAATGTGACAGGTGGCAAGCCTATTGCCAGATAGGCACATATTCTATCCCGGCCAAGGTTATTGTTATTAGAAAATTTAAAAACCACATTTTCTAAAAAAAAAACTATTTTTTTACTATCCGACCCGGAGATCGAACCCGGGACCTCAAGAAGCCAAGTCTGACGCTGGACCGCTATACAGACTACAGAGGCGATAGTTTTTGTTTTGCAGAATACGTGTCTTAAAAAGTTTTTACAAAGATAAAACATACATAATAAAAGCATACGTGCAAATAATTAATGTTTATAGAATATAAATATTTATACATAATTTAATATTACAACCTTCGTAATTTATTACAAATAATTTTAAAGATAGATTAATTTCATCCTATCTACCGTACTCTACTACAGTTTCGAACCCTAGCCCGAGTCAGGAGAAGTAACGGCAAAACTGCCCGTCAATCAGGCCTATTTATTACCAATCTATGTAATTTTAAAATTTTAATACCATCGTTTCCAAACCTAGCCAGTCAGAAGAAGAAACGGCGAAACAACCTCCTCGGCAATCATGACTTCTTTTTTTAAGTTAAGCTTATAATTATTAAAAATATATCCTTGTCACCAAGAAAATATTTAACAGTTTACACCATAACATGTTATAACACGGCATACGACAATGACGAGCAAAGAAACCTTAACGGCAAAGATAGATAATGGATGACGTATTGCAAATTACTCTGCCGCGTGTTAGGCAATACAGGTTCGAAAAGAGATCTAGTATTAGTGGTAAATAATCAGGCGTCCATATCTACAAAAACGCCAATTTTGATGTTGTTTTCTGTGGATGGTGTTTTTCATCAGTGGTCCTATTTAATAAAATCGCCTCTGTCGTCTAGAGGTCTGAAGTTAGAGTTGACTTAATGAGGTCCCGGGTTCGATCCCCGGGTCGGACTATAAAAAGAAAATGAGATTTTTTAAATTTTGTAATAAAAATTACGTTGCCCGGGATTAGATAGGTGCCGCCTATCCAATCCAATCGGGCCGCCAGTTAATCGTAGGTTGGCGATAGGTTTGCCACCTATACATTCTGGGACATGTCTTCGGCTAGTCATGGGTGCCCCTGGTTATACTCTTCGAGAATACTGACGTGAAGATACTTTTTTACTTATTTAAATTTGTAGAATGCGCGAAAAGTTGTAAATATATTTTTGAGAGAAGCTTTTACTTATAAGGTCTATTTCCCACAGCATATGGACTTGAGAACTAAGAAGTGCTATTCAAGGCGTATTAAATTAAGCGAAAAAGGATAGGACAATGTTGGGAATTTATGAAAATCCTATGGTCGCTTACCAGTTCAATTATTGCAAAAAAATATACCTATAATTTCCAAATAAAATCAATGTATACAATAAAAGTAAAAAAAAAAGTTTATTATTACGTAAATGTTAAAAATCCGCTAGTACTGCGTTCTAGAGTACCTAAAATCATTGGCATGAAATCTAGATTCAAGAGTGATCGTAATCCTACAGTGCAGGTCCATGTCATAATTCATCATTGTTTGGACGCATATCGGTACCCGGGGAGAGCTAGGTTGACATTTTATCCGAGGGTGGCGACTAGGGTCTGTAGAAATTGTGGCACTTGGCACTCGGTACTCTGCCTCCCTCGCAACATACTGGGCACGAATATATTGAAATATTTGGCAAAATTAATTAACTGAACAAGATTTAGATACTGCATGAGATTGCTATTTTCACAAAATATGATTCACCGGCCGCAGTTTCATTGTCCACTGAGGATGATTCTTCAAATTAAAACGTCAAGTTATCTGTGAAAGTGCAGTGACTCGCGAACTCCTGGAGTACGTTAACCTTGCCAACAGCTGATCGGTATACACGTGCCTACCTCCCCTATGTACACGCAAGGAGAACTTGTTCTAATCGCTCGGCCATGTTCACGAGAGACGCGACTAGCGGGCTTTGGATATTGATGAAGCTGAAGCGTTAAAACAATAATAATTTATTGGAATAATTTAGCTTTAATATTTTTACACTTTAGTGTTAACAAAAGAAAACAAACTTATTCCATAAACAATAAAATCACACACTAGACTTCAGTAGTACAAAATTTAAATTACAGCGGTGAAGGCGAAATAATTATAACCTACTTTAAAAAGGAGAAGATCATTTGTTCGATTCTAATATTTTTTTATATATATGTTAATCGTTTTCTGTCATTTCTTAACCAATTTCAAATATTCGGCATACTCCCGATGTGGTCCCACTGCCACTAAGCCTGACGGAATCACGGAATTTTGTGTAGGTACTTAGATTATTGAAACGACTTTGATAGACAATTATTGAAACGAATTTGGTTTTTTGTAGTTTTACCGTGTTTAATTGTTACCATAACATATCTTTTTGGGTCGACATGTAACAGACAATCTTCCAAAAGTAATGGTCATTTAATAATTTGACGGATAAATATTTTTTTAATAATTAAGTACCTATTAGTAAAATTTCAATATTTTAAAAATAATTTCTAAAATAACTTTAATAGACTACAATATTTAAAAATAATCTTTAAGAAATATATATAAAGAAAATGTAGATTTCAGACATAGTTTATTATTATTAATAATAAACAAATTACTGTTTATGCTACATTTAATTTTTTATAAGTATAAAAATTAATATTATGACCACTTTATAATACATCACGTTTGTTAAAGAAGCGTAAAATTCATGCCGCTGGCGCTAGTCGCTCCGCTTATTACGTAGAACATCTTGCGCCTATAGAAATACAGTACCTTTTTGCTGCTATGACTAATTGACTGCAACTTGATCATACATTATTTTTTCAATATCAGCTCAGTGAAGCAGTATCCGTTTTTAAACGCTTTGAACTTTGTTGTGTGCACGTAAAGGATTAGGTTAAGCTGGGGTTCAACCGTGTTGAATTCATTACTGAACGGTTACTGAATAAATACATAGTTAATCTAGTGTCTAGCGAGACGAACTTTACAAAGATACAAGAAATTGTTTTGATGTTTTAGCTTTTAGAAATCTTCCAAACAGAGCACAGAGATGTTACACTTTAAGACATACATGCATACATACATATCTTCACGCCAAGTCCCTGACGGCATAGGCAGAGAGTATCGAGTGCCAAACCTCACGATCCTTGCAAATCTGCCTGGCTTCCTCCACATTCATAACCCTTTTCATACAAGCACACCGGTTTCGGAGACTCTTGACACAACCTTCGGATAGCACCCGAGCGATTTAATCGTGAAATATTAATCTAGGTCTTGTAGACTGTAGGTTATAGTTAAAACTAGCCAAGCCGACAGACATTGTCTGTTCTAACAAAAAAATATTGTTTTCTTTTCAAACAAGCCGTACTGGCAAACTTCATGTCGCTAGACATTCCCTGCAATTTTCTCGATTTTTCTTTATAGTTCTTCTTCTTCTTCTGACAATAAACAACACACCAAAAAATATGCATTATTAGTCCCACCATTCAGTCGTGATTATTTTAGATAGGGATTTATTTTATACCTCCTGATAGCACCTAATTAATATCAAAAAAAATCAATAAGCAAAATTGGTCTATCATTCACACGTGAGACAATGACAAAGTCGTTTCTTAGAAAAGGCTTATTTATTATTAACGAAAAAGAGGACACACATGTTCGATTCTTTTTTTTATATTAATCGACAAGCTCCGTTATTTTTGAAACTATTTAAAAAATTCTTTTTTTATTTGAAATTGCGTACTTCCAAGTTGGTCCCATTGCCATAAGTCTGGATCTAATTATATGTAGAATCTCAAGGAAATAGAGGAAAATACTTAATTTTTGCTTACGTAGATGATTTACTTATTGAAATATACGTATACATATTTCGAAACTTCTATGTTGGTAAATTATTACAGGAAAAACGCAAAAATCCGATTCCAATTTCATCAGCCCGTCGCTATTTGAAATTTCTCTTTTTGAAAGGAAAGTTATGACTGTGAGGTGGTTCTATATAAATTTTCGGTCGAACCTATCTAAGATAAGATATGGTGCTATTTTAAATCAGTTACCAGGCAACCACTGTTATTTTTCCATAATTAATAAAAATATCTTAGCGATAAATCTCTAATCTCTATCTAGAGATAGGTTATTAATATTGGCCGTTTATCAAGATCCGTCTTGTGCTTCTTGAATTATACTTAATAATTCATACATTTTTATGTACCATGACGACGAGGTCGACGAAGAATATTTACATAACTATCCTAAGTATAGGTCAAAACCGCTTGTCGAATCTATAATATAAATTTGTATGGGATCACCTCGGAATAACCTTTCGAAAGATCTACCAAAATCTTAGTCAGTAATCGAGTAACAAACATACAAAAAACATACAGTCGAAATGGAAAACTTCTCCTTTTTGGACTTGGTTCATACAATAGATAAAAGAGCCAAGGCTACGATAATATTGTGCAATAATTTTAGCACAGTGAAACTGCAAAAACCGAACCCGATCTTGGTATGTAAATTAAATTAAATAAAATAAAATGAAATTTATATTTTTGCTGAATATGTGTGTTAGAAGTAAGATATCCACGTACACAACACGTTCACGTACATTCTTTT
Source organism: Calephelis virginiensis (assembly GCA_002245475.1). Taxonomy (NCBI): domain Eukaryota; kingdom Metazoa; phylum Arthropoda; class Insecta; order Lepidoptera; family Riodinidae; genus Calephelis; species Calephelis virginiensis. Next base: position 61,157 of record NJDC01001215.1, read on the forward strand.
TTTATGTTATAGGAAGGCCAACAAGCAGACGGATTTCCTGATGGTAAGAAATTCACGCCGCCTAGAGACACCACAGGTGGTAATGGTGCGTTGCCAACCTGAGGCCGGGATGTTAGGCCTCGAGCAAAAGTAAGTTTACCGGCTACCTTACCTTCCGAACCGGAACACGTCATGACGTTATGGCGGCAGGAATAGGTAAGGCGGTGGTACCAATCCGGGCGAGTCGCTGCCAAACTCTACCACCTAGTCGGATGTCACGGTGTTAGTGATGGTAAGCCTATGCTCGCCTTTTACGAGCTGCCTGGCAAGGAAGGCAGATGGTCTATTCTACAAAGGAGCCCGGACCAACACGGGAAATGAGTATTTCCCTCAATTTAGCTGGGATTCCGTTATCAGATACAGACTTGGTGTCACTAAGACCACCTAGGAAGGGCGCTCTATCAAATAAAACATATATTTTTTTAAATCAGTTCAGAAACAACGGAAAAATCGATTAACATACATTAAAAACATAGGAGTCGAACTTATAACCCCTTTTTTGATGTTGATTAAAAAGCGACAAATTACGAAAATAAAAAAAAAGGTAACTGTAGTCACCAGAGGGCACTGGTAGGAAGTTGACTTAGACTCTTGGGGGTATCAGTCGCGCATATGGAAAACAAAATATGTACGCCCACAGACTGGTTATTAGGATTAACAAAGACTGTGGCGGGGCAGAAAGGTGTCATAAAAGTGAAACAAGATAATCGGGTAGCTCGTGAATGTCTACCATATGACGTCACACTTCACTTCGTATTTAATTTTACAATGACAAGCATATTCAGTTATTTTAAACTATACGAGAATACTCGTAAGAGTGTAAGCAAGAGTGGCTATACTCATTACTGGTGCATCACTAGTTGGTGGCCGGGATCTTAGAACAGGTGCGGGTGCCAGCTGACGACGCTACCCACCACGGAAAATCACAATGCATGCACTGCTGCTATGGCGGCAGAAATAGATAAGCCGGTTCGAGCTATTGCAAAGATTTGATACCAGCAGACGAAGGAGTCGTCATATCCTGATGTATACAAACGTGTAACGTTTAAAGCGACGAGCAAGCTCTATTCCAGCACATAAAGGGATGTATTTGTACAGGTATCCGTCTGTAGATGCTAACTGATAATAATTATGAGCAAATCAGGTTCCGCGTTAAAGGCTGGATTCACAGACATCAGGAAAGCGTATGGGGAGATCCGCTGAGAAACAACCGGACAGAAGACACATGAGATTGGTTTCACAACTACACGGTGATATCCAGCCGGAGACAGAAATAAGACTCGATTAACAGCTTCAATTGAGACATGAACTGTCAATTCTAAAAGTCCACCCATAATTTTCCATATAAACTGTACGTACTTAAATCTCTAGATATATACTTGTTGTTTATACTACTGGATCTGACCGTACGTATGACCGTACGTGACTGAGATGTGTGAAGTAGTCCGCGTATCACTGATAAAATGGTGTTCATCTATAAAACTTGCATTAGACTAGTTTTACAATTTCACGGGAAATTATTTCGTCAAACCGGGAATGGAAGATACACTCAAGACGTTTTTAGCAATGTTTCTTTTAGTACCTATAGGAATTTCTGATTAGGGTTAGTGGGTAGGATTTTCTGATAGTAATAAAGATACGTCGTCTTTATAAGAAAGGTATCTTAGGCGTAAGTTGCTGCTGCGTGCTTTGCAGCATTTTGTCCGGGTAGGGATCCACCGCCTTACCTATTTCTGCCGCCATTACAGTCATGATCCGGTTCGGAGGATAGAGTAGCCGGGAGACTAGCGCAATAGATCTAACAACCAGGCCACAGCATCACACACGCGTCTAAACCATCTAAAAGGTACCTACAGGTCACAATTGCCCCTCACCACAAGGAAAGCAGTGTGCTTGACCTCGTACAAAAAAGGTAAGGCGGTGGTATATAAATGACTACCACCGCATAAGCCTTCTAAGGTACAAGCCTAGGCGGTCGTACCTGGTAGACAAGGTAAAGTAAGCGAGGTAGAGCTGTTTGAAGCCAGTTGTAAAAAAAGATACTCGTAAAGCTAATTATTGTACGTGTTCTAGTTACTAGTCTTATACATATAATTCTTGTGTTCGTGTGTTTGTTACTGAACTCCTTCTAGACGACCGGACCGATCCTGATGAAACTTTTTGTGTGTGTTTAAGGGAATTCGAGAATGGTTTAGATTCACAATTTGGGCTCCTGGAAAATGGTTTTTTAATTATTTTTTTCATAATAAATAATTGTTGATTTTGGAATGTTTCACGTTGGATCCTACAGACTGCGCTACTGTCGAAGCATTAATGTCAAGCGATACGAAGTTTGCTGGGTCAGCTAGTAGTATATATATATTACCGTACAAAAAGAAAAATTGTCAAGACAAACTTTGAAACTTCACAATTTCTTTGTTGAGCTGTAGTTTTAGTTGTAGGAATAGATAAAAAAAAGCTGATCTAAATGACATTACTGGAGGTGAAGTCAAGTTCATATACTAGAAACAGAGACCCGACGGGGCCGCCCGGAGGCCGGACATGAATAACTGTGAAACAACCCCGAGCAATTGTTATGAACAAATCAGGTTTCCGTTTAAGGTAGACGCAAATTGCAAATTAATTCCTTTCAAACGATATTACGTATGGCCTTTGCAGACGCGAGAAGGAAGTGTGCACGATATAGTTGTCTTTGTCAACGATGGGATAATCAACGCACATCTGGAATACCACAAGAGCCTGAGCGTTTACCATGACTTGCTATAAATTACATGAATTAGCCCCCGACAGAAAAAGAAGTGTGTGTGTGTGTGTGTTTGCGTGTGTGTGTGTGTGTTTGCGTGCGTGCGTGCGTGCGTGCGTGTGCTTGTACGTGTTACAACACCAGGAAAAGGTAAAGCTGTAGTAGCAAATGGCCGAACAGTCAGTACTGATGGAAAATATGGAATATGGAAATACCCACTCGATTCCCTTCTAGCGAGCGATGGAGTCGTCCTTACACCACAAGACATACCAGATACTAGTCAACTTTTTCTACTAATATTTTGTTGAAATGTCAAAAACTTGTATCTTTTTAAGAAGTTCTTCTAGCTTGAAAAATTCTTAGGTCAAATTTTAGCGTTGATGGTTAATGAGATAAAGCCATCCAGTTTACTTGATCGTATACATATATTTTTTCCCCCGTGTGAAACACGCGCCCCATACTAAATGTATGAAGGCCAGGTGTCTACCCTTAGCTTGGTCGTGCTGAGTTCGAAGCCCCATAACACCACTACTTTCATAAATGTGTGTGTGTCGCCTCTGTGGTCTAGCGGTCCGGGTGTTGGACTTGACTGCATGAGGTCCTGGGTTCGAATCCTGGGTCGGCCAACATAAAGAAAATTGGATTTTTCCAATTTTTCTAATTAAAAAAGAATGTTGGTCGGGATTGGAAATGTGCCCGGTTAGCGATAGGCTTGCCACCTATCACATTGTGGGACTTAGTGTCTTCGGCTAGTCGTGGGTGCCTTGGTTGTACCTCTGCCTACCTCTTCGGGGATATGGGCGTGAAGATACTTTCATAAATAAAATACCCCATTGAACGAATCAAGACATGTAAAATGAGTTAGCAATGCCACATTTAGGATATCATGAGCGTGCTTGCTCGCGGAATACCTAGCGAAATTCAAGTTCAGGGGCATTGATCCCACATGACGTACATATGACAATAGACACACGAAACATCACGAGGAGTTTCATTTTTTATTTGAAACTGCTACCAACAGGAATTTTGTTGGTAGATGAAAACCTCTTAAACATACATACATATCTACATGCCAAATCCTTAGCATCGTAGGCAGAGAGTATCGAACGCTAACAGATCTACCCAGATTCTTCCGCATTCGAGGAATAAGCGATGAGGTCGCGAGCTACTGGATAACTCGAAATTCACGTGTAATAATTATAATAATAAATAAATACTTAAATAGACTTTACTAATACAATCATAAATTTAATAAACACCCAGACCCAAAAATTGAGATATTTAAACGTTAATAGCACAAATCTCTGTCCACGTCGGGAATAGAACCCAAGCGACGCGTGTAGTCCGAGCGGTTAGGCGTGTACTCTAACACCTAGAGGCGGTCTTTTGCTCATGCGTAGACTTCGTACCTTCGTACCTGCGAAAGCTAGGTAAGTACTGGTACAAAGTACATACCTAGCTTTTGCAAGCGGTTTAGCTCACGTACTAAATATATTTAGCTAACCCATGGGAATCCTTAGAGATATCTAATAATGACAAAAAAGTACCCTATATCTTTTCAAAAATCTGGTCCACTCCTATGCTAAAATTCATTAAAATATATTAAGCCATTTTGACGTGAAAGCGGAATACACTTTTTATGTGAGCGGTTAGCAAACAAGCACACGACTCTCCCGATGGTAAGAGATAATCGTGATCTTTAGACACCATAGATGTTACAGGTGCGTCGTTGTCTTGTGGGCGGGATGTTACGCCTATTGTGCAAGTCTACCCGCTACGCTACATTCCAAGCCGGAACATGACTCGGCGGACGGATAAAGACTCTGCAAGATGCCACACACCTCTGCCACCAGTGGTCTCGTTAAACCTATTGCTATTACACCTATGTTTTAACCACTGCACGCCTCTTACGAACTGCCTGGCAGACAGGCAGATGATCTATTCTACTCAGCGGACCCGGAACAACCCGGGGAAAACTTACTCCTATTCAATATAGGTATGCCTACTTCGATTTGTTAACGTAATAGGAAGGCTAACAGCCGAATTTTAGATGATTTTTTCACCTCTATATATATAAATCACTAGCCGTTTGCCCGCGTCATCAGTGTAATTTTTTTACGATTTTCGTACACATGCTCAACCCCTAATGTAGTTGATTTTTGAAAAAAACTTTTAGCCTATATTTGAACTCAGATTTTTAGGTATATGCCTATTAAATTTCATCAAAATCGGTTCAGCTGTTTAGCCGTAAAAGAGCGACAGACAGATAGACTTTAGCATTTATCAAGTAATAGTTGTTGCCCGCGGCGTTGACCGCGTGGTCCCACAGGAACATTGTTTCGGGATAAAAACGATCCTACGTGTTAATCCAAGTTGCCTTCTATGTGTGTGTGTGTCAAAGGAGTAACAAACAAACATACAAACTTTCGCATTTATAATATTAATTGGATGGATTAAAGTACATTATTCTTGTATACGATATATCACCATGTTATCGAGCCAGGTGACAAACCAATCATCCAAATGTCTGTAGACGTGTGCGCCTATGATACAGGCTGTTGCTAAAGGCGTTTCAAACGCGCGAAGGTCACGCAACACTTATTAAAATAATTATCATTGTCCCCAGTGTACTTGTCATGTCAAGGGGAACTATTTCGAAGTAATTGTCACGATATTCGTTTATCATTTGACTAATTAAGTTAATTAACGATTACCATAACGATCCATCAAATAAAATATATGGAATAATTATAAAAATTTATCTAACTACAAACGAAGGTTTTTAGGGTTTCGTAGTAGAATGGTAAAAAACGGAACCTTTATAATTCGACATATCCGTCTGTCTGTCCGTATGCCACAGCCATTTTATTCTCTAACTATTGAGACTGCACAGTTGGAACTTATTTTCATAGATGAGTACTCGAAGCCGTTTTACGATTTTTACACACTGCAACTAAACTATTTTTATGAAATCTATGCATGAAAAAAATAAGCACCCCGTTCAAAGATAGATCTCAAAAATGACACTGAGGTTCCTAAACCATTTCTTTTCTCAAAATCAATCCTCAAATATAATATTATGCACTTCAAAATAGTTAAAATGTGTACCTACATCCTCTTGAACTTTTAACATAACTAAGTAGAAAATTTAAATTAGAAATGGATATTTAGAAATGTTAATAAAAAGTTTCAATATTTGAATGATATATAGGTAAGTCAACAGTTTTAAAAATGCAGCACATTTTCAAAAACCAAAAGTATAACTAACTCAGTTATAAATAAAAACATTTTATGCCGACAAAAATCAGTTATATTTTAACCCTCAAAGAAAAACGAGGGGTGTCATAAGTTTGATGTGTCTGTGTATCTATGGCATCATAACTTTTGAACTAATGAACCGATTTGCATTCATTTTTGTCATTTGAAAGGTGATGTAATTGAGATGGTTTTTAGCTATATTAGATGTGCGGTTTTGTCTGGGATTCATTAAAAAAATATTAATTTTAGGATTATGGGACATGCAGTAAAATATCTTTTCTTAATTTTTCTTTCCTAGATTTATTGCTTTAAATGCTCCTTGGATACCTGCACAGCCGAGTCCGTCGCAATCATTGGTTTTGAGACGAGTATTAGTTGATACTTAGAAAGAAAAGAAGAAGAATCTAATACTTAGAAATATATCCTCTCTCTCTTTGCCTACCCCGTAAGGCATTTGGCGTGAAGATGTGTATGTGTGTATTTATGTATGTATGTATGTATGTATATCCTTTCTCATCCTGTTCTTATATAAATGCAGCAGTTTTACCCCGTGTAAGTGACTGGCGAAAAGTTAAAAAGAACATAATTAGATTAGTACCATGTTTACGAAATGTACATACCACGTTTTAATGTTTGGATGTATGTTTATTATTCAATCATTCTCCAATACCGAAATCGATTATAAAAAAAAATTACCATTTATTTTTTCTCTTTCGATTGCAGAACATATTCTAGTTCGGGAAAATAAACGGTTTTAATAAGCAGCTTAAGCTTGCTTTACAAGGCAGCTAGTTTATAGATATAAAATTTAATTCAATATACACCAAAATCCGAAAGTATGTACCAACCAGTTGCCAAGAGAGGCTATATAGCTCGCACAGTGAAAAAGTTACCAGATGTCATTTAGAGATCTTCTTACGAACTTTTCACGATATTTCCACAACTTTACACTCAAGTAAAATTAGACTACTTTGATCTACATGGCGTCTGATATATTTTTCATGTTGCAAGCCATGGGGTCTCATCTAGGCAAGATTTTACAAAGAAATTAATTTTTACGGGTGTATCGATTGGTGGAATCAGGAATGTATGACTACACACCTTCCAAAAAAGTAGTCAAATTTGATATCTAAACTAATTGTTCCGTTTACCTGTTTTTTAAAGGGTGGAATGAAAGTCTTGTCCTAAATTGAAAAAATCACAACTACTACACATTCACCACTGTGGTCTAGCGGTCCATTGTTGGACTTGACTTCTTGAGGTCTTGAGGTTCAATTTTCTAATAAAAACATTGTTTTAAACTTAAATCGTCGCGAATTAATAACATTTTTAATTATTTATACGGGATACTCACTCGGGAGGGTTGACAGGCTCATCTGTCAGTAGATCCTCCTGTCAAAAGTTACAGGTCGCCGCCGCAGTCCCGTCGTGACCACGGCCTATGCAACTAGGCCGAAATATCGACAAATAAAATAAAAAGAGATCGTGAGTATCCCCGTATAAATAATTAAAAATGTTAAAAACATTGTTGCCCGAGATTGGATATGTGCCCGATTTGCAATAGGCTTGCCACCTATTAGATTGTGAGACTTAGTGTCTTGGGTGCCCTGATTGTGCCTCTGCCTAGCTCTTCGGGGAAATGAGCGTGAAGATACTATATATTACAAAATTGTAGAAGATACAAAAGATTTTGTGTGATATTGTTTAACGGTGTGGGTTGACACCTTATATCAAATAAAAACTGCACATCAATGTATAAAAACTGTTGATTTTGCCATTCAGTAGACAGCAATTTAAGGTAAACATGTAATAGTTTGTAATGTAACGTAATAGTAATAGTTTGATTCCGCAAAAGGCAAAGTTGAGGTTAAAGGCTGATTTTATTAACATGAATTATAACTTGATCTGTGCACTTGAAGTGAGATCAGATATGATTCATAGTTGCATACAAGGTAAGCCTACATCTGTTATCCGACATTGATACACAAATGGGCAACATTGGTAATGAATGCATATAAATATGGACCAAGATTTTTATCCTTATATAACTTAAATCAAAACAAAGAAAATATACTACTAAAAAAATGTTAAGAAATAAAGAGTTAGATTAAATTATCTACTTAATTCAACTACTGACATGGTAACGGCCAATGTTAATAATGTATCTCAATCTAATGGATTTCAAGCTATCTAGATAGCTACGTATCCGGCGGCCTATCCCATACCTAATTGCCATATTTATCCTGTCCACAGATATGTTATTGGCAAGCGATAACATAAAAATGGATCAAAATATCAATCTTGGACAGTAAGTTTTGGATTACGATTGATTATTAATATTGGCCGTAAGTCTGCAAAAAAGACCCAACAACAATTTCAATTAATTAGTCATTTTGTTGGACAAACATTAATGATTTACTTTGATTTCCTTTTATTGTTGATTTTCCTATCATAAAATTGTAGCAAAAATTTAATTTACTTTCTGTTTTTTTGAATGACGTGTTTTTATGAAAAATGTGTGCAATGACACATTACAAAATCCAGACTCAGTGGTAATAATAACAAAATGGAAATACACTTTTAAATTAAAATAATTATTATTAACATAGGTTCAGAATCGACCGACTAATAAATTGACAAAAATAAAAATATATATAGGAGTTGAATATAACATAAACCTATTTATTGGTTGCTTACGAAAGAACATCCACTTAAACAAATTATGGACATTGTCAGATGTTTGTAAGTACTGTGTAGTCCAAGAACTTTCCTGATCAGCAAAAAATCAGAAAAGTTATACTACTTAAAAGTCAAACATCAGATAGATATAACCTCAGGTATGTATAAACTCAGGTAGATCTTTATTATAACAATAAGATAATTGTATATAAACTTGGTAGTCTGAGCTCCTTTGCAGAACAGACCATCTGCCTTAGGCTTAACGACACTAGCAACTTGACATCAGACTAGCTGGTAGTTTCGCAGAGACTCACCTGAATTGGTACCACTGCTTTTATTATTCCTGCCATCATAACCTCAGTGCTTTTCGATGACGTGTTCCAGCTTGGAGGATAAGGTAGCCAGTAAACTTACTTTTGTTCGAGACCTAACATCCTAGCCTCAGAATAGCAATGCACCATTACCACCTTTAGTGTCATGGCAATAATTCTGACAACAGGATAGGTGAAGCAGTAGATTTATTTATTGCCAGGGAAGAGCCTGGGCAATTTGTTATACTGCATTTTTCCGTCCCAAATCTTGTTAGTAATGAACCATTTAACCTATGCTCGTCTTTTGCAAGCTACCAGGCAGTGGGGCATATGGTCTATTCTAATCAGGGGCACAGAATAAGATAGAGAACACATAATTTGATCACATACTTCTTTGATTAATTGAAATCTTAATTGATATATTACCATATATATGATAAATTTGCCACCAATCAATGGAACATAAGCAAAATTAGTCTAAAAATAAAGACAGTATTTCTGAATCTATGTGTTTATTAAGTTTACTTTGGTTTCTAAGTGTTATGTACTTCTACTTAAGTTCTAAAGATTATTTTTTTATTAATTTTATATTATTCTGATGCATAAACTACATTCCTGTAGTTTTCATTAAAATCCGTTTTTGTGTGAAAGAGTAACAAACATCCATTCCTTCTGACAGACATTTATATTTATAATGTTAGTAAGTTTTCTATGTGTTAGTATGATTGACTTTATTGGTAATAAACTTTGCTTGCTTCGTACCAGCTTCCAGACCGGACGGCAGATAGTCTATTCTACACAGAAGACATGACTTACATGGGGCAAAAAGATATACTTGGGACTTAATACAAAAATGATATTTTTTTTAATAAAACTTGAGCCCTAAGAACATTTACATAAATGAGAGGTTAAATGACTAAGTATCTTCACGCCCATATCCCCGAAGAGGTAGGCAGAGGCACAACCATGGCACCCACGACTAGCCGAAGATACTAAGTCCCACAATGTGATAGGTGGCAAGCCTATCGCCAACCGGGCACATATCCTATCCCAAGCAACATTTTTTTTTATTAGCAAATTTGGAAAAACCCAATTTCCTTTTTGTTGCCCGACCCGGGATTCGAACCCGGGACCTTATGCAGTCAAGTCCAACAACTGAACCACTAGACCACAGAGGCGACAACACTGTAATACAAATTTCTTATTCAACAATGATCAAATCTAAAAATTTCAAAGTTTTAAATGCAATTACGATAGACCTAGGTTTTAAATTGCGCTCTAAATGGATAGTATAATAGTACTTGTTTCAGTACACTGCTAGGTTATATGATTATTTTTTGAGGTTATGTGACTTGCATTATAAGGGTGACCCACCAAATTACTTTGATATTAGCACTACTTTATACAAGAGTGACAAACACACATACATTATCAGAATTAATAATGTATAATTAATACAATAAAGTCTTCAATATATTTCAGTCTGTCCACTTTTAACAAGGACACAGTTAGATTGTAACAATTATTTTTCCAATAGTGGATTTTATACAAATGATAGTAATTTTAGTTATCATAAACTTAATCTTAAAATTACATGACTTGACAACAGAATTGTCAAGTTAGATTTTAAACATATCAACTTAACTTAATTAAATAATTGTAATAAAAGAAACCGTGTATTTAATTAAAAATGAAGACCACAATTGCGTTAACTATTTATTGCACCTAACCTACAAAAGAAAAAGAGTACAGTTATAATTGAATTAACTTACCAACAGAGGCGAACTCGTCCGGAGTCCTTCCACCCGCCAGTAGCCACCGGCACCAATCTATTGTCTCCCACTCGTCTATAGCCTTACTAGGATTAAGTAAGACGTCCAGTAGGGATCCAAGGTGTCGTGGGGAACCGCTCGCGCAATCCGCGTGTATGTATGCAGCAGCCCCCCTTTTCCCCTTTTTCATTAACACTTGAGCAGTAGAATTAGACATTTTATCACTTTTCCACAAGTTCTATCCACAAACTCACTTTACACATAAGTCACTGTATAATTCGGTCACTCACGGAAGAAACACCATATCCAGTTTTACATAAGGCAATGAACTGCGGTCCGTAACGCATCCGCGGTTAATCATCATAACGATACGTCATTGCTATTGCATTAACACGTAAAAGTAAAGTATAGAAAACTTATAACAATAAACTCCAGGTTAAAAAATACAGAATAAATTTCCCAATTTATGTCGCAGTTGAAAATAATAATAGAACAGAGAACTTTGGTGATTGGAGAAACAACTCGGCCATTCTTAAAAGTTGCCATATAAATTTTAAAAAAGTTATAATTTTTTATTGCCAATATTAAAACTTTGGTTTTTTTGTTGTTTTTTATCTACTTTGTATTAATTTGTTTATTGCGAGTTCGAAAAAGGGTAAAATTGTTATAGATTCTTTGATTGCTTCAATTAAGATTCCTCAAAACCGGGCTTTTCTCATCACAATGATCACTCAATAATATTTGCGATGACATTATGAGTAGTATAAGATAACTGAAGTAATAATCAAGTTGCAGACGAGAAAATAGACTGTGTGTGAGCGTGCCACCGTAACTTCGTAAGAGACTCTTTGGTAAGAGACAAAAGATACAAGTTATACTTAAATTCGTAGGGTTGCACTCTATAAAGAATACCCTACATTTTCATTATTATAAAGCGTCATTAAAACTTACTGTACTACAGGATTCTGTTTCTCGTATAGACGTATTTTTGCACTTAACACATATAAAATGTTTGCATGTGTGTGTGCTGCTATAGGCTGCACCATGGTCATTTCAGCTATTATATTTGACAGCTTTTGGTTGAATAGAATTGAAGCAATTGTTTTCTAATCAGTTCAGTAGATAGAGCTAAAATCAATAATGCTATTTTTTTTTCTCTTTTGGCATGCCTGATTAGTCTCTTCGAATGTGCTACTTTTCACGCAAAATTTATAGTTTTGTAATACACAAAGTATATATATGTTATCAAATTTATTTTATTACTAAGCTATTAGTTTTATTAATAATTAAAAATAAGTATAAATAAATGAAAATATGAACAATAAAATGTCTAACAAGAAGATAAAAAAACAAAGTATTCAGTATTCCGTTATATTATTAGTTGTTGTTATGTTGGTAAGGCTGAATGTTACTGTCAATCCATTGTATGGGGTTTTCAGGTTATGAAGTTCATTTCCACTATTTTGGGGAAATAAAAAATGTGCTCAATATAAAAAAACGAGATATTAAATAGTCTATGGTTAAGTAACATGATACTTATATAGACACAATGTAATTCAACGGCATTGCCGAAAATTCAAAAATAAAACTTATGATGGAAAAATGTTGTATTTTATTTTAACGAAATCATTATAATCAGAAGAAATCATACCTAGTCAACGTTACTATTTGTTTTAACAAAATATTAAGATTGTTTTATTTAAAAATAATAATTTTTATGTCTATATTTTAAGTGTTATTTTTTATGTTAAATAAACGTAGGAAATAAGATACAATGAAAATAAATTAGAATAATAATATTAATAATCTGTATTACTATTGAACCTGATGATGTTACGGACGCGGTTCATCTGACGCATAATTGAATAAGCCTAGGACCAGACGGACATGCGCGCTTAGCTGCTCGATTTCAAGAAACCATACAATCTTGATTTCTCCAATCTTTTGTGACAATAGGAATTAACTTTTTGGTCCATAAATCCGACAGGACCGCGTATCCTAAAAACTTTAGCACAGCCTACCTATACTGTATAAATAATTATTAATAAATTAATTATTAGTATAAATTTATGGAACTATTATAACAAATTTTGAGATCAAAATTAAATAAGCACTTATATGCAAATAATATCTTAAATCCTGCTCAAAATCGTTGTATGTTTGGGTCTCTTGGTACTAAGGAGCTACTCCTCATTGACATGTCTACTAACTACTACTAACTATTGCATAAGTCGGAAGGGTCTTTCCACTGCCTGGATTGACTATGATAAGGCTTATGATTCTGTAGGCTTATATCGGTTCTAACTTCTAAGCTCGTTTCTCGTTTCATGTATGTAGCAGTGGACCACGGGTCTTGGTCTTACAGGAGGTGTAAAGAATTTTTGCACTTCCTAACCCATAAGGATTGCGCGGGGCATTTTCCAGGGCGACAGCTTTAGTTCATTGTGCTTTTGCCTGGCTTTGAATTGTTTGGGTATATTACTAAGGCAGTTAAAGCTAGGCTATCGTTTGCGTATAGGGGGTGGGACCATTTGTCATCTCTCGCATATGGATGATATCAAGCTATCAAAGCAAATAAACCAGACTTGTTGTCACTACTTAACGTAACACATACATATTTTAGTAGTGATACTATGATGGAGTGTGGAATAGATAAATGTGTGGTGGTACATGTCTAAAGGGGGAAGGTTGTACTTAGCGACTGTTTCCTTATCAATTATTATACTTCTTATTGTCATTCACTGACTGTCCGTGCTGTTAAGCTGTAGAATGTTTACCTGATTAAATTCATACCAGTCAAACATTACATGTATTTTAGAAACTACTAAAAGAGCACTACCTCTCACAAATTTGTCATTTTTAAATTATCAACTGTTTATTCCTGGAATTTCATGTAATATATTTACATGCGCAGATTTATGTATGTGTATACATCATCTACGATTGTATTGCATATACATATTTCATTTTGATAATTTATATTTTTAAGAATTTATAGCTGTCAAAATTATATAATTATTTATAACCTACACCAAGTCTTTAATTGTCTTTATTTTTGTTATGCAATTATGCATTTTCACGGGTCAGCTGGTTGAAATCTCTCTTGTTGGAGATAAGCTCGCCTATTGTACTGTATTATTTTTAAATTTATGATTAGTGTTATCGTTATGTATGCAATGAAGATATTATTATCTTCGTAACACCTAACCTAATCTAACGTTGACAGCTTTTATTATCTTCTAGATAATCGATACCTACAGGTTTCATCTTGTCTTATATAACCATTATCAATTAAATAATTTAAAATCGAATTGATAAATCAGATTTTTTGTAATGAAATAGATCTGGGGATTTTTTTTTAATTTTGGGGAGTTTTTAATTATCTGTCTGGAAGCCCCGCCGCCATATTAAGAATTTAACTCACTTGTTGTTTATTTTGTGAACATTCAAGGTGCGTTTTTTCATTTCTGTGTTACTGACTCTTATTGTCTTACTAATTTGCGTGTTTTACCCGGACTTCGAACTCTACCTTAAACGATTTGACCCTCGCTGACGACAAAGGACTGATTCTGCTCAATACGATTTACACTTGCTTACGATTAAAGGACCTGATTCTGCTACAGACGATTCGATCCCGGCGTGTAATTTGGACCCCCGATTTTCCTATCGATATGGACTCATACAATCAAACCGTTTGTTGCGTTCCTAAGTGCAACAAAACCAGTAAGTACAACTTTCATATTATTTTCTTAACATAAAAACACGTGCACAACCACAATGAATGTTTATGATTATATTTCTCAAGCATAACAGTCATAAACTTATTGATAAATGAGTTAAAATATAACATTATATTTATTATATTTTCATAAGTTTTCAATTGGCAACTTTTCAATTAAAAAAAGTCACACTTTTCAATAATTCAAGAAATGAAATCTGCTATTTGCGTTCTTTTAGCTTAATCCCAATGATGCTATAACTAATAGCTATTTGTAGTATTTTACATCCCTATTCTTTTTGGACTACGTTGAGGAGTGAGGGGAATTTGAGCTTCCCATCTACAAATTTCAAGTGAGTCTAATGAAGAAAATTAAATGATTACACAAACTTAGACCCCTTGGGGAATTGCTCATTAGTTACATGCTGTGTCAACATTTATCCAATCCAATCCCCAGCTTTATTTTTATGGAAAATGGTGCAATCTAAGATATGTTTATATAAATTAAAATATTCAACTGGTGATTTCACATAGATACTTTTTATTTTGTTTTTGTCTTTAACATTTCATTAATTTCCATCTAACTGTCACCCTGGTTGATGTGGCATCCATAAGGTGGTATTAAGAGAAAAGAGAAATGAAAGGTTTTCATGCTTTTCAGATTTTGTGTACAGTGCACAATTAGTAAATTATGGTAGCATTTTGTGTATTTTGTTTATTGAGAGTGCATTAATGTAAGTAAAAGTCATGATGGAATTAGTATATTGTGTAATTTCTGGTTACTGCCAAATTTTAATTGATGAGCTTCAGTAAAATTGCCACTGCTTCAACTAAGACCTTAATTGACTGAATAACAATGATAAATTAAGACTAGTTTGAAAGAAAGTAAAAAATAATGACTCGTAAGAAGCTCTAATGAGTTTCTTCCTTGTTATTACAATCTAGTGTGTAGTCTAATGAGTAGTTTAAATTTCACTTGTTCTTCTAAGTTCCAGTCTGAGTCTAAGTATAATTCCATCAAGTTTTATATTAATAATATTTTTTATTTGCATACAAAATGATAATAAAGATCTTATTAATCGAATACCCCCTGTATTTGATAGTAGGTTTGCCTGTAGGTTACCATAGGCTCTTAAAACAGTACGAACTTGTCAATTTAATAAAATTATGTGATGTTCTGGTACATCAAGGACAATATCTTTGAAAACCCATGTAAAAAATACCATACAAGTGGTTTGCTATCTGGAGGAGTTGTGGAGTGGTGGAGTTTAACGCTCTAAACAAATACCACTTGTAACTAAGTTTCACATAAATTAAACGCATTGAATAAACTATTAATAGTCTATTGGGTATTACAAAATATGAATATAAAAAAAAAGTTTCTAGAATCTAAGAAAGTTTCTAGTATAGAATCAATTACTAGTAAAATTTCTAGTAATTGATTCTATACAATAGTTACAAGCTTGTCAATAAGATAAGTGACCACATATTATCATTTCTATTTTTAAAAATGTCATTGACTCTGTAATTTGATGGTCCGGTGTCAGACTTGACTTCTTGATGTCCCGGGTTCAATCCTCGGGTCAGGCAACAAAAGAATAAGAAAATGTGCATTTTTCAATTTTGTAATTAAAATAAAGTTGCCTGGGATTGGATATGTGCCCAGTTGGTGATAGGCTTGCCACCTATCATATTGTGGGACTTAGTGACTGGCTAATCATGGGTGCCCTGGTTGTGTCTCTGCCTACCTCTTTGGGACACGGGCCTAAAGATATTTTAAACGTACTTTTCGTCTTCACTTTTTTCCAAAAAAAATGATGTCATTCATCACTTCCAATATTTTCTTACCAAATAAACACTATCCATTATGTTTTGGCAAGAAAGAAAGATGAAAAACGCACTTACTACCTTATATAATATTACTACTATGTATATATAGCACTTCTGAGTTTACAAATGAGTACTAAGTATGTCCCTCGCATATTACCGATACTGACAGAGTGAGATGTGGCGTTTGTAGCAATTGGCACTACACCTTTGTTCTCATTGTCCAATTGTAATGGTGCGCTCTGATTGATTGATATTAACTTTATGTTAATTATGTGGACCAATAACTATGCTGTAAATATTTTTGGTACTCGGTTTGTTAAAAAAAATAGAGTATAGTACTGACAATAAATATCACTTATTCATTCTTGTTCATTTGACCTTTTGATAATTTTCAACCCTATTTATTGTGTATGGCTTCCTGATGTCACTGTTCACTGTCACTTACATTGACAAGAAAGTCAAAGTTAAATCTTTTGTTCAGTTATCATATATTAATCTTTGATTAGTTCATTACGCTTCAGAAACATAATTGATTGTGACAAATTTTGGCATCTTGTTATTCTAAGAGTAAGTAATTACAAACTTAGTTGACTATTTATATTGATTACTAGTTTGGATCATACAAGACAGCAGAAAAATTATATGGTCTTATTCCAGTCAGACAGACCATAACAAATACTAAACATTGCTGGTTATAGAACTTCACAGCATATTGTTTTCAAATATCTAATACCTAATTGTTTGCATTTCTTTATGACTACATACATATCTTCATGCCAAGATGGTATCAAATGCCATACCTCGTGATCCTGGCAGACCTGCCTGGATTCCTCAGCATTTATTATCCTTTTTCATACAACCACACTGGTTTCGGAGACCTTCGAATTTCACCCGAAATATATATGTATGTATAAATGACTTAAAATTTTAATTGTTATGAAGGGGATGGCCGTGGAGTCACAAAAAGTGGTGATATGATAGATAAATCTACCATTCGTACTTTTTTTGCACATGTCCGATTTTGAGTATGTGAGTTCTTTGCAAGTTTATTTCTAAGTACTTTAAGTTGTTAGTCATGAATCAATTTAATTTAATAAATTTCAAATGTCACTTCTTTTTCAGGAGTGGACAATGTGATACTTCACAAGTTTCCAAATCCTATAACAGAACCTGACAGGTTTCGCTCATGGCTGTATGCAATAGGAGGTGATATTTTAGCTTTGAAAAATGAATTCATTTACAACAACCGAAGAATCTGCAACACTCATTTTGTAGTGAACTATCAAACAGCAGGTGGAAGACTGTGTGCAACGGCTATTCCAACATTAAATTTATCAGGTAATAATAAAATCAATATGTGTGTAAAATTGATGAATTATTTTAGTCATATTGGAATCAGAACTTCTATTAATTTATTAACAAGACATGTAATGTAATTTGGGCTGAGTGTTACTGTACTGATATTTATTTTTAAATGTCTTTTTTTAGGTTATAGAAAACGAACAACATTGCAAGATATCACGGTTAGACATTCGGGCAATATAACAGCTCCCATTGAGCCGCATCATCTAATGTCAGCAGGTAAGCTAAATAAAAAAAAGGATCCAAATTAAATTTCAATTTAGTTCAATGTGATATATTTCTCATTGACTTGCCATGCTACATTTCTTGTGTTTGGTAATTTAATGCTTATTTTTGATTTATATTCAATAAAAAAACTTTTAATATTAATTTAATTAAAAAAATTAAATGAGTATTCTTCGTTCACTATTCTCTATTTTCTCTGTTCATTTTCATTGTGTTATACTTTTTGTTGTTTGTGTCTTACAGGTTCAACTTCCACTATTGGATCTTTGTGTAATGTTACTAGACATTCCAATATCGTAGAACCAACACAACCTGAGGCTTCAACATCGAGAGGTACTACTATATTTTCTTCTTCAAAGTACTTAAATTAGATACCATATTTGGCTGTGGGGAAATAATTGACATTTATTTTACTTTACTTGATAATCTATTTATCAAAGTTTGTATGAACACTACTATTTTCTTGGAATCACTTGAAATTTTGTAAAAAAGGAAGGGGAAAATATTTACTTTAGAAAGATAGGATGTGTGGTATTACGCTCGCTGATCACATTCTCAGCAATGGGATCCGAGGCAGAGAGAGATTGAAAGTATTGCTTCTTGTCCCCGTGTTAGTTTGGGCTTCTTTGCAAAATAGACCATCTGCCTTCTTGCCAGGCAGCTCGTAAAAGGCGAGCATAGGCTTACCGCCACTTATACCGTGGAATTTGACTAGGTGGGAGAGTTTCGCATCGATCGCCATCTATTCCTGCTACCATAACGTCAGTGCTTGCCGTTGACGTGATCCGGTTCGGAGGATAAGGGGGCCGGTAAACTTACTTTTGCTCGAGGCCTAACATCCCAGCCTCAGGTAGGCAATACACCGTTGGTGTCTCTAAGCGGCGTGAATTTCTCACCTTCAGGAAATCCGTCTTCTGATATCATAAAAAATCAGAAGGGACATGCTCTGTTGGTTCACTCATGTTGAAATAATAGCAGATGAAAAATTTACAAAATAGAAAGACCTAGGTTGACATCACTACATAGTAATAAACAAAGTCGCTTCCTTTGTCCCTATGTCCTTTTGTATGCTTATGCAACGGATTTTGTTGCGGTTTTTTTTAGTAAATAAAGTGATTGAAGAGGAAGGTTTATAATATGTATATTTTATAACCGTGCGAAGCCAGGGCGGGCCGCTAGTTCTATAATAAAATCGATAAAGTTTGTGTGTTTGTATAAAAAGAGTGATGAATGTGGAAGAGGTTAGGCAGGTCCGCAAGGATTGTCACATTTGGCATTAAATACTCTGCATACCCACCTTAGGGACTAGTTGTGAAGATAAATAAGTAGTCTGTTTGTTGAATAATCTAGAAGCAAGGCTAACAAGACTAGACTGGCTAAGACTGGCTAACAAGAGGATTCCAAAAACTTTTATCATAATAATGTATACTTTGTGGTATTGCCAGATGTTTGAAATTACATAATGCTTTTTTTAGAACTTATATTTAATTGCACGAATCTACCGGATTATAATAGAATAATTAATTCAATACAAACCATACCTATTGTCTAAATTTAAATTAAGTTGAATTTTATTATATGCAATGATATCTTTATTTTAATTTCAGATTTTGCACCACGTTTCCTATCAAAAATTGTGGCCTTAGAGCACAATTATTATAAACACCAAAAAACCAACCGAAATTCAAAGTCTGTTAAAGGTAATTATTTTTTTTATAGCATAACACAGCAAACAAACGTACGGTTGTTTTGATGGTAAGATTTATCCTTTGTGGTTGCATTGCTGTTTAGTGTGGCCAATAGCCTGTTTTTTAATCTCAGAGACTGAATTTATGTAAATTTCAAGTTTTCAAATAATTATGTTTTTCTTGTAGTGCTGTCCTATGATAACAATTTTTTCAAAACGCAAGTCAATGTCGATTTTCAAAGAATATAAAACGTAAATTTATTAGCCAATTTTAACTGACATTGAAAAAGACAACACTATTTCAAAGATTTTTTTCCCTAAGATAGCGTACTTCCGAGGTGGTCCCATGCTACCAAGTCTAGGTCTGCTGATGAAATCGAAGAAAATACTCAAGTTTTCGGTTATTTAGACGAGATTATGTTGAAATCGAAGACTTGGAATTTACTGAGTTGTAAACTCATCTAATTTTGTTCTTCTTCTTTTGATTGATCTTTTGTTGATTTGTTTTATATTATTAAGTATTGTGATTTCAGTTCTGTTGCATTGCTGTTTTACTGTATTCATGAATTAAATTAAAAAAAAACCCTGGAGAGGGGACAAATTTCACAAATCGGTCTAAACCACAGAACAATATTACTCACAGAGAAGAACTGTATCTACATATACAATAAATGCAACCATAGCCTTACACAGCTACGAGACAGTGGCGCCCGTAGGTATATCAAACGAAAACTACTAGGAACGGTTTTTTTTTTTAATATTTAATTACTTTTTAATTTGTTGATAAAAAAACAAATTGCTACTAAA
>NJDC01001215.1:81854-103650 GCA_002245475.1 Calephelis virginiensis
TGCAGCCTATATCAGCACACCCACATGCAAACATTTTGTATGTGTTAAGTGCAAAAATACGTCTATACGAGAAACAAGAGCCTGGTCTAAACCTAAAGTAAGCAAATTATAGGTTATATAGGAATATAGGTTTCTCCCGTGTTGGTCCGGATCCCCTGTGTATAATACACCGTCTGCCGTGCTACCTGGCAGCTCGTAAGAGGCTATCATAGACGAAACGGGTCATTACCAACAAGACCACTATTGGTAAAGTGCTGTGTAGCAACTTGCTCGAATCCACCGTTATATCTATTCCTGCCGCCATAGTGACAATGTCATGTTCCAGGCTGAAGGGAAGGGTAGCCTGTAGACTTATAAAATTGGCGTAACACCTTCACCACGCAGCTACGTACCTGCAACGTATATGGTGTTTATAAGCTGCGGTTATTTCTAACCATCAGGAGAGACCCGTGGTTGTTCACTGTCTTTTAGTATTATTTGTTACGCAGAAAGTAATAAATTTAAATTAAGTGAATACGAAGCTTTTTTGGAGAAAGGCTTCCTGAAGTAACTCCACAGTAATGCAAGGACTGCATAGCCCATGTGTTTGAAACCAAAGACAAATTATGTCAACTGGTTTACATAACGTTTACATGGTTGGCTTGGCACCGACTTATAACCTATTAGTAAATGGCACATATAAATAAATAAAATATATGTATTTTTTAATTTTTAGTCTTGAAGTCGGTTTTTTAACGTAGTTGTTTTTATTTAATAATTTTTCGTCTTTTGCTGATATGATTTGATTTAATAAAAATAGTCATCGGGATAGGTGAAAGTAGATAAAAAATACTCATAAAATAAAATTGATGGGCCCACCTGAATAAATTTTTATGGAACCAATTCGAAACTATTTCTCATCAAACAAAAGAAGAATTACGTAAATCAGTTCAGAAACCTCAGAGAATTCGGTGTACATACATAAAAAAAAAAATACAGGCAGAATTGAGAAACTCCTGGTTTTTATAACTCGATTAAAAATGAAAATACAAACAATGACATTTATATACCTGAGATAATGATTTATGAAGCATATTAATTTGTTCTAAAAATCGGTAATAAACTTTGTTAACATTTTTCAATAATGGCACAACACTATTTATGAAACGCAAAAAAACGCTAATGTCAATTTAGTCTCTGAGATTAAAAAACAGGCTGTAAGTGTTAGAACTATTAAGTGTAGGAAGGACACATAATAAGTAAGTCAGTGAATCTAGGTACTTGACCACCAGTGGTCTAGTTTGTAAAGACCTGTTTAACCTTTGTTTGCCTTTTAGGAGCTAACAGGAAGGTAGAAGGTCTATTCTCCATCGAATACTTGGTCCAATACAATTCCAAACAAAAGAATATAATCAAGTAACTTGACAATATGAGAATCAATGGGATGAACTTAAAAACACTTAGTTTTTATATAAAATAGAGTCAGGAAGGTTTTAGGTCTCTTCACAAATTACACAAACTGATATATCTTGAAACTACTCTGAACATGTTATTGCATATGTGATGATATAAATTATTGATGGTCAAATAGTGAAAACTTAATTAGAATTATTTGTCTGCACTTTTTGGTTCATCTCAATGTTTTCTGGAACATCTTTTAAGTATAGATATAATTGTATCATAATGTGTACAAAGTTTGAAGTATTCATAATGGTCATTCTTTTTTAGATATGGTGGGTACTGCAAAATGTCATCAGCCAAGAATTTATTCTAAAGAGATGATTTCTCTAAAAAACAAAATTGCGTCACTCAAAAAAGAGAAAGACACATACAAAAATGATTTGCGCAAAGCGTTGAAGCTAACGGAAAACAAAACTTTCCAAGATTCGCTGAAAAAATTTACCACAGCTGCGTTTATTTTAATTTGTATGCAGTTCCGTGAATCAGGTAAAAAGAAAATGGGCAGGAGGTTTACGAAAAATGAAAAATTGACATCTTTAGCTTTATACAAACAAGGCCCTAAAGCCTATCGTTGGCTTAGAAATGTTTTTGTTTTACCGTCTCCAGCAACACTAAGTCGTATAATTGCACGCGCATCCTTCAGGGCTGGACTTAATGAAAATATATTTTGTCAATTAAAGCGAAGTGCTGCAAAAATGACAGTTAATGACAAAATGTGTGTCCTCTTATTTGATGAAGTGAATTTGGCGCCTAATTTGCAATACAACAGTAAGAGTGACACCATAACGGGCTTTATCGATGACGGACACACAAAACATGCAAAAATTGCAGATCATGCCCTTGTATTTATGATAAGAGGTGTCTTAAAAAACTATAAACAAGCAGTTTATTATTCATTTTGTTCTGGTACTACAGAAAAGTCCAGTTTAGTAGCACAAATAAAAACTGTTATAGAAAAACTGCAAACAACTGGTTTTCACGTCGTGGCAACTATTTGCGACCAGGGCCCCTCAAATATAAGTGCAATTAATTATTTAGTTGCAGAAACAAAAAGACAATATTTACAAAAAAACATAAATTCTAATGAATATGTTTTTGAAATAAATAATGAAGTAGTAATCCCAATATTTGACCCTCCTCACCTTATAAAAGGAATTCGAAACAATCTGATAACTAAAGATTTAATATATACTGCCGAGGGTCGAGAAAAAATTGCAAAATGGGAACATATAACAAAATTATACAAAGAAAACCCGTCATACCAGGGTCTCAAATTATTGCCCAAGTTATCAGAGCAACATGTGAACCCAAAAAAAATGAGAAAAATGAAAGTGAAATGTGCTACTCAACTGTTTAGTAGAACTGTGGCCGTAGGCATGGGATTTTTAGCAGGTAATTTTTTTTTTATAATAAAATATAGGTGATCACAGGAATAACTATGGATATTCAATTCGAGTTCATTTTTAAGCAAATAGTAATTTAAATTAGTAATAATGCTTGTAGTTAATTGAAACAAATAAGTGTTACATTTAACCAGATTTAATTATTACTATAATAAAATACAATTTTACAGCTACTTTATTAATATACATAAATGCCTTACTATCTTATTACATACATCGAATTTCTCTTGATACAAATCCTTTGATCCAAAGTTAAAAAAAGTTAATAGTAAAAATAAGTTTAGTATAGTCAGGTGTTCATAGTAACAAAGTCTGTCAGCTAGTTGGCGAATATTTCACAACTTCGTGACCGCTAGGTGCCGTCTTGAGCAAAGTCACCTGGCGTACAGCACTTTGTGCTCCCCTCCTGATGGTTAAAAACGACCGCGGGCTGGTGACACCATAGATGTTGTAGGTGTGTTGCTGTCCTGTAGCCGAAGTATTATGTCGAAAGTGCAAGTCTACTGGTTACACTAACCTTTAGACACGACTTCGCAAAATGCTGTCATTATGGCGGCAAGAATATGTGCAGTCGTGAATATCTTCCTAGGCTAGTTTTTGCAGGACACCAATTTGTTTTGCGGGGTAAAACACTAACATATGCTCGACTTTTGTGAGTTGCCTTGCAGGAAGGCAGATCATTTATTACACTTGAGAACTGATTAATATGGGATATACGATCATCATCATATTAATAACATATACTTGTTAAAATATTGCTTGCAAAGTGGCATTTAAAGAATTTGTTTTTATTTTCAGATATAGGCAGACTTCCCGTTGAAGCAAAAGATACTGCCGACATAGTTCTATTTTTTGATGAATTATTTGACTCTGTGAACGGAAGCCACAACAAAAAAAACGCGTATAAGCCTTTATTAGGGCCACTCAGGCCAAATTCTGTTCATTATAGAATGTGGAGCAAAGCAAAAAATATTTTGAAAAGCATGAAATTTGAAAAATCAAACAATAAAAAAGTTTTAGTACCATCAATTAATAATTGGTTAAAAACAATAAATAATTTAGAATTAATTCACAAAAATTTACAAAAAAGAGGCATTAATTCGTTGTGGCTTCGGCACTTTAATCAAGATCCCCTAGAAAACTTTTTTAGTTGTGTAAGAAGTCACGGTATTCGAAATATTAACCCTACGTGTGCTGCTTTTGAGGTAGCTTTTGCTTCCTTATTGATAAATAATTTAAGCAGTCCGCATTCAATGGGAGCTAATTGTGAAAGGGACACATGCAGAATGTTTAGTTCTTTAAAAAAAATATTTTTTGAAAAACCAAAGACGAATGAGATAGAAACTCAAATGCAATTAGACGATTTAGTACATAGTACCATATTAATAGGACTTGAAAATAAAAAAACAGATTTAAATTTTATTGCTCAAATTGAATATGTCGCTGGGTATGTTTTAAGAAAAATGAAAGACAAAATATTTAAAAATTGCAACATATGTATTAATTATTATATTAGCCAACAGAGCACCAGCAGATTCATAAAAATGAAAGACTATAGTCCTAGTAAAAGGTATTTGACTTATCCCAGCGACAATTTTTTAGAAATTTTCTCAGACATACAAGACATTGTCACTCATGTCCTAAGAACGAGAAGTAATATTAATAATTTAGGTACATATGTAAAATCTTTAATATTTGTATTATGTGATTTTAATACAGTTCCCTGTGAAACACATAAACAAACTGCAATTGATTTTTTTTCAAATTTAAGTATTCGGCTTTTTATTTACAATTGGTGTAAAGACTGCAATAAGTTATTAAAAGGAATCAAAAGCACTTATGATGAAGGGGACATGATACAAAAAATATGCTATAATTATTTTCTAAAACATAAACAAAAAATTAAATAAATAACTACAAAAACAAAATGTGTTTTATTTATCCTGCTTGTTTTAATTTAAAAGTATTTTTTTTTCGTAATCGATTTGAACTGAGTTTTAAATTTGGTCAAACCGTAAATAGAATGTACAGATTGTAATTTTTGAAAGAAAACATTAAATTACAATCATATTTTTTTATTCGTCATTTTAAAAACCAAAAATTAAAATTTCCAGTGGTGGCCTATAGATTCAGCCTTGCATATAACTATGCTTATATATTAAAAACATTTAGTTCATAATTTGAACAGATATGGCGCTATAGTAGTTTCTTGACAGGATTTGACAGATAATTAACTGCTCACTCTATACCTATATGTTAATATACTTTATGGGCTGCACTACCTAAAAATTATACTATATAAAGCTAGTTTATTAATATATATATATATATATATATATATATATACAAGTGTTATTAAAATATTTGTTATTTATAATATATTCGTTATATTTTCATTAAATTATTTAGATAATTGCTGATTTTCATATTATTTATTTGACTTAACCGGTCACACAGACTTGCAAGTTTATTTGAAATCCGAAGCCGCCATTATTATAAATACATTAATTGATTCGTGACGATATTTTGTGTTAAGTGAGTTGTGATTTCGCCGCATCATTCCAATTTAAAGATAACGGTGCTTTTACTGGTCTCAAGTGTTTATATTTTTACAAAAGGACGTTCGGCGTATTATAGTTACGCCAGAAAACTTTTTAGGTTACCTTGCTAGTGATTTTTAGAATATGGTGAAATCGGTGAATTTTGTTTAAAATGTCCGTAAATCATACAAATAAATCAAAAAAATCATGATCATACAAAAATGCCTAATGAAGACATGAATGTGATTTATAAAGATTTCCTAACATGCTCCTACTGTTTTCTTGCATTTGCATCAGACACAAAAAATTTTGTACCTAATGATTGCACATTTCACTGGAAAAAATATGATCAAAACGTACCATCTCTGAGTGAAGCGGATATTGACTAATATTTATTTTACTTTTATTCACTGTAAAAGCACTTTCCTTACTTATTTGCTGGACTTTTGTATCAAATTACTGTATTTTTATATCCAAAACACTGTAAAGTTACAAATCTGACTTGGCAACACTGATCCCTAGTTACCTGTCAATGAAAGCGATTGTGAATACCTACCTAATGTGGTGGTGGTCGCAAAGAGTAAAGTAACTGTCTATTAAGGATAAGAGAAACCTCTTTGCCGATTTTCGAAACCTATGGAAACTTCCGCTATCTGGTGACTGATTAATTAAAATAAATGTGTCAGTGTGAGTCTATATTATATTTACACACACACTAAGAAGGATATTTTTTTTATTTTCGTACGGCTACGCGCACACTGGTGATTTAGCTATCACCTCAACAGTACATTTTATCTTATTCATGTGAAAATTTTATTTGAATAAGAATGTACTGTAACAGTGATCACCACCAGCACGCATAGCCACACCACATCGTCTCAAATTAGTTAAGTCTTTTCATGAAACCATCACATTGATTTTTTGTACATTTATGTTACATATTACAAAAGGAATTAAATAAGCATGAAGTTTATTTTGTCTTCTTCTGTAATATGTAAGTAAAATGAAAAAGTTAAAAATTTTAAACTAACGCAGTGTGCTTTAAAAAAAATGAAATGAAACATAAAAGCAAGTGGTGAAGTTTTAATTTATTACAAATTTACATTAAACATCGTTTATTTCTCAGGTAAATCCTACTGTTTTTCCTGACATACAATTTTGTTCGCATTTAAAATCAATTTATATAAAACGAAGTGGGAAATCATGTTAGTTGGATATCCATTTTGAAAAGTTACTGCCCATGAGCTATGACTTACAGGGTGCGGAACTGAATGCGTGTAAGCACCTAAAAGTGACAAGATATATTAATAATAAGCAATTGCCGCTTTCCAACAACGCTTTATCCGTGTTGGTCAAGGCTCCTTTGCAGAATAGACCATCTGTCTTCCTGTCAGACTGCTTGTGAAAGGTGAGTAAGAATATAAAATAATAACAAAAAGATAACAGAGAAATTTTAAATTTAACAATTTTCGGAAATGTCACATTTGACAAGAAACTTTAAAAACATGGGTGCATAGACAAACTGTAGTACTCCGATAATAAATCATATAATTTCTGTGGGACCAAAATGTCTTACAGCGCCATCTCTTGGTTCCCACAAACATGCTCAATGTAACTTGTGATTTTACACGTGACGATTTGTGTTTTTCATGTTAAATGTATTTTTTTAAATAAATTTACCCCGTGTTGGTCCGGGCTCCTTTGTAGAATAGACCATCTGCTTTCCTTGCCAGGCAGCTCGTAAAAGGCGGGCATAGACTCACCGTCACTAGCACCGTGACATCTGACTAGGTGGTAGAGTTTCGCAACGACTTGCCCGGATTGGGACCACCACCTTACCTATTCCTGCCGCCACAACGTCATGACGTGTTCCGGTTCGGAGGGTAAGGTAGCCGGTAAACTTACTTTTTCTCGAGGCCTAATATCCCGATCTCAGGTTGGCAATGCACCATTAACATCTTTGGTGTCTCTAGGCTGCGTGAATTTCTTAACATCAGGAAATCCGTCTGCTTGTTTGCCTGCCAATATCATAAAAAAATAAATAATATAGTTTTAGAAATCACTGCCCATCAAGAAAGTATTTAGCATGTTTCCGTATACTTGTTTTTCGTTCGTTTTTTTATATTTTTAGGTAGCGCATGATTAATCTCATTAAATGAAAACTTACTTACCGTCTTAATAAAAAAATCTATGTTAAGAAAACAACAAAAAGCTAAATCTCTATACGTTTTGGCAATAATTTATATAACATAACTTAATGTTTGTGTTTAAATCTTATATAAAAAAACATAGTTTTAAATACCATCGATTTTCAACTAATAGTTAATTAATGCCTATTTAGACATTCGGAAACCAATTTTTTTGAGTGTATGATGTACAGAAAATTGTCTTTTAGACAGTTGATTTTAAACAAATCTTTAAATATTCACACCTATTATTATTATGTGAATGAATGAATATATATACTTTATTATGCACCAAAATTTACAAAATAATACACACTCTTTCACTTATAATATTTAGCTTAGGTGCATAAAGGCGGTCTTATCGCTTCAGAGCGATCTCTGTCAGAGAACCTTAGGGTTAAGGTTATTTAATGTTAAAGAAAAAATATTGGTGGTATAAGATATGCATTTGTGTTTTGAACATCGGTGTAATTTTATTAGTGTGGGTGTTTATTAAATTTATTACAATCTTTATTAACTTCTGTATATTAGCACAGATTATTATTATTAATATCTCTGGCATTAGTATTACCTGCTCACACGATATTGTGGGGTTAGACCAATTTGTGTAACTCTTCCTGGAATAATATTTGTTTATTTGTTTTTTGTTTATTTATCAGTCTGATTTTTTAACTTTTTTACTATATTTGGTATAGATTACGTTTGGTAGGTAAGTTACGTGTCGAAATCTACGACACTTTTGGTCTAAAAAAGTGTTTCTCTTAATTACCAATAGAGGTGTTGTTCAAAGTTTTTATACGAATAATTTACAGCGACAGCAGAGAGTACAAACTTGATAAGATGTAAACTCATGGTAATGGCTCTGTTTCGTAAATTGCAAAATGTGTACTTTTTAAAATCATTTCGGAATTTAGCCACGTCTTTTTATTTTCTATGAGTTTTACTCCATCTCTCGGGGCCCATAGAAATTACTCAAACAGTCTAATGGTAAATAACAATCACGATAACACCTGGATGTGTGTGACACGAGATTGAAAATTGACAGTAATCATCACTATAGATAATATACTATGACCATCACTGTAGTCTTTGATCTTCGACGTCACAGTCAGGTATCATTTTGACTCCATCATCTGACGATAGAGTCGCTGCTGTTCATACCATTTTGACATTATTTTGACTGTGCACCCATTGGGTGGTCGGTAGACTATTAGTGTTCTTTGATGTGGTTTTATTTTGGAATGTGCAACAGAAATAAACTGAAAATAGAGAATTAAAGCGATTCCAGTGCTAACTAAAAATATTGTAGCAGGTACTTTATTTTGTAATTTGTATGATTTGAGCACGTTCACGATAAACAAATAAATTGAAATGAGTGAAGAAAAAAAGGTTATGTTCCATGAGATGGAGTTAGATGATCGCATTTTAAAGGTAATTATGTGTTATGACGTTAAGTTTAGATGTATTTGCTATTCCGATATTTAAAATAAGCATAAATGAAGTTATAAAATTCGCTGCTACAGCATCCAATAAATACACAACGCGTCTGTGTCAGTACATAATGCGTAGATAATATGTTTAAAAATGTAACCAAACCAAGTGCATTATTATCAATAGATTTCAAATTGTTTAATCGATCGGTTGATTTTGGCTAAACAAATCTTATCGATTATCGGTGCCCTTAGAATCGACACGCGCAGCGAATGCTTTTATATTTCGAATCATGCAAAAAAAAAACGCAGTATCATTGTTTTGAGACGAAAACAGTTACTGTTCATAACCAATCACATTTGATGGTGTCCTCGCAAATGTATCTTTTTTTTTTTTTGGAATGACTACTGTTGTGTACGTCTATAGACTTTTACAACGTCACCGGGCTAGTGGGCGAGCAGAGTGCTCAGCCAGAGATTGAATTTTGGGTGGGGCCTGGGACCCCCCTCCCTAAGGGTGTCTCCTGTGAGACCGTACCTCTGCTTAGGGTGGGATCTTGGTATGATTCGGTAGAGGATATCGTGGCTGTGTTCCGCCCAGGGCGGCGGCGGTGTCGCGTGTTTGTATGTGTGTGTGTAATGGTGTATGAGGTGTTTGCCTCGGTGATTGGGTCATCTGGGTCTACAATCACGTCACGGGCCTCCGGCGAAGCGGAGGTGGACATAATCGTTGGCTGCTGCCATCAGAGGGTTCGGGTGATTTTCTAACTTTGAAAAATATGTTTTGGAGAGTTCTTGAAAGTGCTTCGCTAGGCTAGGCAGTTCCAAGTCTCTATATAAATCTACGTTGCGCATGTACCACGGTGCGCCAGTGGCTAGTCGTATGAATTTATTCTGAACAACTTGTAGAGGGTATAGGGTTGTCCTAGGTAGGTGGGCGAATGCTACGCTTGCATAGGACAGTATGGGTCGTATGCAAGTTTTATAAAGAGTCAGCTTATTTTGTTTATTTAATTTCAAATTTGAATGATATTTTTTTTTATTTAGTATTAAAAGTATTATTACAAAATTAATGTGTTTACATATTATAATCTTTGTGTCATGAAGAACTATTTGTAACTAATGTTACATGTAACTCAGTTTTATCATTATCTAAGTTTCTACTTCTAGCTTTTGGAAAAAAAAAACAAAATTATGCTCCTGATAAAATAAAGAAACAAGGGATTGATACTTACTACGTAATTGCCTTGTTTCTTTATTTTATAATATACTCTAAAAAACAAAAAAATTTTTAGACATGCTATAAAAAATACTATATGCTAAAGAGATGTCTATAGGTACAATTAATTTAAATAAATAGACCAAAAGCTTTATAAACCACACTGATGAAATATACACTCAGGGGCACATTTAACCGGCCACCTACATTTTGTCACTTTTTAAAAAAATATATCGTAATTTAATTAAATTTGTTATAAATATAACATGTGCATATTCCAACGTTATTGTATGGAAGCGAGAGTTGGGTTTGTCAGAAAGCGCATGAAAGTAGGATAAATGCGGTTGAAATGAGAGCACTACGGAAAATCTGTGGTGTAACGCTCGCTGACCGCATTCGTAACAGTGAGATCCTAGAAAGAGTGGGATTGAAAGAAAGTGTTGGTGTTAAAATGCGAAAGGGCATGCTCCGCTGGTTCGGTCATGTGGAAAGAATGACAGATGAAAGATTGACAAAGCAGATATACAGTGCGAATGTGGATGGATGTAGGTACCCGGGGAGACCAAGGCTGACATTTCACGATCAGATCAATCGGATATTATCCAAGGGTGGTGTCAAGAGTCTCCGAAACCGGCGTGTTTGTATGAAAAGGGTTATGAATGTGAAGGAAGCAAGACAGGTTTGTCAGGATCGTGAGGGCTGGCACTCGATACTCTCTGCCTACCCCGTAAGGGACTTGGCGTGAAGATATGTATGCATGTAACATTGGGTGAACTTTACGAAGAAAAATAAAATATCTGTAAATTGTAAAATGGTTTGATTAAGATAAAATGAAAAAAAAAAATTAGAATATAATGTTTTCTTACAAAAAATTAAAATTTTACTAGTGGTAATTAAAAAAAATAATGTAGTGTAAAATAAAGAATTAATAGTGTGTATTTCCTTCTCTGGCCCTAATGACCTCTTGCAACCGATTTGGAAGCCCATCCATTATGTCTTGGATATCGCTTTTTGGAATGTTCTCCTACTTCTCAACAGCAGCAGCTTTTAACTTCCTGATGGTTGTAGGAGCTGTTGTACGTTTCCGAATCTGTCTTTTTAAGTTGCCCATACATGTTCAATCGGATTCAAGTCGGGACTCCTAGCTGGCCATGGTAATTGGTGAATGTTCACATCATTTAAGTATTTAGTGACCAATCTTGCAGTGTGTGTACATGCTGCTTTGTCATGCATTAAAACAAAATCATCCCCTATAAATGGCGCAAACGGAATCACATGTGGTCCTAGGATCTCTGTCACATACCTATCAGCATTAACGCTGCCCCTATCGAAGACGACAAGTTCTGTGCATCGAGCATCGTAACAAATGCCATCCCACACCATTATCGAGCCTCCTCCTAACCCACTGTTTTAACCACAGCACACTGAGCAAACTTTTCACCGCAATGTCTATACACGCGACGAGGCCCATCAGGACCTCGTAGAGCAATTTTTGATTCATCAAAGAAGAGAACTGCCCTCCATTGTTCTGAAGTACAATTTGAATATTCTTGAGCAAATCAAAGTCTCACTCTTCTGTGAGTTGCTGTCAGTTCTGGGACTCGAACTGGTCCAAAATGATCTCAGGTCCCTCTCTGCTAACCTTCTTCTCATTGTTCTTAAGCTCACACTTACATTTCGTACCTCATACAATCAGTTACGAGACTTAGAAGCAGTTGTAAATCAATTTCGTAGAATGTTCGAGATGATGTAAAGGTCATCTCTCTCTGATTTACATCTTCTACGACCTTGGCCTGGCCGGTTTCTCTGTGACGCCAGATAGCATCTTGTATAGTGGTTCGTGGATATCAAAGCATTTGGCCTATGCGGCGTTGGCTAAACCCAGCGTCAGCAAGTGCTACAGCCCTGGCATTTTTTGGTATTAAAATGTCAACTTTACACTTCAGTTTCTATTGAAAAATATCTAGCACGACATTTTGAAACAACTGTATCACCCACAATAGTGTGAGGTTAGGAAGCCAATTCCAACTAAACTCAAAATTGTTAAATAAAATCCACAAATGTTAACAAAATGCTGCTATCTTTATCGCAGACATACATACTTGAAAAATTACAAAGAGTACGTAAAGGGTAAGTTAACATAAACAAACAATATGGAGTTTTAGATGAGTGGACAGTTGATTGTGCCCCGGAGTGTATCTTTATATGTGTGATCAAAATTTGTTTTGGATAATGACGTTTTCTTCTTAAAACTTAACTGCAATAAAAAGAGCATTTAAGTCTATGCACATCATAAACATAACCTTTTAAAACTACAGAAAATAACATTTGTTGTTATTCATCTATTTTTACTTAGACACATTTATGCATTGTTATTTTTTTATAAATTTTAAACATTATACTTACACAGTCCTTAACAATAACAAATGAAATCAGCAGTTTATACAAGATGGCTGTCAAAACCTCAAATGATAGTAAGGATGTTTCGTTTCA
This sequence comes from Calephelis virginiensis, assembly GCA_002245475.1. NCBI lineage: Eukaryota > Metazoa > Arthropoda > Insecta > Lepidoptera > Riodinidae > Calephelis > Calephelis virginiensis. The sequence continues at coordinate 94,566 of NJDC01001215.1, forward strand.
TCTACATTAGTCACATTTTTATAAAACTATGTAAATTCCGAAAATCCCAGTATTTATGAAAAAATTACAGGACTAAAATATGACGGGGATCCTGGGCATCGAGATCCCGGGATCGAATCCGCTACTAGTGTAATTCAAGCATTAAGTTTTATTACCATAGAATAGTTAATTAAATCTTTGGTTAATTTCTACATGTTTTTCAAACAAATTTTCATATGCTGTTGTAATTATAGTCTTTTATAAGTTGACTTTTTCAATAAAGTTGAACTGCATGCTTTAAATGAATCATGGCAAGCTTTCACATGACTATAACTAATGGCGCTATGCATTATTTAAATATGTCATCATCTGTTTCTTGTAATATACTAGCTAACCTGACAGAAATTGTCCTGTTTTGACTATGAATATGGATTTGGTCTTATATGTTCATCTTAATAAATTTTAGGCAATATCCCAATTGGGTTGGCCAGAGCCAACTCTTATTCAAGAATCTGCAATGCCCTTATTATTAGAAGGCAAGGATGTACTCATGCGTGCCAGGACAGGTTCAGGAAAAACAGCTGCATTTGCAATACCAGTCATACAAAAAATATTAAATTTGAAGAACACAAGTACACACCAGAGTATAAGAGCCCTCATTTTATCTCCAAGCAAAGAATTGTGTGGCCAGGTATTTTGTTACTGTTTTTTTTTTTATATTTTGCTACTTACTAGCGGCTTGTAATAGTTTACTCACATTATTCAAAATTAAGTAGTATTGGTAATAAAAAAAAAGAGTTTTAGTAGAAGATTTAAATTGTTGGTTTTTACAAAAAAAACAAAACAATGTACAATATAATATATCTGTCCCTCTACTATGTGAAAGAGCTAAGTTAAAAAAAAATTACATTTTATCACTCCATTTTTCAGTTATTTGGATTTTCATTGATCCACAGCCTAACTAATTAATTAGTTTGGTTATTCAAGTTTTTACTGTAATTTGTGGTAGCTCTGAGGAGTGAGGGCCAAGTTTTTAAATGTCAAACAGGAATTTTCAAATATGGATTATGTCAAAATTATTTACATTTTATATGTTTTAGATAGCTTCAGTTATAAGTGATCTCACATTGAAATGTGCTAGAGAAGTACGATGCATAGACATATCATCTAGTGGAGAAATGCACATACAAAAGTCATTGCTGTCAGATAAGCCCGATATAGTAGTAGCAACACCTTCCAGAGTTTTAGCACATTTGAAAGCAAATAATCTCAGATTGAAAGAAGATTTAGCAATCCTAGTTGTAGATGAAGCTGATTTAGTGTTTTTATTTGGGTATGAAGATGAGATTAAGGAATTACTTGGGTATGTAACAAATAACATCAAAAATTTAACATTGGGTTTTAATATTACCTAATTTATCTAACTACACCAACCAACCGCGAGGCTCAGATTCGATACCCGAACCTGAGTCCGAAAAAGGTGGCATTTCCGGGTCTGGGTGCTTATTAAATTTATTCTTGTATTTATTTAAGTATTTCTATGTATTAGAATCGTTGATTAACATCCATAGCACAAGCACATAATTTCCTTACTTTGGGTTTAGATTCAATTGGTGTAACTTGTCCAGAGATATTTATTATTATTATTTATTTACATCTCTGGTCAGCGATAGGCCTACTAAAGTTTTGTTGCTAAGACTTTATCGTTAATTCTGGAAAATGACATGAAAGTATCACAATATGAATATATATAAACATATGTAATTTTTCTACTATAGCTTTAAGAATAGATAACTTAGTATTTAGAACCAAAGTACGGATGTTTAAAAAATAGGTTGAATAAGGTGTCAATTGATAGGACAAAATAGCTGTATGAGTGTTTCTATTATTCTAAGAATTATAAATTATTAAAGTCTATCTGTTTTTGTTGTGTAATGTAATATCTTCTGTTAATAATTATTGAAGTAACTCAGGTTTAGTGATGAAAAGTTAAATAAGATTAAATAATAGTTAAGTATTTGAACAAACTTACATAAAATACCTTTCTTTGAGTTAAGTCAAAACATAGTGCGGATTTGTAGCAGCTCGTTACATGTTAATTTATTTTTCAGCCACTTACCAAAAATATATCAATCTGTACTTGCATCGGCAACACTATCAGATGATGTTTTAAATTTGAAAAAAATTGTCCTTCGTAATCCTGTGACGTTAAAACTTGAAGAACCTGAATTAGCTCCGTCGTCACAGCTACAGCACTATCATTTGTTTGCTGAAGAAGATGACAAAGCTGCCATTTTGTACGCACTACTCAAACTAAACCTACTCAGAGGGAAAACGATTATATTTGTTCGCACGGTAGATCGATGTTATAAGTAAGTAATAAAAAAAAGTAATGTTAATTTTACTCTCTTAACTACCACACAGTAAGATTATTTTTTCTCCATAAAAGGTAGATTAATACAATTGCAATGCTATATTATCAAAACATGCACATTATTGTTTCTGTATTTGTTACAAGTTGACACAGTTGTATTCTAAAGAATAAATTAATTTTGCCGTAGAAACCTATATCTCTATTTTAAGCTTCTTTCTGTTAGGCTTATAAGTTTCTATTTATATTATTTTGTGATACTTATTCCCGCGGCTTTACTGGTGGTTAATGGTCCCATAGGAACATCTTTTCAGGATAAAAACTATCCTATGTGTTAATTCAAGTTACCTTCTGTGTGTGTACTAAATTTCATGACAAAATGGTTCATTGGTTCTTGCGTGAATGAGTTACAAAAAAATAAACATATAAAACTTTGGCATTTGTAAACAAAATGAGTAGGATGAGCAAACAATTGCACACCTTTCCTGATGGTGGCCTATACTTATAATAATTATAAATGGTGGTGTTAGTCAATGGTACTAATACATAAATAGATACGAGAATAAATTTAATCAACATGCTCAGACCCAGAAACACAGACATTTAAGTGTTAATCACTCAAATGCCGCCATAACATCATGACGTGTTCCGGTTCGGAGGGTAAGGTAGCTGGTAAACTTACTTTTGATGGAGGCCTAACATCCCGGCCTCGGGTTGGCAACGCACCATTACCACCTTTAGTGTCTCTAGGCGGCGTGGATTTCTTAACATCAGGAAATCCGTCTGCTTGTTTGCCTTAGAATATCATAAAAAAAAAATCCCTCCCCCCATCCTGAATCGAAACCTAGCCTCATTTGTGGCCGGTGCCATTAGGTGTACATCTCTCTTACCATCAGGTAAGGTGTGCGATTGTTTGCTCACCCTATTCATTTTGTTTATGCCAAATCATCGTCCAATGAAGTGGTCAAACGTTTTACAATAATTTTACATTTTCAGGCTCAAACTTTATTTAGAACAATTCAAAATAAGCTCCTGTGTGCTGAATTCTGAGCTTCCTGCTGCCATAAGATGTTTGTCAGTGGACCAATTTAATAAGGGACGTTATCAAATTATAATAGCGTCAGATGAAAGAGCGTTAGAGAAACCAGATGGGGGTTTGCTTGTCGGGGAAGAAATTGGGAGGAAAAAGAAGGTATTTACATCAATAAAACCTTTAGTATAGGTAAACTTAAGCAGTCTTATTGTCAAATATTGACCTAGAAGAGCATTCACATATAATTTCAACTGTTTGAATGACCGAAAATCTATTAGATGGATTATGTATTTTAAGGGTGGACAAGAAATTTGCACAAAAAAATGATGATATTAAAAGAAAAGTTTAACAAATTTTTTTAAAGAACCGTGCAGAATATTCGTCAAGGCTATATCTGGCTTTAAAATTTTGTTTTAAATTATTAGATAGGTACCTACATCACCTCTAAAACACATAGTAGCGTTTTTCACAGTGTATTAAAAACTAGGTATACTAGGTTGAACGTTGGAGTACTATAATCTAAGTTTATTAATGTACCACGACCAAGGTCTGCGTGCGACGGACCATGAAGCTATATTACTACTGGAGGTTATACTCCTAACAGAGAACTGATACTATTACCAAATACAGCTGACTCAGTCTAATATACTGACCTCTCTTTTTGACTTTGTTAATTGACATCATAATACTTTTTAGAAAGAGAGGTCAGTAAATTAGAGAGAGTCAGCAATATTTAGAAGTGATATCACCTCTTTTTTAGGAGTGTAACATTCAGTAGCATTATAGCTTCGTGGGAGTGAAGGTCGTATTGACGCAATGCAACATTGGATGTTGTCTGTGCTTACGGTCTGTCAGTCCACCATCATCGCTCACAGTCTTCAGTAATTAGAAAAAAAATGGCGGGTTATATCTGATTTATCTACTCCTTGCAGTTTCTCTTTTCCTTAAATTAGGTCAGTTTTATAACAATTTGGAAAACGAATTTTCTAAAAAATAGCCAGTCGCTTATGTAAAATTGTTTTACTTTTATTGCATTTGATGTTTTCTTAAATTTAAACCATGCGGCTTACAAACTGCTAAGTTATCGTAGTTTTGATTAAATGACTCCAAAATAAGTGGAGCTTCCTAATTTTACTAGTATGTTTTTTTGTATGTTGGGACGCGATTATTTACTATTTTGTTTATTCTTTTATGAAAAGGTAGGCTACGATTCCGAGTTTCTCTCATATTAATTTTATCATGATCCAACTAGTAGTTTATAACTCCTGATAATCAATTATGAGTTCATATAACTCATAACTGCTAGCAGGCTGTTGATAAAATTTATGTGAGACTACCCCGGAATCATTGGCTATAATAATAATAATAATAATAATAAATAAATGTTAATAATAATTGTAAAAAAAACTTTATCGCTAAAAATAAACATAAAGATAATACAGTGGGCAAACTTATCTCCAGCAACTGAGATTTCTACCAGCTGACCTGTGAAAAGGAAAAACAGAAGCAAAGATAAACGTAAACTAGGTGTAGATACACGATTTGTTGCACTCTTAAAAAAAAAATATCAAAATGCGACGAGGTTAATAATAAAATAGTTGGAGTCGTTTTTTGCAGTTTAACTGCGCTTTGTTATTTATTCAAGTAACATAGTTGCAGTAGGATAACTGCAAGTTCTTCACGTCCGGGTGTTAGTTGAATATAATGTATTATGTGTTTAGTTTTTTTTTAATGTATAAAAAATATTTAACATATCCTCCAGGAAAAGCAAAAATCGAAACGTAAAAAGGACAAAGAGTCGGGTGTCTCGCGTGGTATCGACTTTCAGGATGTTTCTAATGTGATAAACTTTGACTTTCCACTGGATACTACTTCCTATGTACACAGAGCTGGACGGACTGCGAGAGGAAATAACCAGGTAATAACCTATACCAAAAAAATCACGTCTATATTTCTGAATAGGTAGGCAGAGGTATAACCAAGTCACCCACGGAATGAAAATAAATATGGAAATATAATTAGATAACCTACACAATTCAAGTCTGTGGTCTAGCGATCCCGGTCGCAGTGTTGGACTTGACTTCATGAGGTCCCGCATACAGTTCAGTTCCCAGGTAGATAAAAAAAAGATAGTGTTTGTGTTTTTTCAATTTCCTAATAAAAACAATGTTGTCGGGGATTGGATATGTGGTCAGTTAGTAACATGTCCGCCACCTACAATATTGTATTCGGCTAGTCGTGGGTTGCACCTCTGCCTAGTTTTCTGGGGGTGCGGGCGTGAATATACTTTCTTATATAGAATTTGCTGTTTTTCTTCTTTTATTTTGAATTTATTCTTCCTTAAGTAACAAATATAGCAATTTAGCACTAAAATACAGTTTGAAATTAAGGATGTCAAACTTGTATACAACAACAATAGTAAATAAGTAGTCTTCTTTAAATTAACTGGTTTTTGTACTGTACTTACAACGTACCACTAACATTTAGTGATACAGTGAGAAGAAAGAATTTACCTGAAAGCAAATATATAATGCAAATGCGGATAGGTGGGGTACCCAGGAGACGACCTAGACATTTGACGATTAAACTGTTCAGGTGTAGTCCAAGGGTGGTGTCAAGAGTTTCCAAAACTATCGTGTTTGTATGAAGAGGGTAAAAACAAGGGAAGAGAAGGGATAAGGGAAGCCAAGCCGGTTTGCAACAATCATGAGATTTGGCACTTGATACTCTCTGCTTAGCCCGTAAGGGACTTGGTATGTTGGTATTGGTATGTAAGAGTGATAAGTTTTTTATTTTTATTCAGGGTTCAGTTCTATCTTTTGTATCGGTGAGAGAGAAGCCGTTAATGGATGCAGTGGAAGAACATTTGTCCAAAGGGTTCAACGGACAGAAAGTTTTACAGTGAGTTTGTTTAATATCTATTCAGTTTTTTTATAATAACTAGCTGAGATCGGTTTGAAAAGCAGCGTAAGTTATTTCTTAACACAGCTAGGTCTACACACTTTTTTCTAGTTAACACTTGTACTTGCCCACTATACACTTTATTTAAGTTCCAACCAAATAAGTATTGAACGTTAAATTAAAACAGTCTTATTATCTTTAGTTTCAAAGCCCTGGTGATGCTGTAAACAATGTAAGCGGTTTGCTAAAGAGTAACGAAAAGTATTAAATAAAGTGTATATTGGATAAGTATAAGTGTTAGCTACAATGGTATTCCACCAAGTGCCGACGATAGCAAGTATAGATTCTACAGCTAGGTTTTACGACAGCTATTTTGACGAGATTTTCATAAGCAGATATTAAAGAACATAGGGTTTGGTGTATGTAAGTGTAATAAAAGGTATACAACAAAGTCCAATAGAAGAAATCTGGAGTGGTACCATCGTCTTATCTTTCTCCGTGATGTTAGTGCTCGGTCCATCCTGTTACGGTTTTGGCGAAAGGGGTAGTTGATAAACTCATTCACTACGAGACTTAACATCCCAGCTCGAGGTTGGCAATACAAAATGCAACCTTTGTTGTGTATGTACGGGTTATGTTATTTGTTACTTTAAGAAATTTGCTTAGTTTATGTTCAGATAATTTGAAGTGTGTGCATGTATTTATTGATTCCTTTCGCGATCAAGGGGTGAGACATAATCGGGGTCCATTCAGGACAGATTCCGAATCTTATAATAGCGAAAACTATTCGACCTAGCTAGAAACCTGTCTAGAATCATGAATATAATGATGCTTAGGAGATTCACGACTCTAACAACCCTGCCCTGAAATCATTACTCAAATAACCCTGTCCAGGGGGCCATAGTTCCATTATTTTTTACCAGTGGATCAGGACCTTAACAACTGTGCCCAGGGGTCATTACTCTAACAACCCTGATCAGAGTGTCATAACTCCAATTACCCTGACCGTGGGGTCATGACCCCAGTAAGCCTCCCTAGATCCGCCTTTGTACAAACTTGCACTGTGGATGCAGGAAGTACTCATTCGCGTTGGAGGAGGTGGAAGGGTTCCGGTACCGGTCGCGGGACGCCTGGCGCGCCGTGACACGCGTGGCAGTGCGCGAGGCACGCCTGCAGGAGATCCGCCGCGACCTGCTCGCCTGCCGCACGCTCCAGGTGACCGCTGCTCGCCACTATCCTCCACACACACACACATACTTAGCCGTGTCCACAAACAGATATGTCTTTATATAAAAAAAAAGTATCTTCACGTCCATATCCCCGAAGAGGTAGGCAGAGGCACAACCAGGGTACCCACGACTAGCCGAAAATACTAAGTCCCACAATGTGATAGGAGGCAAGACTATCGCCAACCGGGCACATATCCTATCCCTAGCAATATTTTTTTGTTAGAAAACTGGAAAAACCCAATTTCCTTTTGTTGCCCGACCCGGGATTCGAACCCTCATGCAGTCAAGTTTAACAACTGAACCGCTAAATCACAGAGGCATACATAAGCCTTTATTTTTTTTGCAACGCTTGTGCGGGTGGAATCTTTCAAATTGAATTTAGTCCATTTCTCAGAATACAGAATGAGCTGAAATTTTGCAAGCATGTGTAAAATAGATGACAAGGTAAAATTATTACGTGGAGCTGATATAATGGTTGAGATGGATGGCAATAACATCTACTAAAATTCCTAATATTATCCTATCATGCTAAAGTTTATTTGATATATCTTGTATAGTATTTCTTAACTCTACTGTTGGAAATAACACCCTTACTAATTAAAAGCTTTATTGTATAAAAAAAGTTATCACTAAACGTAAATACATAAAAATATCTGACAAGCAAACGCTAAGGGTAACAAAGTTGTCTAAAAACACTCAACGTGTTAACAGTGCGATGCCAAACTGCAGCCATTTATGAAGAGTAGAAATGTAAAATAATTGTTGCACTCAATTGTATCTTCGCCTGACTACAGAATGAACTTCGCGTGAGGTTTTTTTGAGTTTTGCCCAAACTGTACATAAAATTTAACTTTTGGTCACAATGCATATTTTTTTGGTATTCGCACCATAATATGTAGACGGTTGTATTTTTTTATAATAATGGAAGGCAAACAAGTAGACGGATTATCTGATGGTAAAAAAATCACGCAGCCTAGAAACAACAAAGGTGGGAATGGTGCATTGCCAACCTGAGGCCGGGATGTTAGGCCTCCAGCAAAAGTAAGTTTACCGGCTACCTTACCCTCCAAACCGGAACACGTCATGACGCTATGGCGGCAGGAATAGGTAAAGCGGTGGTACCAATCCGGGTGAGTTGCTGCGAAACTCTACCACTTAGTAAATTATATAGCCTATTTGTCCGTACGTTGAATAATTTGGCAAATACTACAAACATCGAATATCTACTGGATGAGCCATTAAATGTATCATTTAAACTACAGTGTATGATGAACAAAATACATACATAAAACATTGATGAATGTCTAATCTTCTCTCTGACATGTATTAACTTCAACCACTCAATCTCTCGCCAATGCTCGACGATAACCAGCGTATATATGCAGGGCTACTTCGAGGAGAACCCGTCCGACCTGGCGGCCCTGAAGCGCGACAAGGCGCTGCACACAGTTCGCCTGCAGCCGCAGCTGGCCCACGTGCCCACCTACCTGCTGCCCCCCGCGCTGCGGACCGACGCCGCGGACGCCGAGCCCGATGTGGAAACACCGCCAGTGCCCGCCAAGAAGAGGAAAC
>NJDC01001215.1:110586-121655 GCA_002245475.1 Calephelis virginiensis
TTTGACACATCTGAATGAACTCGACACGACTCGGGTTGAGTGTCGCTTTTTATCACAAACTGCGTTTACTACGTAAATGATAACGTAATAGTAATATTTGTATGCAAAATATCCCCGTTCAGCCCCAACATCGCTTTTTGTTACGTTCGGTTCAATGTTTGTGTTTCGCTTTGCTTTTGGAATTGTTAATACACAATACAAATATGAAACAGTATGGAAACTGCCTACAAACTTTTGAAAATGGCACACTCACACAAACATGCGCATCGATAAGGCCTCGAAGCGGTTTTCGTGGTACGTAGTAGCGAGTGTCCCGTCAAGACGAGTGATCACGTTTTTATTGTTTGTTTTTTTTTTTAGTTTTGACATTCACGTTAGTATTTTGCCATTAGTCAAGAAGAAATTTGCATCTTACCAATTCAATTGGGATTTAATTATAATTAGTCATAAGTCGTCAATAAGTCATGTCAGGGTCTTGAGTAAAGCGGTGGCCTCCTTACCCAAACTCACGTAGTGAGATTTGGCGGCAACGAGGAAATACACGATACGCTAATTTTTTCATGATTATTTCGTTTGTGCATTTTCACTGATCAGAATTGTACAAAATGCCACCAAAATTACAAATTTCACTCAATACAAACACTAATTTCAGTAATTATGAAAAAACTTCGACCATCTTTTCTCTCGATGGCGCCAAAACCCTTTTTCTTGTTTCTGCGATCTTTTTAAAAGTGCCACGAGTGCTGTGAAGATCTTTTGTTGGGATAAACAGCGTCATGAGATTACCTACTTATATAATTTGTAAACTATAACATGGAATTTGCTTGTTGAAAAAACAAAATGACAACCCTATTGCTTCAACGGAGTGTAGGTTATTTGACAACAGGCTTAGTTACCATACTGTTTCATATTTGTACTGTGTTAGCTACATGCTTGTAGATGAACTATATTTATATTGCATATGATTTCAGAAATTGAAATTTTAACCGACTCTAAAAATGGAGGTAGTTCTCAATTATTATTCAACTTTTTTTGGAATGTTTGTTATGTGATTACTCCGTTAATAGTTAATATTTAATACTCCGTTAATAATATTTTGATAGATTTTTTATTTCACTAGGGGTTTTTGAATTATACTTTGAATAAATTTTTCACTTATCTTGACGATCTCATGTTGCGTAACTCAAATACTACTAGTGGTATGTTGATAAAATTTATGTTGGACCACGTCGGAACCATTTGTTATCTTTCAAAAAAAGAATTTTAAAATCGAGAAATAGTTAAAGTAGGTTTTTGGAGTTTCACTGTACATAGTTATTTTACCCCAGAGACCTTATACAATAGGGCAGAAAGTCCTTTTTGGTTAGTAATAAATACCAAGTCACTTTTTATCTCCCTATCCATTTCAACATGAGACAGTAGACAAAACAAACTACATAAGTCTTTATAATTTGTGAAACAAATAAATTAGAGCAAAATACAATAACTATCAAAGAATATAAATACTCTTTAACAAGAGATAACTATGATGGTTGAAAATTGACAATGTCCATCACAATTATCTCTTTATAAAACACATTAAGTAGCCAATACAAGTATCAATATAAAAGGTTCTAATTCATCTACGGTTTTCCTGCTAAATGAGTTATAGAGATAGGTACTTTAAATAGTACTAATTTATAAGACATTTTTCAAATCAGTCATTACGATGAATAAGGCATTTTGAATTTCAGGCATTTTAGGAAAAGACGATTTTGAAAATTGTACTTAATGGCATTAGGATATTTTGAGATTAGGTTCTTATGAATCGGAGGCAAACTTACGTGCACGTTTATCTGGTGTGTAACTTCACTTTTTGTTAACAAAAGTGATGTAACTTCACTTTTTGTTAGCAAAAGTGAAGTTACGCACCAGATCAAAGGACGCGTAAGCTTTATTAATTATTAGTATGAGGGTGAAAGTATATAAAAATATTTGATGGACTGCGCGGTACGCAAGTCCAACTACCAAATCAAAGGACGCGTAAGCTTTATTAATTATTAGTATGAGGGTGAAAGTATATAAAAATATTTGATGGACTGCGCGGTACGCAAGTCCAACTACCAAAAATTACACGTACGACATATCCCAAAGTGGGATAGTCACAGACTAGCGTTCTCCAGTCGCAGTGCAAAGACTGGTGCCAGCCCGGGGCAACCGCCTTCCTGATCGCGGTACACCCTACGCTAGGTTAGTATACTGCTGATCATCTCGACTAGAGTTATGTATATTCAGGTGGTAAATATATAATCGTGATGTAGGTGTTTAATTAGTGACATCTGTTATCAGAGAAAAGAAAATAGGGAAATTGCAGCATGTCAAAATGCAGTTCAAAATGACGTTTCGCCTTTTTAGTAGAGGCTGAAATTTATGTAATAATTCAGTTACCAAATAAAATTAAAATTAGAGTGGCATGTTTTTCCTCGCTCATTTATCAATGGTCAAGTTGAATAAAACCTCTTTTTGGGATTGACTTAAACATTAAATAATTATAATAATTAAATTAGTAGTCCAAATTAATAGTTTTTACAAAAACTTTTGTCAATTTTCCCCTACGTTGTTTTAGAGTTCCTTTTGTTGAATGTGGGCTCTAACTGCAAGGGATTTGTGGCTAACATGTTAAATCTAGGTTAGATATTTCTGTTGAATAGATTGAATTGAGGCCACCGCCATACCGATTGCTTGTTATCGTGTTCCGGATTATAGAATAGTCGATAAGAGTGACGGAGTACTAATATCCTAGTCACATGATATTTTATTTAATTTATTTATTTAATGATATTGGAAGGCAAAAACGCAGACAGATTTCTTGTAAGAAATTCACGCTGCCTAGAGACATTCAAGGTGGTAATGGAGCGTTGCTAACCTGAACCCGGGATGTTAGGCTTCGAACAAAACTCTACTATCTAGCAAGGTAAGCCTATGTTCGCCTTTTACGAGCTGCTTGCAGGAAGGCAGATGGTCTATTCTGGTAATGAGCTCGGACCAACACGGCGAAAAACGGCTACATGATAAAGTACTCTTAACATCTTTGGTGTGTACAGTAAGCATTCTTAGGGAAATCCATTCTATAAGAAAAAAATCATTTGCTTATTGGACTTCCAACACTATATACTTCACGATGTTTCGGGTTCGGCTCTCGAGTCGGGTAGCAAAGAAAACTTGTTTTTCATAATATTATGTTGCCCAGGATTAATTTAGTGCCCGGTTGACGATCGGCTTGCCACCTGTCACATTTTGAGACAGTATCTTAGGCTAGTCGTGCGTGCCTTGGTTGTCTCTGCTTACCCTTTTGTCGATATGGTCGTGAATATACTTACTAATACTATAGAAATTTGAATAAGACTACGTGGCACTTACTAATTTACATATGCCCAGGATTAATTAAGTGCCCGGTTGACGATCGGTTTGCCACCTGTCAGGTTATTGGACAGTTTCTTCGGTTAGTCATGCGTGCCTTGGTTGTACCTCTGCTTACTATACCTTTTGTGGATACGGGCGTGAATATATTGATACTATAAAATGGGAATAAGACTGCAAGCCTTTTTGGTGTTCAAATTAGAAAATCTGCATGTCATAAATATCTTAAAAACAAACTACATGATTTACGAGTAAATCCAGTAAAGCTTCTAAAAACCGTTTAAAAAACAATTCAGTCAATCTTCCAAGTTACAAAAATGTAGGAAACCCTATCTTCTCGATTTCCTTGAAATCTCAGAGTCAGATCTTGAGTTGGTAGCAATGGGACCATCTTAGTATGCTCTTCTATACATAGTATAAAGCAAAGTCGCTTTCCCGTCTGTCTGTGTGTATGTATGTATGCTTATATCTTTAAAACTACGCAACGGATTTCGATGCAGTTTTTTTAAATAGGTAGAGTGATTCAAGAGGAAGGTTTATATGTATAATAACATGCTTCATATATTAGAGAACCACTGATAATTTCAAGATTTCTAACGCGAAGTCGTAAATAAACATATTTTTTAGCGCTTGCATTGCAAACGCTGGCTGAGCTCTACGAGATAGATCAAAATAATGTACTAAGTATTGTTTACCTTAAAAAGGTCTACAAAAAAGTTCGAGATGGCATATGTTTATCTCTTAGGGATAACTTACAATAACCAATTTTTATCCTTTACTTTTTACGAAAAATAATGGCTTATTTACGAAGCGATTTAAAGTAATACAGCATTAAACCTTATCTAATTAAGTATCTTAAATAAATTTTACATTTAATATAGAACAATATAGCCCTTTACAGCATGTAAATTAAACGAATAGTTTCGGAGATATTACAGGCTTAAAATATAGGAGCGTGCTTATGTCTATAAATAGCGCGACGAAGCACGCGCCTTTTTCATGGGACTTTGTAATTTGCAGCGATCGCACGCATTTATCGGAGCTTCCTAGCGAGGAAAATAACCAACTTAATAAAAACGTGCTTTTCAGCGCGACATTTTTTATCTAAATTGTAAATTTTAATATTAAATTATAGTACTAATTAAATATTTTGACTTTTGCGTATGATGATTATATGATCAATTTATCATTAATTATATCAATTCATATTATAAAACAAAGTCCCCCGCCGCGTCTGTCTGTCTGTCTGTTCGCGATTTACTCGAAAAGTACTGAACGGATTTTCATTCGGTTTTCAACAATAGATAGAACAATTCTTGAGGAAGGTTTTAGTGTATAGTAAGTTTATGTTTTGTACAAACCAACGATATTACAATGATATTAGTTTAATATGTCGGCAAAAAATAAGTCGATCGGGAGATTTCCTCAAAAACGCTGCCAAAACCTTTTGAGTTTTAACAAAACAATGTATGGTGGGATTTATCCTCTTCGATAGATCTCAAAAAAAGTAAGCGGTGGTATATGTCTATCTTTAAAGAATAACCCACAATAACCGTTTTTTGCGTTTACTTAAAACAGTAAAATGAAGGGTTACTTTAGAACATATTTTTAACAATACAGTATTAACCCTTAATCAAATAAATCTGTTAGATACGTTATGCGTGCAATTTAGATCAAAATTGCCTATTACACTATCAGAAAAAAAAAACAACTAATGAGTTATCAAAAAGTTAAAATCTCCGGGCCCAAAATTAAATATCGTTGAAGCGTAGCAAAGACATGCGCGGTTACTGCATCCAACCATACTGACATCCTGACATCCAGACATACTCACAAACTTTCGCATTTATAATATTAGTAGGATTTTTATTCTGGAATAATAATAACCGAAGCGAAGCGAGGGCGGGCAGCTAGTAACATATAAAATCTATTATTAAAATCAGTTTACAAATAACAGACAAATCATACAAGCATATTTTCACGCGTTGTCCCCTGACGATCTAGATACAGAGTATTGAGTACCAAATATCATGATCCTCACAGAAGTGCCTGGCTTCTTCCACATTAGATTCTATACTTCTTCTCGGTGCTTGGTGGAATTCCATTCTTGATGCAATTTATGTAGATACACTTGTACTTTCCACAATATATTTTATTATTTTTTATTTTATGGTTTAGCCAACCGGTTTCGCTATACAAGCATCATCAGGGCTATCAGGGGTTGTTATATAGCCCTGATGATGAGCGAAACCGGTTGGCTAAACCATAAAAATAAAAAATAATAAAATATATTGTGGAAAGTTCAAGTGTTTCTAAATAAATTTCTTCCACTTTCATTACTCTTTTCGTACAAACACGCCGTTTTCGAAAGCTCTTGACACCACCCTCGGACAAAATGGTATGGTTATACACCTAAGTTACGAAAAGACTGGCGAAGTGTAATTAGAACTAACATACATAAAAAATATAGTCGTCGAACACGTAACCCACTTTTTTAAACGTTAAAAACTTCATACTAAATTCAATTCAAACGGAAATCTTTATTTTACACAGATTTAGAAGTTCTTTTTTTCTTGTGCTGTTCTTTAAATACTATAGTTTTGGAATCGCTGAAGGCTCTTCTCAGTGGCAAAGTCGCTGGGGGGGATCTGTCGTAGGATGCTTGCAAACTTGGAGGCCTGTTCAAGTAGTACCCGTATGGGCCCATTTCTCTTCGATGCCAGGGATTAGTAGTAATCCTGTAACAAATTAATGTAGGTACTTGGTTGTCGTCACATATGTCTGCGTTGGTCTAGTGTAAGAGGCTATCCGCCTCTCGACCTATATATAGGCTACAGGCTAGTATTGGTTAAATAAGTCACTATCAACACCAAATTGTATTGCACAGCAAATCTAGCCTAGTAAGCTCCACCGCCTTATTTGTTCCTGCCACCTGCATAATAGTGATCGGAGGGTAGGATAGTCGTTAGACTTTTTATTAATGCATGTTGGTTAAGAATGGTAGTTTTTTATACGAATAGTAAAATATCTAACTACGGTCGATCGTTTTCGATTATTAACTCGAAATATTTTGTGTAAATATGAGCAACGCTTCGTTATCGAAGGCAAACTACCAGTGGCTTTACTACTGGATTATGGTTCGTTGATTATAGGAACCGGGCATTGGAAGTAAAAGCCTGGTCTTAAGACAGCGACACACCTATCACATCTGCTGTATCTATAGGCCAGGGTTTTCTCTTACCACTTACAGCTTGGCTTGATTAAACACTTGCCTATTCCTCTCGCCATAACGTCCGTTCTTTTTTATTGTATTCTGGTTGAGAGAATTGTCTTGTGTTGCAAGAATGAAATTTGTGATGAACCTTCTATTTCCTATGTAACATTTACGATCACGTCCAAAAGATAGTCAGAAGCTCAACACCGATCGCATTTGTAGCAGCAAGATCAGCTAAAGTAAGATTGATAGAAAATGTTGGTGTACAAATAAGATAGGGCAAGGGACCGTTCGGTTAATTGGTAAAGGAGGTGGAAAGAAAGGCAGATGAAAGATTGAACAAACAGATGTACAATGCGAATAAAGACAGTTGCAAGTGATATGGAGACCTAGGTTGAAATTCTAAGACACGATTTGGATGTACGTTAGGTATCACCTGAAGGCAGTGTCAAGTGTCTCCGAAACCGGCGTATGAAGAGTTATGAATGTTGAGGAAGCTAAGCAGTTCAGTTAGGAGTTTGACACTTTGCACTCGGTATCGCTGCCTATCCCGGACGGATTTGGCGTGAAGATATGTGTTTATGTATGCGGGGGCTATAAATCTAATATACACGGGACGAAGTGTGATTCCATTATCCCAATCGGTGGTAGTTTCAAAATGTCGACGCGCATGAATACCACTTGTATGGTCTACCTGAACAAAGTAATCTGAATACAAAATGACTTTTGTAACTTACCAAATCATAACAGGTTGTCCAGTACTCTTAGGCCGCATATGGATGAACAGCGCCAGCGGCGTTAAGCCACACATCCAGATCATCCATTGCTGCATCAGCTTGCAGCTCTCTATCTCTTCAGCTGTTGAAGTGGTTGCGTCCTAAAAATATTTTGTATAGGCAGACAAGAAATAATACGTCCCCTAGAGACATTAAGTTACAGGTGCGCTGCCAACTGAGACTAGGAAAGCGTCGCATTAATTTGCTGGCCACATTACATACCAAACCAGAATGGCGAGCTCTGATGTTATATGTTTGCAGGAAATTGTATTAAGTTTTCGATGTGTTAGTCCAAAACCGCTGAAGATAAGACCATTTCCTGTCTAGCAGTTAGTAACAGGAAAGCATCGGTTCAATAGATTATTACTAACAAGACTACTGGTGATAGTGTTTCGCAACTTGCCCGGGTGTCTTACATATTCCTGGCGCCTGGCTTTATTTTCTGAAAATGAGTTGCCAACCTCGCCGTTTTTACAATTTCATCGGCCTTTGTGGGCCGAGCAGAATGCTCAGCCCGAGACATCACTATTTAGAAGGATTGGACTGTTTCCTACAACGCCAGCGAGAAGGGCTGTCTCCCGGGGGACCGTACCACGACGTGGCAGTGCGTTCTGGTTACTGGGTGGACTGCATGAGGAGTAGTGGCTTGTCGCTCCGCGTTAGGAGCCGGGCGCAAGAGAGATCTTCGTAGACCGACGGTGACGGTGTAGTGTATTGAGGGTTTGTGTTTGGGTTAGGAGGGCTTGCGTTTGCCGCAGTTACTGGATCCGATAAAACGTGAAATGACATTGGCATATTATGTTACAGTCCGGTGGCCGTAGACCTTTAGAATATGCTTAATAGTGACAGAACACTGACGCACCTAAAATATCTCTGGCGTCTATAATAGGCTACGGTACGGTGAAGTTGTAAGAAACGCGAGGTTAGCAACATCTTAGCCATTTCAAAAAAAAAGGCCACGGTTGTCCTATATCATCAGGAGAGTCATGTGCTTGTCCGCAGTTTTCTCATATAAAAAAAAGAACTTTGTCCAGGTTAATTTTTTGTAGGGGAATGAAAATAAGAGCTCACGCCATTTAAATTATGTACGTATTGTATAGATCGAATAGAGGATAAAAGTGTTAGATAAAAATTTCTGTAGGTAAATTGAGAAAGTGCATACTTACTTGTATTCGTATATTTTATATTTTACTAGGTGATTTGCCCGCGACTTCGTCAGCGTAAAACAGTTACGATTTTCATACAAATTTTGATTCCTTATTCTAGTCCTTTAGAGGTTGATTTTAAAAAAAGGCCTATGTTTGAATTGGGGTCTTTAGATATACGAAATTTCATCAGAATCGGTTCATCGGCTTAGCCGTAAAATAGCAACTCGACGGTTTACTAAATCCTACTAATATTAGGTATAAATGCGAAAGTTTGTATGTATGTATGTATGGATGTTTGTAACTCTTTCACGCTTCAATGGCTGAACGGATTTGTCTTAAATTTTGGAACATAGATAGATTGTGATCTGGATTAACACATAGGCTATTTTTTATCCTATCATACAAAGTGTTCTTTTGTGAACGCGGGCGAAGCCGCAGGCAACAGCTAGATTAAGTATAGAGCAGAAGTTTTGTTTGTTTAAACGAGCTTATTTCCTATTAAAAGTCGGGTTTCATGTTTTTATTACATTTGAAATTCAGTTTGAAGATTAGCTGGTAGTGTGATATACACACCACAATTTTTAGATATGGTGTAAAAACTACGGAACTGCTCCGAAACCAATCTAATTAAAGGACATACGTGATCCGAATCTTAATAGTTATTACCGATCCGAAGTTAAGTCGACCGACACGGCGAGCTGATAATTGGATGAAACCGGTTTTTTTGCAAATTTAGTATATCAGAAAATATGTTAAAAATGGGTTGCCTAAAAAATCCTGGACATTTATTTTAATTTTTTAAAATGTTTTATATTAATGAGTTGGTGCAATAATAAGATTTTAACCCAACATAAAGTAGCTGAATAAGACGAAGTTGCAGAAATTGAGTTGCCTGTTATTTATCTGGATTGCCAGGTAAGTATAAACAGATAATAATTGTCGATGCTGGTTACTGTCATGAGATCGGATAATAATAAAAAATATATCAACACATGTGTAGTTTTATTACAATTTTTATTACTATTTATGTTGATATATAGGGTTGCTTGAAAAAAAATTGGAAACATGAAAATATTTTTTTTTAAATAATTAAAAATATTCGGTCTAGGATTTGTTTAGGCAACCCACTTTTTATATGATCGCTAATATACTTACTTGACTATAAAATATATTTTATTCAATTATCAGCTCAGTGTAAGTCGATGTAGGTTCGGATCTTCTACTATAAGTGACACTAAAATAATACAATATTTTAAGTACTCACTTACCATTTCGTAACAATATACTATGGCCAACTTGACCATTTTCACGACGAAAACCCAGAAGTGAAGGCTGTATACCACCATCCAAATATACAAAAGATACTGCGAATTGGAAAACAAAGTAAGGAAAGTACTTATTATTTTTAACTTTACGTTGATAATAAGCATAATTGTTTAATTAATTTAACACATTTTTGACCGCCTCGTTGGCCGCTAGTGTAACGCCTAACTACACTGACTAACCGCGAGGCTCGGATTCGATTCCCGACGGGGGCAGGTATTTGTGTAATGAACATTTAGATGTTTGTATTTGCGGGTCTGGGTGTTTATTTAATTTATTCTGGTATCTATTTCAGTATTTCTATGTATTAGTATCGTTGATACCCATAACACAAGCATATAATCAGCGCCGGGGCGGGCAGCAAAAACGGAGGGCGACGAAATTAAGCATTTCTGTAATTCAAACTAATTGTTTTCAAACTTATTTTTAAACACATACATACATATCTACACGTCAAGTCCCTTACTGGGTAGGCAGAGAGTATCGAGTGCCAGACCTCACGATCCTGACAAACCTGTCTGGATTCCGTCATATTCGTTAACCTTTCCATACAAACACGCCGGTTTCGGAGACTCTTGACACCAGCCTCGGATAGTAGATATCCGAGTGATCGGATTGTGGAATAAATTATTTAAATATATTTTAAAAATAAATCTATATATTAATACGTGACGCCAAAACTTTGGACCTCTTTTTACGAAAATTGCGGGGAGGAGGAGCATAAAATTTGGCACACTTATAGTTTATGTATAGGAGAAGTGCAGAACGCTAATATTTTTCAATAATAACGCTTATAAAGTACACTACTTTTGTTTTTTGAATGGAAAATTTCGAAAGTTCACTGGACTTTGTACATTTTTGTTTGTTTCGCACGGTTATAAAATATACAAATATAAATATAATATAATAATATATATAAATATAAATACACGGTTATAAAACCTTCGTCTTTATCTAATTAAAAAAAACCGTTGCGTAGTTTTAAAGATTTAAGCTTACAAATGGACATAGGGACAGAGGAAGCGACTTTATTTTATACTATATAGTGAAGATATTCTCCTTTGGTGTACACATGTAACCACTTCTTTTTTTGTAGATATTTTTGAAATAGATATTGTAGTTCAATCAGATTTTAGCTTTGTTGGTAGTGAAACTTCTTCAACAGCGTAGTAGAAAAATTTGTTGTCGTGTTTCTGTTACGTTCATTAA
>NJDC01001215.1:139506-168184 GCA_002245475.1 Calephelis virginiensis
GTCAAGCTATAGATTAAACATAATATAAATACTCTTTGCTATAAACGTAGTAGTTATTAAAATCTGGGTGCTGATTATGTATCTCAATTGGCAACTAAAAATGGAAAAATGTACATCAAAAAGCTATCAAATGACGTCATTTGCGTTTGCTATCTCTATTGTATTTCTGTTGGTTACTGGAGATAGCAAATATAAAACACGTCAATTGACAGCTTCAAAATTCAAAACTTCAAAATGATAGAGTACTTCCTGAAGTGAAAACCCGAAATTTGGTATGTAAACAAAGTTAGATAAAATGTTGAGATTTTCACTAATTTTATGAATAAGGACATGAAAGTTTACATGGGACTGTAGACAGTAACTAACTTAAGAGCGAAATATCTCCATTTATCGCTTACAGTAATCAACAAACCCCAAAACAATTCCCTCTAAAAAAAAGAAAGCAAGACACTAAAAAGACTGCTAGCAATTTACAAAAAGAACTGAAATCCCACGAAAAACATTCAATGTTGCCAAGACAACCACATAAGGTTTGCCCCACAGACTAGTAAGAGAACTATACGTTGTTTGCCCTGTGAAAAAGATATCAGATCTCATGTAGAGCCAAGTTTCTAAATCTAAACGTTCTAACAATACCGACCCTAACTTCAAAAATTTTACATATCAGTGACGTACTATGACGTACTATTTATATCTTATGTTTAAGACAGCGGAGTTTTGGTGCCATCGAGAGAAAAGATGGTCGAAGTTTTTTCATAATTATTGAATTTCGTGTTGATATTGAGTGAAATTAGTCAATATTGGTGGCATTTTGTACAATTTTGTTCAGTAAAAGTGCAAAAATGAAATAATCATGAAGAAATTGGCGTATCGTGTATTTCCTCGTTGCCGCCAAATCTCATTACATGAGCTTGAGTATTGAGTAAACAGGCCACCGCTTAACCCAAGAGCCTGACATGACTTCCTGACGACTTACGACTGATGACTAATTAAAATTAATTGAAATTGATATAAAATTTGATGCAAATTTCTACTTGACTAATGGCTAAATACTAACGTGAAGGCCAAAACCTAAAGAAAGAAAGAAAGATAGCGAACAATCATACGGCGTTCCTGATGGCATAAGATGATTGTATCTCATAGACACCATGTAATAGTTGCGTCGCCAGGATTCTGTACAGAGGAGGGCAGAGGCAATATGTTGTTTTAATCACCTTTTTCTAAACTTCCTTTTTCCATTTCATCTTGTTTTGGGAAAAACTTCTTCTTCACGCTTTACATGGCTCGTTTTAATGGTTTTCAGTCATTTGGAGAGTTGCCGTGCTATATGAACGCTCTTCTAGTGGGGATTGGGCTCTTACCTGGCTACGCCTATGTGCGTCTCCATCCTTTGGCAGAGATGTTAGGCCTAATGTGCAAGTGTACCGGCTACTGTGCTCAATAATAATAATAATAATAATATCTTTATTGTACACAAAACATTATCACAAACTTTAACATAAAGGTAAAACAGTGGGCGAACTTATCTCCAGCAACAGAGATTTATAACAACTGACACGTAAAAAGGAAAAACAGAATCAAACATAAACGGACATGGGCGCAGGCAGCAGGGTGCAAGGGGGTTCAACTGCAACCCCCTGTCCGGAAAGAAAGTAGGTAGAAAAAATTACCTGACCTTGCAGGAGAGTAATGCTTTTAGAGACTATGTATGTATCTATGTCCGTGTTCGTATGTAAATATGTATGTTGCTATACATGTTTATTACAATGTTTTATATTAGTTAATAGTATGTATAGATGGAGATGCACCCCCCGAAAAATAATCCTGGCGACGCCCATGTAAACGGAGACTAGGTATAAATACACAATTTGTTAGCTACGAAATACTTGAGAAAAAAGTACATAATATCTAAATAATAATACTATAGTAGTAGTAGTATCTTCACGCCCATATCCCCGAAGAGGTAGGCAGAGGTACAACCAAGGCACCCACGACTAGCCGAAGACACTAAGTCCCACAATGTGATAGGTGGCAAGCCTATCGCCAACCGGGCACATTTCCAATCCCGACCAATATTTTTTTTTTTTTTTTAATTAGAAAATTGGAAAAATCCAATTTTCTTTATGTTGGCCGACCCGGGATTCGAACCCAGGACCTCATGCAGTCAAGTCCAACACCCGGACCGCTAGACCACAGAGGCGACATAATAATACTCATTATTATTGTACGCGTAAGTGAGATAGTGGATCCCTACCCGGGCCAGTTGCTGCTTAGCGCTCTATCAAATGGAATATTGTTGGTAATGATTGCATATTCTTTACTCGTCTTTAGTGAGCGAGGCAGGCATTTTGTGCATTAACAGAGGACCCAGACAAGGATGATTGCTATGGGATTGTATGGTAAGTACAAATGGTAATTTGGGATGGGATTTCCCCGTGTTGATTCTCCTTTGCAGAATAGACCATTTGCTTTCCTGCCAGGCAGCTCGTAAAAGACGAGCATAGGCTTACTGTCACTAACACCGTGACATCCTACTAGCTGGTAGAGTTTCACAGTCACTCGTCTGGACTGGTACCACCACCTTACATTCCTACCGCCATAACATCAGCGCTTGCCGTTGACGTGTTCCGGTTCGGAGGGTAATGTAGCCAGTAAGCTTATTTTTGCTCGAGGCCTAACATCTCGGCCTCAGGTTGGCAACGCCATTACAACCTTTGGTGTTTCTAGCCGATGTGAATGTCGTACCACCAGCAAATTCGTTTGCCTGTTTGCCTTCCAGCATCATAAAAAAATGAAATACTTCTTACCAGCAGGAAATTCGTTTGCCTATTCGCTTTCCAATATCACAAAAAAAAATAAAAAAATGAAACGCTTTTTTTTACCAAATGTTCAGACGGACCTGTTATGGCTGACACAGACCACATCTACGCATTTGTACTTTATTCTAATCACGACATTAATTACGCTTTCACAAATAATGGTCCACTACATCACAATATTTAAATACGTTATATATGTAACAAAATACGAATTACAACACGATTAATATATTATGATATTAAATTCAACTTAATCATTTTCTTAAATTTTGTTGATGACAATAAAGTTATGGATATGTAACTATTAGTTAAGTATAACTAGCATAAATTGTAAAATGTCTGCATATTTGTATGAGATAGTGGATCTGATTGCTGCAGTTTTATTTCTTAAATTGTGATTATTATAAACCATTTTTGTACGCCACTAGGCTAAGAGTAGTCGTTCTTTAATAATTTAAACTCCAAGACATTGATTTTACTTCTACAAATAAAAAAAAAAATACATTGAAATATGGCAAAAGTATTATGAATCATTTTAGAGTGATTACATTCTTAAAATATTAATAACGCAAAATTTGCTGTTACCAGAGATTAGTAAATATAATATATATTGTTTTTGTTATTTCTTATAAATTATGTGACATAAATATATACAAAATACAGAGTATGTTTTACATAGTTCAATAAACACAAAAATGGAGTTTATCTTTGAAAGTGAAAAACAAATCTCTTCCTGTATATTTAGGGCCGCTTTCACGATCCTGGTTTAAATCTTTAACTGGGTGTTAACTTCTGAAATAAGGTTAAAATACCTATTTTCGGCAATTCAACCCACGAATATCCAAGGGAATAATTTCTTCCTTAACAAAGAAATTCTACATAAGAAATAGGTGTTACGGGGTTAGCTATGAAAAGTGATTAAAATGTCGTTTCAAGTGTCGTCTATATAAAATTCGTCATGGCTTATATTGTAAAAATAGGTTATAATGGTATGAATTATAATAAAAGAGAAATGTTATTATTTTATGGTTCATAGATGTGCTTATGAGGCATTTATTTTGATAATTTTATACCAAAATAATATAAATAGCCTACCTGTTTGTGTTAATTTGGTATAAAATTAAATAATACATGTGTCATTAGTATATTATCTCATTTTAACTCAAAATATGACTTTAATTATTTTTCTAATAAAACATTTTTTTAAACGGAAATAAGATATATAACATACAATATTCTTATTAAAGTACTTATATTGTGATTCTATTAATAATATGTTAATAATAAGCGTCCTATTTGTAAATTAATTTAAGTAATAATAAATAACTACCACATGAACAATAAATGTATATAATTTTGTGGGTATATGAACTAGGTATATTTTTTATAAAAACACTTATTCATTACTAGTAACATTTACTCTCAAATACACAGTTAAATTGTAAATATATGATTAGATATTATTTCAATAAAGGATATATACTACTAAGTGGATACCGCTACTAATGGGTATATATTAGCGAAGCATACAAATACCTATATATAAAATTAATTATCACTACAAATGGTAATACGTTTTAATTTTAATTTTACCTCAAGAAACTTTTAAATACATTAACACATTTACATAATACATATACATATATATCCACAACATGCCAACAATACTACATGTAACAACTATCAAAAGTTTGATTATATTACAATTTAAAATTTTGAAAGTTTATTTTCGAAATGTCTACTATGTTGCTAACCGGTTTTTACAACTTCACCAGAAAGTTTCTAAAGTACGGCATCTAATGCGATAGGAATTTGTTATAATTTGATATATTGTTATAATTCGATTCAAATACAATTTGTTAAAGTTGAAAATATAAAACATAAATTAATAATCAGAACCTTTATGATTTAAGTATGCTTAAAAACTTCTACTAGGATACTAATATAAAGATACTACAACTCTTATAATCGAGTTACATACTACCAATATTTATATTAGAAAAGATTTTTATATGTGTTACTATGTTTTATTAACATTTTTATATCCATTGCCCCAGAATATAAAAACATTAAACATATATTATCGCTTACTTATGTCTATTCGAATATCGCAAAAAATAATTTATACACTACTAAAAGCAATAAAATCATAAATAGAGGCGTAATCTAAGTTAAAATATTATAATAATCATATATGCATCTATTTTATAGTCTGTCCAGCATTCATTAATATATTTACAATAAAAAGGTAAAATAATAGTGTATTTTCGTTGTTATTTTATTATTATACATTACTAAATATACAAAATATGTTAACACATATAACAAGACATGTCATAGAGTATCTAGTTTTATACGTCTCTTTATATACCTATACATTTTTTAAATACTTAAAAACTTCACTTTTTCTTTCAAAATTATTCTAAGAAAAATATTTATTAATACGTAAAATTTTAAGTATGTATCATAACCATCTAATCTCTACTTTTCTATGTTGGCACAATTATTTTAAATTTTACATTTACATATCTTTATTCAAGTATATAATACGTTTGAAGCCCGCACGATTTCTTAAAACTTATTATTATTATCTTACGTTATAATATGTTATAGTAAATAAATAACGGAAGTTATTACGATAATATAAAATATTAATATTATAACATCAATAGTTTATATATTAGGTACCTACTTTATATTTTTACAGAACACGATAAGGAAGATAGGTAAAGAGTTTTAATTTTAAGACTAGCCAATTACCATGATCAAGACAGGAAAACATACATATAAAATAATAATAAACATACATATATACTACTACGAATAAATGCTAGACAATCGTTATAATAACATATAGGTATATAGGTCTAAGATTTTTTTTATTTAGCCAATCAATCTTTAAAACGCTTACAATAAACGCTTTAAAACGCTTAAAACGCTTAAAATTTCAATGATTTAAAACGCTTACAATGTTTTAATTATAAGATATGTTATATATTATATTCTTAAGCAGTGATATATCTTAGTACATAAAATGTAGACTACTAACTACTACATACATGTAACTAATTTTATGTAATAATGTCATTAAAAAATCTTTAAAAAAGGAATAATGATACTTATATTGTATGGAAACATGAACTAAACCAGCCACTCGATGGACGGTGGTTTCATTGTATATGCATGAGTATATTGAATGGTCTGGGAGTAGACGTGGTCAGGTCACAGGCTGCAGAGAGACTGGTCCCCAGTCGGTATTGATGTCTCCACAGGCGTTTTTATTGTTCTCAGCCGCTGCAACAGTTTTTTTTAAATTTTAAACATAGTCGTTAGCAAGTACCATCACAGTATTTCTTCTTCTTTCTTTAGGTTTTGGCCTTCACGTTAGTATTTAGCCATTAATCAAGAAGAAATTTGCATCAAATTTTATATCAATTTCAATTAATTTTAATTAGTCATCAGTCATAAGTCGTCAGGAAGTCATGTCAGGCTCTTGGGTAAAGCGGTGGCCTGTTTACTCAAGCTTATGTAATGAGATTTGGCGGCAACGAGGAAATACACGATACGCTAATTTCTTCATGATTATTTCACTTGTGCACTTTCATTGAACAAAATTGTACAAAATGCCACCAAAATTGACTAATTTCACTCAATATCAACACGAAATTCAATAATTATGAAAAAACTTCAACCATCTATTCTCTCGATGGCGCCAAAACTCTCCATCACAGTATTTATACGTGAAGAAACGTGAAACGTCATGACGTGTTCCGGTTTGGAGGGTAAGGTAGCCGGTACACTTTTCCTCGAGGCCTAACATCCCGGCCTCAGGTTGGCAACGCAAAATTACCACCTTTGGTGTCTCTAGGTAACGTGAATTTTTTACCATCAGGAAATCCGTCTGCTTGTTTGCCTTCCAATATCATAAAAAAAATTAAAGTGGCAAATTTGATTATGGACGACAGGGTTAAGCAAAGTTGGGGATCTCTATCCGAACAAGATTGCTGTACAATACTCTATCACTAGAGGTCTGATTGGAGAAAATTATTTGGTTGGTGAAAAACGACAAATCAATTCTGTTCGTTAGTCTCGCTAAAACTCAAGAACGGCTGAACTGATTTGACTAATTTTGATTTTGGGTTAAAACGCCACTTTTTTTGTCTTTATTTTTATGATATTGCAAGGCAAACAAGCAGACGGATTTCCTGATGTTAGAAAATTCACGCCGCCTAGAGACACCAAAGGTGGTAATGGTGCGCTGCCTGAGGCCGGGATGTTAGGCCTCGAGCAAAAGTAAGTTTACCCGCTACCTTACCCTCCGAACCGGAAAATGTCATGACGTTATGGCGGCAGGAATAGGTAAGGCGGTGGTACCAATCCGGACGAGTCGTTGCTAAACTCTACCACCTAGTCAGACGTCACGCTGTTAGTAACGGTGAGCCTATGCTCGCCTTTTACGAGCTGCCTGGCAAGGAAGGCAGGTGGTCTATTCTACAAAGGACCCCGGACCTTATACGTTTCTTACGTCAAGTCATCCGATTCACGAACAATACTTAGTTCAATAATCAGTTCTAAGTATTGTCCATGAATTGGATAAATTGATGCAATTAACGTATAGCTAAATGCCGCATTTCGCACATTTTTTCATTAACCAAGTAAGCTTCTTGAATATGGGTGTAAGTATTTGGAATCGTAAAATTCTTACAGTGATACAGCTGCCTGGTGTGATAAGCAGCTTGTACAGTATGTAGACGGGGATGCAGGAGACGGTGGTTCCAGTCATGGCCCAGCCCACTTTGATGGACCACGCAGGGTACTGGTAATCACCACCCAACATTTCTTCGTGGGCCAAAACAGATACCACAAACAGCACCAGTAGGAACACGGGACTGTGGAAAACGAGAGTCTGCTTTTAAAAAGAAGATGGAAAGAGGGGTGTTGTAAGTTATACGTGCTTGTGTGTATGTATCCGTTTATGGCATTATAAATTAAACGAATTAACCAATTTTAATGTGATTTTTTTGAATGATTACAAACAGTATGTATGTTAAGAGATTGCTCGGCCAATAACGAACCGAGATTTTTTGAATTTTTTTATACTAAGTATAACTAAAAGCTATTAGCTAAAGCTACTATTGGGACATTGACAAAATTTATGAGACCATTTAGGAATCAGCTACATTTTGCAAAAATATTATTTTTTGATACTGAAAGGCAAACAAGCAGACGGATTTCCTGATGGTAAGAAATTCACGCCGCCTAAAGACACCAAAGGTGGGAATGGTGCATTGCCAACCTGAGGCCGGGATGTCAGGCCTCGACAAAAGTACTTTCCAAACCGGAACGTTATGGCGTGACGTTATTGCGGTAGGTAAGGTTTTGTATTTAAGTGTAATATTTGTATGGATTCATTTGTGTAATATTATTTAAATATTTGCGCACCACAATGTAGCAGAATATTAAGACATGACTTAGTGAGATCCCGGGTTCAACCGCCAGGACATACCAAAAAGGAAATGTGTTTTTAAAACCTACTCGTATTGTACCCCTGCCTACCACTGCGGGAATATGGGCGTAAATATACTTTTTTGAAGCGAAAATTTCATTTTTTGCGCATTTTTCTCGAATGGGTAAAAACTTCTAAGCTCTTATCAGGGCCTGACCTGATCGAAAATTCGTAAGACGGATGGAGAGTAAACAGCCGGCGCGGCGTAGGAGAGGAAGTATCCCGCTCTGTTTCTACGGCGCGGCGAAAACGTATGCCTGCGCCTGCTGTTTCGTTTAGACGGCGCAGGGCGCTTGCGGGAATGTTCGTGTTGTCGTGTTTGTGTACGATAGCGCATAAAATGAATATTGTATTCTACCACATAAATGATAGTACTTTCATACTGATAATTAAAGCAATTCGTGCAAACTTATTCCCTAACCATTCCAAAATTTCAAAGATGCACGTTAATATTCCAGTTTTCATTTCTGCCGGCACTCCCGGAGTGCAAGCCCTCGTTTTTTTTCGAGGACTGCAAGACCCATTCACGTGGCACAATTAAGTGACCGTTGTATCGCCTCAGAGCACACTATAAACAAAACTGGCAGACAAAAATATGTCCAGGATATTAGTTAATCAAAAAAGGAATATATGGGAAACAGGAATCTAGGTCACCTGATATAAGACCAGCATGCTCTCCAAAACCACCCAGGCGTGTGGCCCAGCATACTTTTGACGTCTTCTGAGAACCGTCCAACTCCATACACCCAGCAAACACCAGCTGCCTCCGCGAACACCACGAATAGAATCGCCAACCCTGGTCCGTACACGTTCAGTAGATTCACCAGATATACCCCTCCCTGTCAGATAGAATATGGTACAGCATGTAAATACGATACTTTGCTTACGATATATTTAAACATTTTGTATTTTGCGTTGCATAAGAACAATAAAAAATATATATTCAATTATTTCAAGGACTGAAAGTGTTATCGATCTTAAACCGTCAAGAATTTGATTTTTTTATTACATTGGAAGGCAAACAAGCAGACGGATTTCCTCATGGTAAGAAATTCACGCCGTTTAGAGATACCCAAGGTGGTAATGGTGCGTTGCCAACCCGAGGCCTGGATGATAGGCCTCGACCAAAATAAGTTTACCGGCTACCTTACCCTCCGAACCAGAACACGTCAACGGGAAGCATCGACGTTATGGCGGCAGGAATAGGGCGGTGGTACCAATCCGGTGAGTTGCTGCGAAACTCTAACACCTAGTACGATGTCACGGTGTTGGTGACGTTAAGCCTATGCTCGCCTTTTGCGAGATGCCTGATAGGAAGGCAGATGATCTATTCTGCAAAAGGAGCCCGTACCAACACGAGGGAAAAGACCTTTAAATGTCATCCTGTATATGTATAAAACATATAAAAGTAATGACATTTGATTTTTGACGCTTTTAAAGTTTCGGTGATTCACCCTCTTACTCGTAAGTCATTACACAGAAGTAGCAAATAAATGGTTTTCTATCCACTCACGGCTGCGATAGTTCGCTGGTCATCCCGCTAAGTGCCAGCGCAATGAATAATGCATCTGAATTTCATTCGCACTCCAGATAACACCAGAGTAATTTATCGAATAAATTTCGCTTTTATTTGTTTAGACCACCTCGTTTTGTTACATGTTTAAAATACCGCATTTTTATAGATTTATTTCGTTGGTGTAAAAATAATAAACTTGACCTTTTTTTCTTTAGGTTTTGCCATTCACATTTTGCCACTAGTCAATTAGACATTTACATCAAATTTACTAAAATCGGGATTCAATTATATTAAGTCATAAGTCGTCAATTCCTCTTGTCAGGGCCTTGTGTAAAGCGGAGGCATCATTACTCAAGCTCATATACTAAGATTTGGCGGCACGATACGCTATTTTCTTCATGATTATTTCATTTGTGCACTTTCACTGAACATAATTGTACAAAATGCCACTAATATTGACTAATTTCACTAAACATAAACACGAAATTTAATAATTATGATAAAACTTCCACCAATTTTTTCTCGATGGCACCAAAACTCTAGACTTGTCGTAGCGAGTTTTTTTTTTAAATTAATTTGCCCCTTTCTGGGGCCGGCTAAGACCTTTAGGCCATGCTGCCACGTCTTCCGTATTATTTTTTTCTTATACAGTCATTAGTCACATGTCTTCCGTATTAATTATTCTTATACAGTCATTAGTCACTATTTACAAAGTCACGTCAGGGTCTTGAGTAAAGCGTGGGTCACTTTACACAAGCTCACTTTGGGAGATTTGGTGGCAGTGAGGAAATTCACCATACACTAATTTCTTCATGATTATTTCATTTGTGCACTTTCATTGAACAAAATTAAACTAATTCCCACCTAAATTAACTAATTTTATTTTAATTAATTTAATTTAATTTAATTGTGAGAAAATTACGACCATCTTCGTTCACGATGGCGCCAAAACCAAAAAGTATATAAATACTACGTAATAAGAGGCGGGACTCCCATAGATAGATAGCAAACCCGAATTTGTATAAAGTTTACTTGAAAAGATATAACCCGTATAATTTGAAAGTAAGTTTAAAGGCGTTCAGATATAAGGCAACCAGTGTCATATGATTTGGGCGAATAAAAAACATAGCAAACTTGTATTTTTTTAATTTTTTATATGAAAGTTGTTCTAAACTGCCAAAACCCTAGACTTTTTTTTAAGTTTACTTGTCCCTTTCTGGGGCCGGCTTAGACCTTTAGGCGATGATGCCACCTCTTCCGGTTTAATAAATTGTTTTTAACAGTCATAAGTCATTATATACGAAGTCATGTCAGGGTCTTTAGTATGCGGCATGCGGTGGATTCGTTACTCAGGTTCATTTAGCAAGATTTGGTGGCAACGAGGAAATTACATGATACACTCGTTTCTTTATAGCTATTTGAACTAAACTAGTAGGATGTTGAATATTTTAATAATTGTGTGGGACCATTTCGAAACCATTTGCTATCATTTATAAAAAAATAATTATCAAATCGCGACGTGGTGCCGAATGAAATAATTGGAATCAGGTTTTGCAGTTTTACTGCTTTTACCTTTTACCTTTATACTGTATATACCCTGATCTAGCAACCCCAATATATAAACGCAAAAACAATTTTATTCCTTGGTTTCAAACATGCGAAAAACGAAGGTCATAAAATATAATGGCTTATCTATCCCCTTTGACCTAAAGATAAAAGGATGCTGACGCAAAGTACTACGTATTAACGGTTTGTGTAGGGTTGAAGGAACAATGTCAAAATTGTTTCCGACATCTTAATCATTTGGTTCTTACTATATCTTTATTCGCAGTATTTAATGATAAGATATGCCATGAAGGTATATATAGGGTATGTTATAAACGCGAAAGTATGTATGTGGATATTGCGTATGTTCATTCAATTATACACTTGTCCTGTGCTTGGGATAAATTTTAAAAAAATGTCCACTTTTGAAACAATTTTAACCTCTAGGTAGGCCTTTGTTCGTTAGCGAGAGACGACTCCTTTTATTTTTTTAAATTCGTTAAAGGTTGTTTGTCATGTTTAAAATAACCGAACTGGTTTTAGTGAGTATGCCTTGGAAGAAGACAATTTCTTGAATTTTAGTTAGTTTCCTAGAAAATTCAATTAAGTGACACATCAGGCGGTCCAATTCGGGTTACCTTTTTTTGTCTGTGTCTCACTTTCTGGTTTGGTAGTGGTATAACTTCCTGACTTCAAGTTGGCAAAACATTGTTAACATTTTTGGTGTATATAGGAGGCTTAAGCCTCAGGAAACCATTACATTTTACCGCAATGAAAATAAATGATAAAATCCAGTTGAAGAAAGTCAGTTGTCTTTTGGTCTTTGCGTTATTTAGTGCAAAAGACAGAGAACAATCACTCAGCTCCCCTGATGATAAGAGAAGAGAGATAGATATTACAGGTGGCCTTTTTGTTGTTAGGGTGTTCGACCTAATATACAAGTCTACCGGCTACCCTCCTCTCCGAAACGGAACTTGAAAACGTCGTTCATGGCAGCAGAAACACCCGCATCCCTATCCGGGCAAGTTGCTGCACAGGACTCCAGTACCAGTAATGTTGTTGGTGATTTTCTATTAAATGTTAGCTCGCCTCATACGAGCTGCCAGGCAGGATGGCAGATGGTCTCTTCTTTAGAAAGGACGCCAACCAATAGGGAGGAAAATATGGTTCACATTTTTAATATAATTTTTCCCAATTGATCATCTCTTTCCCGTAATTATAAAATCTTTGGATGTTTATACGGAACTGATCATCTTGGAAGATCCGGCGGAAAACGCTGAGCGGGCGTTCCATCTTTTCATGATAAAAGTATTTATTGCGAGGAGCGATGAAAATATTTTAGCAAAGAGTAAATTTTAGTTTCTAGTTCTTTTTCTTTCATTTTATTGGTTAAATTATTAGCTAGGCTAGGCTAGAATAAGAGTATTAGTATTATGTTTTAAAGTCTTTAATTCGGTTACTTTTTTTAATAACAGTTTAAGTTTTAGCTATGATCATCCTGTAATAAGCGAAACTTGTAAGCTATTTAAATAATAATATGTTTTACAGTACAAGTCTATTTAAAACTATTTTTACAGCCATACATTATACACAAATTTTTATTAAATTCGATAGGTAAAAGAAAAAAACATTTTGGAGTTAAATAAAAATTTACAAACTGGCGAGCGAAGCATTTTTAAGTAAGAGATCAGCAAACAAGCGCTACCTGATGGTAAGAGATAATCGTGGCCTATAAACACCATAAATGTTACAGGCACGTCGCTGTCCTGAGGCTGGAATGGAAGGCTTATAGTGAAGGCCTACCGGCTACCCTACCCTCCAGACCGGAACATGACAGAGTCATGATGGTGTCAGGAAAAAAAACATAGGAGTTACACACAAGATACACACATTGAATCTAGCCCCAAACTAAGCAAACATGCTTGGGTCATGTTCGTCACATAAATGTCTGCCCACGTCAGGAATCGAATCCGAGCCTCTCGGTTGGTCGCTGGAGTTAGGCATATACGGTAGTCAATCGTCCAATAATGTGGTCAATGGTAAATGGTCAATGAACATATTAAGACCTCCTCCTTTTTAAGTGGATAAAAAATAAACCAGCAAAGCATCTAACAACAGAAAGAAAAGATTGTCGAAGTTTTTCATATATAATTATTGAATTTCGTGTTTATATTGAGAGAAATTAGTCAATTTTGGTGGCGTTTTGTACAGTTTTGATCAGTGAAAGTGCACAAATGAAATAATCATGAAGAAATGAGCGTAGGTATCGTGTATTTTCTTGTTGCTGCCAAATCTCACTATATGAGCTTGAGTAATGAGGCCACCGCTTTACCCAAGACTCTGACATAACTTATTATTGATGACTTATGACTAATTATAATTGAATCCCGTTTTTGGTAAATTTGATGCAAATTGATGCAAATTTCTACTTGACTAATTGCAAAATGCAAACACGAATGCCAAAACCGATGGCCAAAACCTAAAGAATTAATCCGTCTGTTTCTATATCTTCTAGAACAATTAAATACTTACATAGGTAGTAGTAGGCAGAGCACATATGTAGATGATGAACAACAGCACAGCTACAAATATTTCCCGATGTCGGCCCAGCACTCGTGGGTATTCGTCGCAAAGTGCCGTCGTCACAGCTTCCAGACCTTTATAACTCCAATACCTTTACCTCTTTATTGATAAAACTTACGCACCCGTTGATCTGGCGTGTAAATACACTTTTGCTAACTGAAGTTATACACTTTTTCTAACTGAAGTTACACACCAGATCAAAAAGCGGGTAACTTTCATTAGTAAGGACATTAGTATATTAGCGTAGGGATGTGACGACTCTATCTTCACCTAGAGAGGTAATTTTTCGTTCTTATGGCATAAGATAAACCTAGCATAAGTATTTGCAAATGTTAAGAGAACCGTCGGTTATGTAAACCAAAGTCTCTGTGGTCTAGCGGTTCAGGTGTTGGACTTGACTGCATGAGGTCCCGAGTTCGAATCACGGGTCGGGCAACAAAAAGAAAATATAGGTTTTCCAATTTTCTAATAAAAAAAATTTTGCTCGGGATTAGATATGTGCCCGGTTGGCGATAGGCTTGCCACCTATCACATTGTGGGACGTGTCTTCGGATAGTCGTGGGTGCCTTGGTTGTACCTTCGCCTACCTCTTCGGGGATATGGGCGTGAAGATACTTTTTTTTGAAAGATGTAATAGGTGCATCGCTGTCCTGTGGCCAGGGTGATTGACCTGGTGTGCAAGTCTACTAGCTACCCACTGCACCGGACGATATTATGGCGACAGGAATAGGCCGTGTATCCTTACCCTGGAAAAACTGTTACGCAGCACTTTACCACCAGTAGTTTTGTTGGTAATGATCTATATTCTGTGCTCGCATCTTACAATCTGCCTGGCAGGAGGGCAAATAGCCTGTTCTTCACAAAGCACCTGGACCAACACGGGGAAAATGTAATAATCTATACTTCTATACTAATATTATAAAGAGGAAGGGTTTGATTTTTTGTTTGTTTGAAATGAATAGGCTCTGAAACTACTGGACCTATTTCAAAAATTCTTTCACCATCAGAATGCTACATTATCCCTGAGTAGCATAGGTTTTGTTTCATCAAAATCGGTGCAGTAGAAGTCAAGTTACGCAGGCGTAGCTGCGTGGAACTGCTAGAATATAATATTAATCTAAACAATTTAGAATGATTAGCAGAAATAGAGCACATTTTTGTAACGGCTTTCGCATGTCATAGTCTTCCGTGTTCCAGATACCATAGCGTCAGAGCTCGCCCTTTCTGTGTTCCGGTTTGCAGAGAAACGAATAAAGTAAAATATTTAACACTACAGCTAGGGAAACAGAAATATACAAAAAGTTGAAATGTGATGCGTTTTATCATCGATACCTCATTTTATTTCCATGTTCTGTTCAGATTATACAGAAAAAAATACCTCCAAATGTGCTGTCTAAGCCCAGTGTAATGAGCATGAGAAAGAAGATAATAGCCCAAAAGACAGAGCCTGTCATGGTGGCGATAGCTTCGGGGTAGACGATGAACACCAGTCCCGGACCTTCTAGACCCACCTCCTCAATGCTTTTGTTCTGGACATGTGCCATATACCTTTAGAGAAATAAATTTAATTATGATTAAACATTTATAAATTGAAGCATTAACTGATGTGACAAAAGAATAACGACGAGATTACCATATTGGTGCCTCACGGCCAATGTTAATAATGTATCTCAATCTAATGGATTTCAAGCAGTCTAGATAGCTGCGTATCCGGCGGCCTATCCCATACCTAATTGCCATATTTATCCTGTCCACTATATGTTGTTGGCAAGCGATAAAATAAAAATGGATCAAAATATCAATCTTGGACAGCAAGTTTTGGATTAGGATTGATTATTAATATTGGCCGTCAAAGGATTGTTAGCTGATGAGCTAACCACGTTTCATGATCATGGTCACCGTTTAAAAGGTGATTGGTATAGTTAACTTATTATTGTGCTATTATCGCTGTTTAAATATAAGAGCCGTAATTTAACATTTATGATCTTAAAATTGATCAATTTCGATAATCTCCGATAAAATCTGCATTTAATAATAGCTAAGAATCATTTCGATCACGTTAACTGTCAAACAAAAACTGCATCGAAATCAATCCGCCGTTCAAAAGATATGATTATACAGACAGACACACACACAGAAAAATACAAAAGTGTCAAACTTATAACACCCCTCTTTTTCCATCGGGGGCTAATTTTATTTTTATAGTTCATAAAATTTCATTTATTTATTTATTTAACACTTTATTGCACACAAAAACTAAAATACACAAAATACACCAGAAGTTAAAAATGCACAAAAGGCGAGCTTATCTCTAACTAAAGAAATTTCTTTCAGCCAACCCAAAAAAAACTAAGCTGTCAAAATAGGCATCGTGTACAAAAAACAATTAACTATAGCTATACTTAGAACAAACAAAAAAAAATATAATAATGAAGTATTTAAAATAAATATTTAAAAAGATATTGCTTTTAATGATGGCCTACGGTGCACTTCACTTCACTTTACTCGATGAAGACCAAGACAGTAACAAACATACATCATGTAAATTAAGCTAGAAGGTTAGTATTTACTTTCCCCTTTAGCTTCACCCTTTAGATTTTTGTAGAAAATACCTCCTTATAATATAGTCTAGTCCTTGTTCATTTAAATAATAAAAGTAGCAAAATCTTACCGTTTTACTATAAAAAAAATAATAATTGCTAAGCACGAGTTGTTCTAAACTTGAATTCCAAACCAATAACATGCTGCCACGTCATCCACGTATAGCATGTAATTGGTTGGATATCCATTTAAAACAGTGTTTAGTTAAACAGGCGCCTAATTTTGTTGTGGTAATGTATAGACATAGAGAATCATAGAAATAGGAATGTGAATTGCTTTATACGTGAATTCGTTTCAGAATGAAGTTTACTTTTTAAAAACTTACCCTAGAACAGAGAAGATAACGAATCCAGCGAGAAAACTAGTGAGGCAGTTGATAGAGGAGGTAATGATGGCGTCCCGGTAGCAGTTATTGTTGAACTTGTTGTAGCTGGAGAGGGCCAGCAGCGTCCCGAAACCGGGACCAAGTGAGAAGAAGATCTGGGATGCTGCGTCGATCCACACCTTAATACCAGAAACATTGTTTAGTTCTTCTTCTTCTTTTATGAATATGGCTTTCGAACGTTTTTTACGACTGTCATATTATACATACTGTCATACAATACCAATGTCAAGTTAGTTAATTCTTATACAGCCATTAGTCACAATGTACAAAGTCATGTCAGGTCAGGGTCTTGTAAAGCGGTGGCTTCATTACTCAAGCTCATCTAGTGAGATTTGACGACAGCTAGGAAATAGACGATACACTAATTTCTTCATGATTATTTCATTTGTGCACTTTAACTTAACAAAATTAATCGAATTCCCACCTAAATTAACCAATTTAACTCAATATAAACACGAAATTCAATAACAATGTAAAAGTTACGACCACCTTCATTCACGATGGCGCCAAAACTCGTGTTGTTTAGTTACGAATTATGGAAAGAAAGATGTCAAATATTGCTTACAGATCAGAGCCATGTGGCTGTTGACTATCTGAAATCTGATCGTTTCAATGTTTTTAATGTGTCTTAATTTTGTTTATTTTATATCTTTTACGTTTTCACAATATTGTTTTAATAAGTTTGATAGAAGAAACCGTTTGCGGAAATTTATATTTAAATACAAATAAAAATATTTTTGGCTGAAAATGGCAAATTAAACAATTTTATTTGGATTCAATATTGTTTTATTTAGCCAATCGGTTTTGCTATTTACTTATTACTTTTAGTACTACATAAATTACAATTTTGCTGCCGGTTTAGAGTTGAATATCTATATAATCTAACTAGAGGCTGAGTTATTCCATATTCAATAAAATTACTTTCAATGTAATACTGCTTGAGGTTTAGCTATTTAAAACTTTAATAAAGTTTTTTTGCTTGTAATATAGCTTGAGGCTTATTCAGTTCGAATCTCCATTATTTTTATTCAATTTTAAATGTAGCTAGAAGTTTAGCTAATTATTTTTTTAGTCCTATCAAAGACAACATATCTACTAATATCTAGTGCTTTAAACTTTTTAATCGAACATGGGTTGATACTGTTTGAAGTCGTTTAAAACCATGAGTCGACCAGTTGTCTAAATAAAACTATTAAATACATCATGATAAATTTCGAGTATTGTTTCAAGTAAATTACACAGTGAATGGTAGAACTATATGTCATTCAGGTACCTTGGAATTTTGTAAC
Organism: Calephelis virginiensis; assembly: GCA_002245475.1. NCBI lineage: Eukaryota > Metazoa > Arthropoda > Insecta > Lepidoptera > Riodinidae > Calephelis > Calephelis virginiensis. The sequence goes on from NJDC01001215.1 coordinate 157,751, forward strand.
TTGTGCCATTCCGGTGTGAGGTAGTACCGAATGCCTTCGGTAGCACCAGGCAGTGTGACGCCCCTCGCGAGGAGGATCAGCAGCACCACGTATGGAGCGAGAGCAGTCACCCACACAACCTAGCGGACAGATGTGTAGATCTATACAACATAAACATTTGTGGCACCTTGCATAGTAATATTGCAATACGTTTAGTACCTACCCGACTTTTATTTGACCTGGCAAATGTTTTAATATGAGTTTCAACAAGTTGTAAATACAATTATAATAACATAACTTACAATAAAATTGAAGGTGTTTTCGATAATCACTTAATATAAAGTTACGGACACATCGAATAGAAATAAAATTGCTGGGAGTTCTCGATAATCAATTAATATTAAGTTACGGATACATCGAATAGAAATAAAATTGATAGGAGTTTTGAATAATCAATTAATATTAAGTAACGTATACATCGAATAGAAATAAAATTGATAGGAGTTTTCGATAATCAATTACTATCAAGTTACAGATACATCGAATAAAAATAAAATTAATAGGAGTTCTCGATAATCAATTAATATTAAGTTACGGATACATCGAAACGTACTTGAGGCGAAACGATACTGATATCTACCGATATTTATGACAAAGTTTCGCCATTATTGATTCTGATTTGGATAGAGGAGGATGAAGATAAGGGCTGTAGGTTTTAAAGTAGAAAAAAATGCTCACATTTATAATATTTATATATTATTTGTATTTATAACCATATGAGATTAGAATTACTGAATGAATAAGGACTGAATGAATACTGAACGAATGATGGCCAATACAAATGTGTAGATCCTTCTTAATTTTGGTAAGGCTTCCTTTTTACTGGTTGAGGTGTATGCTATTCAGCCCGAAAAAACCGAAAAGTGGAAACTTCGTTTAGCGCAAGGTGAGAATAGTTTTCAATTTCCATTAGAAGGACAGAAAAATAGGTTGTTCTCGAAAATATCTTAGTACTAACGTATGGAATCTTACCTTCCCAGCACTCCTGACGCCTTTCCAGAGAGAGAAGTACACCAGAACGAATACACCGAACACACACAGTGCCAGAGATGGTTTGATAGGTCCCATGTCATCCAGGCCGTTCGATCTGTGCTGCTCCAACACATTGCGCCTGGGTAAATAAGCTTAAATGAATTAACCGACTGAGCATGTGTGTGTTAAAAAAAAACGTTCAAATGCACTGTCATAACCATTACCCCATTATATTAAAATATTAAAATATAATCGAGTTATATTATGACAGTGCATTTTTTAAATTGCCGAATTGAAATACTCGTATTTACTTTTATGAATGTTCATTTAAAATAGTCCGCGTTACTTCTTCACATGTCACGCTACGTCGTACCTGGTACGAGTCATGACGTCACCAACCTGCGCATGCGATTGCGGCGTTGTTGTTGTCGGCGTTTACGTAAAAATATTGATTCGGTTTTTTTAGTTATTTTAAGACTTCTTAGATTAAGAACTCACAGCGCGGTTTTTACCCGCGACCGCGGCGGTTGCGGGCCCGCAGATTCCGTAGAATGTCGATTTATATGCAAAAAGTAAGATCACATTTCACGACGCGATTTTCACCCGCAGCGCCTGCGGTTGTTTGCGGTTACCGCGAGCGGTCGTCTGCGCGTTAATCGTGCGGGCGGCGATCTTTAGCCGCCGCCTCGGCGAGTTGCGACCGCGCACTCTGCGGTCGCTTGGCGGGCGACCATTTTGTACTATTTGTACTGATTATTTAACCGCAATCGCCGGCCAGGCGATAATCAACCGCCAAGTTTGCGGGCGATAATTTCAACCGCGGCGGCTGCGGGACCGCAAATATTACCCGTTTCATGAGTTTTGAAATATATCGTAGAATCGATTATTATAGATTAAAAATCGCTCCGTAAGTTCTATCTCTTAAATGGAAAGAGTTATCGATTCTAAGCCCGCTCTCAATTTGGCTGGTCCCATGCTGGTCCTTTAAATGTTACCCTGTATATGAAAACTTATTTTCCATCTATGCTCCAGTGTGAAGCGCTTGACAGATTTTATCTGGAAAAACTGTAGTAAAGTATTGCCACCTAATCATGATCATGGAATTAGTTACAATAACCAGCTTCCGCTTCACTCAAGATGCGTGGTTGACCTATAATTTTTTTTAATGAAGCTTGGGACTTACATGGAGAAACTATTACTTAGTTAGGTAGTAGGATTCTCTATGATCTATAAAATAATTGGATAATGACACGTACTGTCATAACATCAGCATGGTTACTCTTAAACCTCGATTCATACCAATTAGAAATTGGAATCGAGTATGTCATTTTAGGTACTCTTGAACACAATACTGGCGAATTAATAATATTTAGTTAATAGTAAACAACAAATTATTTTATCGGATTCGTTAAATTTATGATATTATTGTTAATAATCCGCTAGTACTGTGTTTTCAAAAGTACCTACAATAATGTATACGATTCCAATTTCCAATTCGCATGATATCGAGATTCAATAGTGACCCTACAGTTCCGATTTGAAAGAAATGTAATAAGGGAAGGAACAAGCCTCTTTTTTCTGCCTCTCTAAACGCGTATGTGTGGAGATACGTGTGTCATGATTATTACGAAGAACTTCTTCCTCGGAGTATATTTAAGACATACAGACACAAAACACATATGTCGCTCTTTTTTCCTTTCTCTGTGTTAATGTATGTGTGATATGTGACTAACTCAAAGAACTTTTCAAAGTGTTGTTGGAGGAATATGAGTGTGTGATTTCTAGTTCTATTTCTATGAGTTTTTTTATGATATTGGAAGGCAAACAAGCAGACGGTTTTCTTGGTAGAAAGAAATTCACACCGCCTAGAGACACCAAAGGTGGTAATGGTGCGTTGTCAACTTGAGGCCGGGATGTTAGACCTGAAGCAAAAGTAAGTTTACCGGCTACCTTACCCTCCAAACCGGAAAACGTCATGACATTATGGCGGCAGGAATAGGTAAGGCGGTGGTACCAATCCGGGTGAGTCGCTGCGAAACTCTACCACCTAGTCAAATGCCACGGTGGTAGTCTTACTAGCTGCCTGGCAGGAAGGCAGATTGTCTATTCTGCCAAGGAGCCCGGACCAACACGGGGGAAAGTACTCCGGTTCTAGTGTTTATTACATTTATACTGGTACCTATGTATTTTTATATATTATATAGCGACGGTAAGCCCATGCTCGTCTTTTACGAGCTGCCTGGCAGGAAAGCAGGTCAGAGTGTGTAAGTTTTTGGTATGTGTGCGTGTTTTATCACTAACTCAAAGAACTCCTTCGCTGGCGTGCTAGAGTTAAGACTGGTCTGGGGTGAGGTGACTGGTGAGCAGGCTGGTGTGTTCCACTCGTTGTCGCAGCTGGTCCACGGTAGCACGGAGTTGATGGAGGCGAGAGATGCGATTAGGTAATAGACCGCCCACCCGATGATGGTGTTGTAGTACATGCCCATGTATATGTCGATCATACATATCGCGTAACCAACTCCTGAAATGAAAAGGAATATAGAGTCCCTTATCCCAAAAGAGTTAGGCAAAGGCACAACCAGCGTACCAACGTCTAGCCAAAGGCACTAAGTAACATAATGTGATAGGTGGCAAACCTATCGCTAATACTACATAGCCAATCCCGGGCGAACATTGATTTTTATTAGAAAACTAGCTGACCCGGCAGACGTTGTTCTGCTATTTTTTATAGTGAGATTTAAAAAAAAAGTGGGTGTGAATCACCCTTATCATTTAAGGGTATGAAATATAGATGTTGGCCGATTCTCAGACCTACTCAATATGCTTACAAAATTTCATCAGAATCGGTATAGCCGTTTCGGAGGAGTACGGGAACGAACATTGTGACACGAGAATTTTATATAATACTAGCTGACCCGGCAAACGTTGTTTTGCCATATAACTAATTAAATGACGATTGATCAGTTATCGACCCGGGATAAAAAATAGGGGTTGGTGATAAAAGGCTGAAAATTTAGATTTGTATGTACTTTTATATGTTGTATCATAAAAAAATAAAAACAAAAAATGTTGTCTGAAAATTGCAAAAAAAAATTTAGGGGTGGACCACCCTTAACACTTAGGGGGATGAAAAATAGATGTTGGCCGATTCTCATAGATACCGGATAAGCACAAAAAAATTCATCAAAATCGATCAAGCCGTTTTGGAGGAGTATGGCAACGAAAACTGTGACACGAGAATTTTATATATTAGATACGATTTTAATAATCACATTCCTTTTTATTGCCTGACCGAAGACCCAACCATCATTCATGAGGTCCCGTCATGAAGTCAAATTCAACACCTGGACCGCAAGACCATAGAGGCGATCATAATATAGATTCTAAAGGCGATTTCAATTTCCAATAGTGAAATCGAAATTTAAGGGTAATTACACTCAAGCGACTTCCACATGTGGATTTTACCAGCGCGTATTAATTTATATAGATTATGGAAGCTATCCCTATGACGGGTATGGTGGAAACAAGGTAAATAACAAATAACGCGTAAATTAACAAATTAAATGGGAGAAATTGGATCAATTTTATATACTAATAAGCTTGTTCGAGTTTAATTGCTATTTGTATACCAATAAATTAAGTCCCAATAAATCCTCACAACAGTTATTATCAAATTAGTAGCGCACCGATCTCTCCGGGTAACTCGTCGCGAAGTTTGAAATGTTAGATTGAATCAGCGCCATCTGTCGGTAATCAAATGATATCGCAACGGCCTCGCTAATTGGTTTAGATGCGAGTTGCGAGTGTGCGATTTATTTCCAATGATAAGTTCACGACGTTCAATTGAATTTTGTAAAGTCGAGTGAAAAATTCAAGCTCTCTCACTGTATTTTGAACAACCGACGGAAAAAGGGGTCACAAGTTAGTTGTATCAGACAAATGAGCGTATTTATTTGTTATATTATTTTTATTATTTAATAGTCATTTTTTATCCCGGGTCGATAACTGATCAATCGTCATTTAATTAGTTATATGGCAAAACAACGTTTGCCGGGTCAGCTAGTATTATATAAAATTCTCGTGTCACAGTGTTCGTTCTCGTACTCCTCCGAAACGGCTATACCGATTCTCATGAAATTTTGTAAGCATATTGAGTAGGTCTGAGAATCGGCCAACATTTATTTTTCATACCCTTAAGTGATAAGGGTGATGCACACCCACTTTTTTATTAAAATCACACTAAAAAAATAGCAGAACAACGTCTGCCAGGGCAGCTAGTTTTCTAATAAAAATCAATGTTCGCCCGGGATTGGATATGTAGTATTAGCGATAGGTTTGCCACCTATCACATTATGTTACTTAGTGTCTTTGGCTAGACGCTAAATAATAAATAAATATCTTTGAAACGGATGGTCTGATTTCGATGCGGATTTCTTTGTTCGCGATAGTTTTTAATTACATCAAGTATATCTTTTGTCATAGATGTTGAACGTTTCTAATTACCGCGGACAGAAAAGAAACGGGTGTTATAAGTTTGACGATTAACCAAAAATAAAATACCGTGGAAAGCACCCAGGTAGTTTCATTTTCAACAAATGGGCGAAAATGCATTTATATCTTCGCGTCTCAAGTTCGGCAGGGGCTCAATAAGTATAGCGTGTGATTGCGCGATATATATTGCGCTGTTTTTGACCTTCGTTTAAGCGGATAATATTGTTGAGAAATTTGGTAATCAAAAACACTTCTTGCATTTTTTTGATCATATATTATTTATTATATATTATTTACTAGCTGCTACCTGCGGCTTCGCCTGAGTTTTTACAGAAACCCGGTGTGCGATCGGGATTAAAAATAGCCTATATGTTAATCCAGGTCACAATCTGTCTTCCAAATTTCAGACAAATCCGTTCAGCCATTCGAGCGGGAAAGAGTAACAAACATCCATACATCCATACTTACAAACTTTCGCATTTATAATATTAATAGGAAATAGGATGAAACAATTGCTATTTGTTTCAAAAATACAGTATTTATGAATACAAAATTAGATAAAAATTCCAATAGGCAGTAGTTATAACACCGAAGACACGAAGCCCTATCGCGATTTGTGGGCCGTGACTCACTACACGGCTGTAGGTATTAAATTGAAAATCAGGGCCGAGTTAAAATACAGTATATTATATTACGTTGATGAGAGCAAGTTCAACCAAAATTAAATAATACTCTACACTCCATTTATGCACCTGAATGTACTTCCGTAAGTTTTATGAGGAAGAAGATCGTTTGATGAGTAATACAGGATATCTCGACTGGTCCTGATAAGCGGAGGGGTGCGAAAATGATGCATTACCTATTGATAAGGCTCTCGCGGCCTTTCTTATTGCCTACTTCTTAAACGTTCCATTTCTGAATATTTGTTCGGTTTTATGTGTTTCTTACTTCTTATTTGTTATTTCTAAGTAGCACATATTCTTTCGACTTAAGAAAGTAGCGTCAGTGGTAACATAATGTAAAGAATAGTAAATTGGGTAATTGTGCCTTTTGAATTATCTGATATCTCAATATCTAATATTATTTTTTTAACACCAAATTAGCAAATTGTATGCTTGTATATATAATATATAAAAATACATAGGTACCAGTATAAATTTAATAAACACCTGAAACCGGAGTACTTTCCCCCGTGTTAGTCCGGGCTCCTTGGCAGAATAGACCATCTGCCTTCCTGCCAGGCAGCTAGTAAGACTACCACCGTGACATCTGACTAGGTGGTAGAGTTTCGCAGCGACTCACCCGGATTGGTACCACCGCCTACTCCTACTGCTGCCGCCATAACGTCATGACGTGTTCCGGTTTGGAGGGTAAGGTAGCCGGTAAGGTTTGCTCGAGGCGTAACATCCTGGCCTCAGGTTGGCAACGCACCATTACCCCCTTTGGTGTGTCTAGGCGGCGTGAATTTCTTACCAGCAAGAAATCCGTCTGCTTGTTTGCCACTTTTGAAAAAAACTACAGACATCTGCGTTCATGGCGGAAATCGAACCCAAACCTCGCGTCAAATTCAGCCAATGAGGCCGTCGTTACATCTTACTTCCCAAATACACGAGTTATTATCTTTGTGGCGAAATGGTTCAGTGTTGGACATGATTTTATACAGTTCCAAGTTCGATTTCCGGGACAGGCTACGACGCGAACAATGTTGCCTGGGATTGATTTTTTTAAGCCTATTGGTTGGCATTATTAACTTTTTAAAACTTCACACGCTGAATAAATATATATATTGAACTAGTCTGTTAATCAGTAATTTTTTGTCGCAATTAAGGACGTTCAAGTTTATATGTTTGTGTAGCTTTTTGCTACAAATGCTACGAGACTGCTACGAAACTACTTCTTTATAAAATAACATGTCCATAGAGTGCTGTGCAGCAACTAGCCGCCAACCAACCGCACTAACACCGCCTTACCCATTCTTACCGCATTAATGACTTTGTCATGTTCCGGCCAGAAGGATAATTGCACATCGAGGCCACAGGACAGTGACACATCAGTAACATCTATGCTGTGTATAGGCCACGGCTATCTCTTATGATTTTGACCGCCTCCTTGGTCGAGTGGCTACCATACACACCTAACTACACTTAACAACCCCGAGGCTAGGGTTCGATTCGCGACGGGGGCATGCATTTGAGTGATGAACATTTAGATGTGTGCATTTCCGGGTCTGGGTGTTATTAAATTTATTCTGGTATCTATTTAAGTATTTCTATGTATTAGAATCGTTGACTAACACCCATAACACAAGCATATAATTTGCTTACTTTGGGGTTAGATTCAATTTATGTGACTTGTCCAGGGATATTTATCATTATTGTTCATTAATTTCATTAAAAAATGTGTAGTTGTTGTCCCTTTTGTTCTATTACTTTCCATTAAAGAAGATTACGATAACTTAAATATAGTTTAGTGAGTACGCAACACAATTACTACCAAAAATAGCAAAATTTATAGTAATAGTTCTTTCTTTCTTTCTTTAGGTTTTGGCCTTCACGTTAGTATTTTGCCATTAGTCATGTAGAAATTTGCATAAAATTTTATATCAATTTTAATCAATTATAATTAGTCATCAGTCATAAGTCGTCAGCAAGTCATGTCAGGCTCTTGGGTAAAGCGGTGGCCTAATTACTCAAGCTCATGTAATGAGATTTGGCGGCAACGAGGAAATACACGATACGCTAATTTCTTCATGATTATTTCATTTGTGCACTTTAACTGAACAAAATTGTACAAAATGTCACCAAAATTGACTAATTTCGCTCAATATATACACGAAATTCAATAATTATGAAAAAACTTCGACCATATTTTCTCTCAATGGCTCCAAAACTGATAGTAATAGTTTATAAGCGATATTGATATAGAACCTGGATTCAAGGCAGTGAATAGAAGATCAAATATTTACTTTAGAGATCACGTAGCGTCTTTGGTCCATCTGAAGGCTTACCTCGAAAGAGAGCATTTTGCAAATTTATCTTGAAGTTTTAAAACGTTTTATAAATATTTTCGTAGCGCGATTACGTGTTTTTACTATTACAATCGTTTTAGTATTTTCCGACTGTTATTAAGGGAGGAGACGAATCCGACATAATCGCCTGGGTTTAGCCGTCTGGTGTTGGTCTTGACTTCATGAGATGTCGGATTCGATCCCCAGGTAGGGCAAACAAAATTGTTTTTCTTTAAATTTTCTAATAAATATGTACATTAAATATGTGCCCAGTTAGCGATAGGTTTGCCATCCACTATATTGTGGGACTAAGTGTTTTCGGCTAGTCGTAGGTGCCCTAATTGTACCTCTGGCTTCCTTTTCGAGCCCAACAAACTGATTATCCTAAATCGTCTGTGTGTTTTTTTGTATGTTTGTTACGCGAGTACTCGAACAATAGTCTACCGATTTTGTTGTTTTGTTTACAAAGAGAGATCATGATTTCGAGGTGATCCCATATTAATTTTATTATGATCCGACAAGTAGTTTTTGAGGTTACCAATATAAACTAAAAATTATGCATTATTATGTATAACCAAAAAACTACTAGTACTGTGTAAATAAAAATTATTTCCTACTATTCGAAATAGTTGGATAGTTTTACTGCGCTTAATTATTTCTTATCTACTTTAGTTGTGCATCTGAGGCCTAATTAAAAATATAAGTGGTCGCCCGTTGATCGAAATTCGACCATAATAAATTTTAATATCTTGTTGATAAGAACGCCATCTTCATTTCTCAAGACCAACTACTTTGTTTCCAAACTTTTTAGTGCGCCATCTGTGATCTTTTATCGTTATTATCAATATATTTGTTTGTGTGTGTCAAATGCATGGTAGTGCTAGTAATGTTTTATTTATTGATTTAATGTACTTTATAAGCATTGTTATTGAAAAATATTAGCGTTCTGCACTTTCCCTACATATAAACTATAAGTGTGCCAAATTTCATACTCCTGCGTCCGCGCAATTTCGTAAAAAGGGGTCTAAAATTTTGGCATCACGTATTAATATATAGATTAATTAAACACGCCAGTGCCATTTAATTTTTATGGTAAGTTGAATTTTATCGTTGGATTGGTTTTGTCTTTTCATTATCCATAAACTTCATAGACAAAAATATACTTACAGTATTTCTCGTAGACCACTGAAGATCATACGACATATTTTTTTGAAAGTGTAGAGTATTAAATTATTTAAAGTACATAAAATGGCTCCTGTTAAGAGATTATTCAAAGAAGAAGAAGAAAAAAGATTGTTATGATTACAGCATACATTGGGTCAAGTGTTGGGTCAACATACCGCCGAGGTCATTCTAAGATGGGGAAACGTGTTGGGAAACGTATTGGCCCAATGTGTACTAGGGCCATTACAGTTCATACATTTTAATCCCCATCACTCAACGGTCGAGCGTTTGTCTTGCACTAAAAGCATTGGCTGTTGTATATTTATAAAGGCCGCTGGTACAATCGAATGATGAGCTGAGAAATAGGAGTCGACTTCTAAACTGTACTACCGGTACGATAAGGTGGCCGGTTTGACGTTTGTATGACGTAAACTTTTCTTTTCTTTCTTTAGGTTTTGGCAATCTCGTTAGTATTTTGCCATTTGTCAAATAGAAATTTGCATCAAATTTTATATCAATTATAATTAGTCATCAGTCGTAAGTCGTCAGTAAGGTATGTCAGGCTCTTGGGTAAAGCAGTGGCCTTTTTACACAAGCTCATGTAATGAGATTTGGCGGCAACGAGGAAATATACGATATGCAAATTTCTTCATGATTATTTTATTTGTGCACTTTCACTGAACAAAATTGTACAAAATGCCACCAAAATTGACTAATTTCACTCAAAATTAACACGAAATACAATAATTATGAAAAAACTT
>NJDC01001215.1:194679-212698 GCA_002245475.1 Calephelis virginiensis
TACGTCTCGTAGGTTATGGCCAATAAAACAACCTCTTTATCCGATATTTAAATTAAATACCAAACTCAGAGACACATTAACGTCATGGGTTTTACGATCCTTCCGGATTTGTAGAAGTCTTGTTTTTTTCATGATATTGGAAGGCAAACAAGCAGACGGATTTCCTCAAGGTAAGAAACTTACGCCGCCTAGAGACTCGTAATAGTGCGATGCCAGCCAGAGGCTGGGATAGTAGACCTCGAGCAAACGTAAGTTTACCGGCTACCTTACCCTCCAAACCGGATCACGTAAGTAGGTAAGGCGGTGGTACCAATCCGGGTGAGTCGCTGCGAAACTCTACCACCTAGTCAGATGTCACGGTGTTAGTGATGGAAAACCTATGCTCGCCTTTTACGAGCTGCCTGGCAGGCAGATGGTCTATTCTGCAAAGGAATCCGGGTTTTTGCAGTCAGTACTCGTTATTGTCGTTATCCAACAGTCAACGTTTGCTTAAGAAATTTAGTTTTTACGTATGTGGTCAGCGAACAAGCGAATGGTTCTCCTGAACGAATAAGACTACCGTGGCATAGATACCACAGATGTTACAGGTGTTCTGTGGCTAGGATAGTAGACCTATTGTGCAAGTCTACCGGTTACCCTCCTCTCCAGAACAAAACATGATACTGTCATTATGGTAGCAAAACTAGGTAAGCTAATGGATCCCTACCCTGGGCCAGTTTCTGCACAGCACTCTATTACCAGTGGTCTTGTTAGTAATGACTTATATTTTGACCAGAGCTCGAGCTGCCTGTTAGAGAGGTTGATGGTCTATTCTACTCCGTGGACCTGGAACACCACGGGGAAGGGACGGGAAGGGGACCAAGTGTTTAGGTTTGAATCTTTGTTGTCGGTGATAACTAAAACATTTCCATTTCATGTAGACATCAATTAGCAATTTATTATCTGATCGTTGTTATATTTTAAGAGATATACAACGAAAATTGAAATTATTGCACATTTGGAAACCAATTAATGTTAAAAAATCTAGAGACAAATTAGAAATTGATACCTCGAAGTAATTATATTACATAAATAAATGTTCCAGGACAAGGTACACAAATTGGACCTAGCCCCAAAGTAAGCAAATAATATGCTTGTGTTATGGGTGTTAGTCGACGATTCTAATACATAGATATACTTAAATAGACACCAGAATAAATTTAATAAATACCCAAAACCAGAAATTATATCTGAATGTTCATCACAAATCTGCCCCCGTTGGGAATCGAACCCGAGACTCGCGGTTGCTCAGTGTAGCTAGTCGTGTGCACTAGCCAATGTACCAACGAGGCGATTCAAATTTTTCCAGTACTGTTACTTTAGTTAGTCAATGATAATAATACATAGAAACACTTAAATACCGGAATTAATTAAACAGACTCGGATATTCTCTGCGAGATATGGTCCGTAATTCGGTGATCCGCAAGAGAACGAGAGTAACCGACATAGTTGAGAGAGTCAGCAAGCTGAAGTGGCAATGGCAGGCCACATTGCTCACAGAACCGACAACCGTTGGGGAAGAAAGGTTCTGGAGTGGCGGCCCCGTACCGGAGGACGTAGTGTTGGACGACCTCCCACCCGGTGGACTGACGATCTGGTCAAAGTCGCGGGGAGTCGCTGGATACAAGCGGCTGGTGACCGTGACTTGTGGCGCTCTTTGGGGGAGGCCTATGTCCAGCACTGGACGTCCTCCGGCTGATAATGATGATGATGTTGACTCGGAAATAAAGACATCGATGTGCATCATCGTGGTCTCACAAATGGCTGCCTCCATCGGATCGGGAATCGATCCGGAGCATCGCTGTTTGTCTGTGGAGGTAGGCATGAACGCTAACCCCTCGTCAAACGAGGTGGTCGGTCATGTTTTTGTACTAGATCTAAACGGCTGTAGAGTTTTGACAAGGATTGGCAGGACAATTCTAATGTTTTATCTTGCCGCCATAACGATGGTGCTTGCCTCTGTCGTGTTTCTGTCTTGAGGGTAAGGTAGCCGGTATAATATTTACAAGAATAACTTAAACTCCGTGCCTAAGGTTGAAATGCACCTTCAATAGACAGACCTTTCATTCCCTTAAAGACTCTTTTCAGTAATTTATAAAAATATTCTTCAGTTCTCAACCTTTAATTCATTCAAAAAAATTTAAATCGATTCCAACCACTTTTACGTTCAATCAAATATTCTTTTATTAAAACTTTTTGGATTGTCAATATTAATCTCAAAAAGATTAAGGAATTCAGTATTTTCTTTTTGAAAAATGAAAAATGAATAATAATTGAAAAATGAAATAAAGTGACGAGTTTCGTATCTATAGTGTTCTTTCAAATTGATATAACATTATAGTAGGGGAGCCTATGATGATAATATGTAGTTACTACAGCGCTATGAACCTATTAGAAATTTGTCAATAAGTTGATGAAGAATAATTAAAGTCGTAATGTTATAGTTTTAGCAGTGCAGGGAACTACAAAAGCTAAAAGAATGTTTATAGTCACTTGGTCGTATGTAAGTACATCAGATGGCTAAAGTGTCTCCAAAGAATTAAATGTGGCTATCAGCCAGGGTGGTTGATGATGATTAATTGTTTCTTGAAAGTTTCGGGTCGTCATATGGGACGTACGTCACACGCAAATGATTGAAAACAATAAAATACAAGAAACTCATTGTACTTTAATTGGATATGCTCGAGTATATTGAGTATGTTTTCAAATTAAAAAAAATATTATGACGCCCTATTTACGGCTCTATGTTATATGTAATAGACGTGTTAAAACATTTTAAAAGATATCTCCCGTATCATAATTTGACTCGCCTTAGTAACTCAATAAATCCCCTCTTGGGCTCCCCTGCTTTTATGTAACATTAAGATTTGTAAGAGATTAGAATGCAAAAATAAAAGTATCTTGACAATAAAAACACACGTTGCCTCAATAATTAATGTGTTATTGGTGTGTTGCCAAAGGTTGAGTAAGTTTACATGCCACCCCATCCCCCACACTTAAACATAACAGCAGCGAGTATTACCAAAGGTATAAATAAGGATATTATTTGACTGGGAACTACTAAACTCTACCACCTATAAAATAAGTAAAAAAAAGTGTCTTCAAGCCCATATCTTTGAAAAGGTAGGCAGAAGCACAACCAGGCCACCCACAACTAGCCGAAGACATGAAGTCCCACGATGTGAATCGGGCAAATATACAATCCTGAGCAACATTTTTTTTTATTAGAAAATTGGAAAAACCATATTTTCTTTTTGTTGCCCGACTCGGGATTCGAACCCGGGACCTCATGCAGTCAACTCCAACACCTGAACCGCTAAGACCACAGAGGTAAATAAAATATATTTTTTGTTATTTTTTGAAGGATAAAGAAAATAAATACACGTTGGACATTAAAGTTTATTTTCACTTCATTCTTTTACGAATTGTAACTGGAATGCCTCTTTCATAATTTGTAATGGTACAAGTCACAAGCGAATCAACTAAATACTTATAACATTTAACTTTAGTTTTGTAGTAAACTACATTTATAAAATTAGCATTTATCTGTAACTAGCTGCACAGGCGAACTTAGATCCACGTGTTTCGTTTGTATGGGAAAAATTAAAATGTTTTTCCTAGGTTCAGTATCATATCATATCAAACGGACACACAGTATCATAAGGACATATGATACTTTTAATCCCGTTCGACTGTAAGGAAACAAGGAAAAACAACATTTTAATTTCCTGTTTCTAAGTTAGCATCCCGTCAATTTTCAGCAAAACCGGATCAGCTTTTCTTGAGTTATAAATAGTTTTAGTAACACGACTTTCGTTTATTTAAATAGATGTAGTTAAGACCGTCTGAATCACTTTAGTTTTCGAACAAAAAGTAGAAATAATTCCAATCGTTTAAGTTATGATGCCACAAACACACACACACACACACACACACACACACACACACACACACACACACATTTACACACAAACGCACGCCTTTCAATCTTATAACACCCCTGTTTTCCCGCCAGGGATTAAATAAAAAATGTTGCACTTTTTTCACACTTTTATTATTATTGCTTAAATTTTTAGACTGATAGATAGAGTGCATACATTTTTCACTTATTTTGATGACCTAATCAATGGTAAATAATAATTAAAAAATAATGTACTCAAAATACTAGCAGGATTTTGATAAAATGTATGTGGGACCATTTCGGAACCATTTGCTTATGAAAAAGGCATGTTCAAATTGCGACGTTGTTTCCAATGAAATTTGAAGTTTTGCCGTTTCGATGAGTTTAATTATTATCGTTACGAGATTTATAGGCAAATAAATAACATAAACATATAAAAATAAACATAAACATATCTTGTTTGCTTTGTTCCATAAAAAAAAACATTATTTCACACTAAAATAAAGATCGCTTGCGTTGGTCAAACAGACCCTTGTGTTTGTAGAATGTAATGCCTGCAGCAGCGGGTTATCCGTAAGGTCGTTGGAAGTACGAGGTATTCTGTTTGGGGATTTACCTGAAATACTCTCTCCTTCACGTTTTATAATTTGTTCTAAAGATGTTTTGGATTTTAATGAAAATTACATAATTTTTTCTTATATTTGCTATAATTTAGAACTTTAATTTAGTTTATTTTCTATTCCGTTCAGATGTTTAGTTTTTCTATTAATCTTTTTTGGTGTTAAATTTTGTTTTAAATTAAAATTAATTTAGAATGCACTATTTTTTTACTCAGATATTAGTCAGGGTTATATTTTCGGAGTATTTTTTGTGGTGGCATATAGAAATCTTATCGAAATCCGTCCATCTATTCAAAAGTGATGATGCCACAGACACCCTTGCGTGAAAATTACAACACTCCTCTTTATCCGTCGTAGTTTAAAAACAACAAAGGTGATCATTAATATGAGCCAGGAAGTGAGGCTTTCCAATCAGGAGAATGATTGCAAAATTCTATTATGGTCTAAGATCCAAACTTGTGTTGACCTTTAACGATCTCATTATTGATTGAAGGTATTTTATAATAATTTTAGTATGTTCTAAAATATATTAAATTTTGTTACATGAAAATATCGCAGTCAGAATATATTTAAATTTAAAATGATTTGAAAATGTAATTATGACTTAAAGAATAAGATATAAAGAATGTGCAGAAGTCAGGTTGCCTGTTATTTATCTGGGTTGCAAGGTATAAACATGTACGTCGATGCTAGTTACTTTCACGGATTTAATTATTATAAAATAATGTGTAAACTTAATTTTTTAATATATTAACATATGCGCTGTTTTATAACAAACACGCTGATATATAATAATTAAAAATATTATGTCAAGGATTTTTTAGGCTACCCATTTTACTATCTTTATATGAAAAAAAATCGTGTTAGTTAAATTAATTACAACTCAAAAATGGCTTAACCAATTTGGCTTAAAATTTATGGGAAGGTATCTACGAACTAGGAGAAGGAAATAGGAAACTTTTTACTCCGTTCGACTGTGAGGAAACTAGGAAAAACAAAATTTTAATTTTTCTCATTCAAACTGAACGGGTGAAATTTCAACTAAACGGTTTTCATTCTATTATCAGCTCGGTGTGTGTCGATGTAGGTTTGGATCTTGTACTATTAGGTACTTTATTGTTGTATCTCACTTGCATGCCTAGCGGTAATATACTTTCAACAACAAACATTTACTTACGTATTCAAATATTAATATAGGAAATTGTTTCATTATGTCTAATCAATAAAGCCTGGAAGTAGTGGAATAGAGTTATAGTTCAAAAGTTATATAAGCTCCTAGCTGTTGCTGTTGTAGTAAAAGTATTTGCACACTCCTCGATGAGGTAGGTAGGAGTAAAACCAGATCATACCTCATAGATAGAGGCAACCTATCGTCAACCAATCATATTTTCAATCTCGTGTAACGTTGTTTTTTATTACAAAATTGAAAAAAACACATTATCTCTTTCGTAAAGACCCATTTAACCTTAGGTTGCCTCTTACGAGGACCGGAAGGCAGACCACCACCAACTTGGGGAAAATTAATAAATTTTAAAGGTTGAGGTTGTCAACCGATCACATGGTTTCTGGCATACATAAGTTTAGTTAAATGTATTGATAAGATGAATCTAGTACGAGTAATCTAGTACTAGTAATTATGGTGGAATGTTGTCATAGGAACTGACTGAACTGACCTATCATGTTCGGGTTTATTTGATAATTGTACGTCTTAAATCTACTTATAGCAATAGCATGCGCATGTGTGTGTGTGTGTGTGTGTGTGTGTGTGTGTGTGTGTGTGTCAGCTTCTGTTCTTAGCTGCTTTACATGTAGGTTTTGTCAGGGTTGTCAAACATATTTAATTTAGATTTATTTTGTTAAACATATCGCCTCTGTGGTCTAGCGGTTCAGTTGTCGGACTTGACTGCATGAGGTCCCGGGTTCGAATCCCGGGTCGGCAACAAAAAGAAAATTGGGTTTTTCCAATTTTCTAATAAAAAAAATACGTTGCTCGGGATTGGATATGTGCCCGATTGGCGATAGGCTTGCCACCTATCACATTGTGGGACTTAGTGTCTTCGGCTAATCGTGGGTGCCTTGGTTGTGCCTCTGCCTACCTTTTTTCGGGGATATGGACGTGAAGACACTTTTTTTTTGTTAAACATATGATATGTAAAGATGAGTAAAAATCTTTTGTTGGGATGCCGAAATCTCATTCTCTGAGTCAAGTGTATAGTCGGAATGCGCCCCCAAAGTTATCCGTGCCCCAACCACATCTGCCCCGAGCTCAACCGCTTAATTACAACTTGTGAACACTTTGAAATAGTGTATGTCTTAGCTATGGTGTTTAGAATATAGTTGCCAGATAACTTGTTTGTTGTCTGTCAAGTTATTCTAAAGGTTTTTTTTTCTATATATTTTCTTACCTTCATAAGTGTATGAGATAAGGCACTGTTGCTGGATTAAATAGAAAAATAAAGTGACCAAGTCTGAGTCGAACTCGCCATATAAGGTGTATTGAGAAAGGAAGTAACGTTTGTCTGGAAAGAAAGCTTGTGAAAAATAGTTTTTTATAAATAAAAAAATATATTTTTTAAATATTTGATATTTATATCTCAAAATTTGCTGATTACATGCCTAAATCAATTGTCGTAGATTTGTTTTATTGATATCTATAAATTATAATTTTTGGCTTTTTATTTTTGAAGTTAGACTGGGTACACATTTTACTACTTTGGAAGTGTATATTGTTCAGATGACTTTGAACAAAAGAATCTACAAGATAATTTCAAAAACTAGGGTGATTTGTGTAAACAAAAAGATATGCATTATTAAATCTAACTCAAAAATACGGCGGATTATAATTCAAAAATAATATTGGCGGAGTTATAGCGTGACAAAGAAATAAAAAATATGAAGACGGATTGAGAACCTCCTGCATTTTGAAGTCGATTAAAATAGAAAAATACTATGCGTAGTTAGTGTTAACAACATACTTTTTTATGGGGGATAGTTCAGCGCAGTGACCGGAAAGCCGTGAAAAGGTAGAGTCTATGGTGGAATAACTTAGAAATAGGAATATATAAAAAAGTGCAACAATGTTCTATAGCAAATTTAGCTGTATAAATACCGTTGGAATTGACGTATAATTTAATAACATCTCTTTGTCTCTTTTTAACAAATGTTGATATTATGTTCGCCGAAAGAGGTAACGAAATTTTTGTCTATGGCTATTTTGGCGTCCATGTAAAGTGACGTCATGACAGTTCTCATGCTTGCCAAGAACGCCATATTTAGTTTTATTTTATTTAATAGTTTTATATTTTGTTTAGTGTTATATGATGTAATACTTAGAGTTCAATGTGGGAGAACATATAATCTAGTTTTATTTACTCTTGCTTTAAATGTTTCCAGATTATGAGGTGGTGGAAAAACTAGATACAAGATAATAAGATATTTTGTTTTTATAATACGAACAATAAAAGAACTGATTAATAATCTTAGATGTGTGCGGGAAACATCAATCGACTAAGGATGCTTGCGGTACGTACGCTTTTTTCAGAATCAATTACATCTCACTCTATACCTATGTATATTCTATGGATACACAAAGGCGGCCTTATCGCCAAAGTAGCGATCTCTTTCAAGCAACCTTATGTTAAGGAGATATACCTAATGAAAGAAACCATGTTTACAATATACGTCAAAATAACATTAATAACAAGAATATTCAAAAACCCTCGACAAAACCCACATGAAATATAGCTAAGAATAACCCCGATCACGTAAGCTTTAAATTTAAAAATCAACATGGAAGTCTGTTAAAAAAATAAGTTTTCCTCGTATTCCCAAGAACCGACTCGGAAACTAAGTACGTTCTTTCAAATATTTTTTTTTTAAATCGGTTCAGAAACGACGGCGAAGAATATATAAAAGTCGAATAAAGAAAAGTTCCTCCGTTTTTAAAGTCTGTTAAATTGGAATAAAGTTTGCGTTAAAAATTGAGAATTAAAACGTGCTATATGACATTTAATATTTGCAGTTTTGGTTCAAAATTTAGCTTTGTAGTTTATACTTAGCTATGATGGATCACATTGTTAGAGAAAGTTTTTGTTTACACAGATTAAACAAACTTGGTTTATGTTTATTTCATCAATCATTATCACTGGTTAAGTAGGTCAGTAGCGAAACAGATAATATCATAATAGCTGTAAGTTTAAAATAATAACATGCAATAACAAAAAAATGTAAAACTATTTGAAGCCTTTAAAACTATCACATTATCTTAATCACATAATTTAAAAATAATTGGCTAGAATATTCTCTTTAATGTTAAACCTATTGGGTTACTTTAATAATATAAAATAAACCCGCATTATTAAGTTTAATTTAAAAACCATTTTTTTATTTAACTATAACCAACCAGAAAACATCTGCTTTTAAATAAAAAAAAAAACTTTAAAATTACAACCCAAAAAAGTTTGGTTACAAAAAAATAAAAATATTACGTCGATACACACATAAAAATATAAAATAAAAACTTAAATCGTTGATTGAAAAATAATCAAAAGTTTTCCAAGTTTATTTACACGGAAAATTCATTATTTTTTGGGGTTCTTTATAATAATTGGCTACTACCCAGGTAACTGGCAACAGTCAAGTTTATGCTTATATTTATTTAAATGCTATGTTTATGTAAAGATGGCAGTAATCTACATCCTCTGGAATGGTATCAATCTCCACTTCTTCTATATGCCATTAGATTATTGATTGCGATTATCGTGTTACGTTTTGTTGGAAGGTGTAGTCAATAAATGTAACATCTCTTTCTATGCAAGCAACGCACCCTTGACATCATTTTATGTCTTTAAGTTTTGCCTTTTCATACGTTTGTCTTTATTTTTTTTACGTTTTGCAAATATTCAACCAGCCTTAGGCTCTTGAGTGCTCTTGTGTACGAAATTTCTTTTAAACTAGAGTTCCTAATACAGTTTTGGCGACATTAAGAGAAATATTCGTGGCAGTATTATCACAATAATTAAACTTCGTTTATATATTTAGTAACATTGGTCAATTTTGGTGTAATTTTGTACATAATTATGAAAAACTAGTAACCCCTGACCAAATCTCTCCGTGTAACTAATAATCATTTAGACCGTGTCAGCATTTGAACAAAAAACCCGAATCGAAATCCGTAAATTCGGTTAAGAGTTATGATGCCATCGACAGATAATCACACTCAGACTCTTATAACACCCCTCTTTTTCTGACGGGGGTTTAAACATTACCTCATAGAATATTATGTGACCCAATTAATATACTCGTAGTACCAAATATGTTACAATTTAAACACAAAGACGAGTCAAAGGCGAGAACCATGCGGGTCGAATGTCTGATTACAGATTTTGTAACAATATGAAATATGTATTGTATTTGTAAGGGTCAGACTTTACTTGTCTCTGACTGATTAACCGTTGTCAAACCTTTTTTAATATACAGACAACTGAAAAAAAAATTGATAACCTCCGACACAAAAATGTCTAAAAAATAAAAAAAAGTGAGGGTTGGCGGGAATGGTCGAAGGGGGAAGGCGCGGTTTTCGAGGGTTCAATCCAATTTCTAAGATAAAAGAAAAATTAACGAAGAAACATATCATGAAAACTTTTATTAAAAATAGGGGATAACACAGGGGGATAGTGGGTTATTGAAAAAAAGAGGAAACTCTATGAGTATTAAAAGATGGAAACAAGATAATAAGAATATGAATCGAACTCTACATGAATATTGACGAAATGCCGACCAATGAAAAAGCATCATGGCCTTTCGGCTTTTGCCTGCCTCCTGAGGACAAATGAATTAAAAAAACAAAATAAGTTTTGGCGCCAGAAATAAGATGGTGGCAGTTTATTTCGTAATTATATAATTTCATGTATACATTGAAATAGCAGTTTCACGCATCTACGCCTGCGTAACTTGGCTTTTACTGCATCGATTATGATGAAACGAAGTCTATGTCACTCAGGGATAATGTAGCATTTTAAAGGTGAAAGAATTTTTGAATTCGGTCTAGTGGTTTCGGAGCCTATTCATTTCAAACAAACAAACAAAAAATCAAATCTTTCCCCTTTATATTATTAGTATAGATAAAATTAGTCCATTTAGGTGGCATTTACTTCTGTTAAAGTGCGCAAGTATAGAATGAAAGAAACAGTATATCGTTTATTTCCTTGTTGCCGCCAAATCTAACTAAACGGGCTTAAGTAAGGAGACCACCGCTTAACTCTAAACCCTGATATGACTTTCTATAACGACATATGACTGAAATAAAATACTTTAATAATTTAAACCCGATTTTGCCAAATCAGGTAACATATTGCAAGCTTAAACTTGACTAAAGGCAGATGCAAACAGCTATACGAAAAAACTAAAACAAAAATCAATATTATAGTACTAAAGTAAAAGTATCTTCACGCCAATATCCCCGAAGAAGTAGGCAGAGGCACAACCAGGGCACCCACAATTAGCCGAAGATACTAAGTTCCACAATGTAATAGGTGGCAAGCCTAATGCAAAGCACTTATCCAATCCCGGGCAAAGATATTTTTATTGGAAAATTTAAAATATACATTTTATATTTTTTTTAGTTGTCGGTCCCGGGTTCGATTGGGAGGGGAGAAATCAAGTCCGACGCCGGACCGCTAGGCCACAGAGTTGATAATACTAGTATATTATGTATATATGTACTGTTATATGTACTAATAATAAATAAATATCCCTGGATAAGTTACACAAATTTAATCTAACCCCAAATTAAGCAAGTTATATGCTTGTGTTATGAGTTTTAGTCAAAGATTCTAATACATAGTAATACTTAAATAGATACCAGAATAAATTTAATAAACACCCAGGCCCGAAAATGGAGACATTTAAAAGTTCATCACACAAATACCTGCCAACGTCAGGAATCGAACCCGGGCCTCACGGTTGATCAGTGTTGCCAGGCGTGTACACTAGTAGTGGAGAAAGAAGTCGTTTATAGGAACACCTAAAATCCTCCTCCTTAACATTATCCCATCGTATTTAGGCTTTTTTGACTCTCTTAATTAAAAAAAAATATTAATATAATATTTTGATATAATATTAAACAAGCAACGGCTCTCCTGATGCAAAGACCACAGAAGTTACTTGTGCGTCAACATATGTGCGTCTGGGTCTTAGACCATGCAAGCAGGGTTATAGGCTGACCAACCTTCTAGCATGGAGCACTATATTGTAGTTCAGTAACGTTTACTATGGAGGTAGAAATAGGAAAGTCATTCAATATAATATTTAGCCTTTACCCGTCGTAGCGTTGCTATTTGTGTGTTTGCAAAGGGTGTTCCAAATTTGCATCTCCTAGTTATAGATTTAATATTAAAAACTTAGTTTTTTGCGATCAAAGAAGTTAATGATAGATATTCGTATTATTTTTAAAAAGGTCGAATCAATTGTCAGACAATGGGTTTGGGATATAAACTTACCTTTCGCTTAAGTAGTCGTCAGCGTTCTGGTGACAGGAAGCTCATGTCGAATCTCAGCATGTGCGTCATGGCTGGTTCAGTCGGCGTTCGAGAAGGGACTGACGGTGGACCTGCTGCTTGAGGCCTGTTGGCAAAGTGGGCGGGGCTTAACCACGCCCACTTCGCAACAAGTTGCTCCCACTGGATAGTCCTGAGTCTTGGCGTCACTTTTCACGCGTTACCATAAAGGTAGTTGTACAATGGTGTAGGGATGTGACGACCCCAACACCTGATGGTGTAATCTAGTATAGTCAGAGAGACTTGGTGGGAGATTCCTACGCCTAGTCTGGTTTATGTTTTCTTTTGCATACGCAATATTTATAAATAGCATTGTCAGGTTTGAAGTGAAAGATTTCTTTATAATTCTACTTAAAGAACGCGTAATTCACGTCTATAGTTGAATGTCTTTTAATTAAAATTTGTTGGTGTTTGTATTGAATGAGAAGATGGCGTTGGATCTGGTAAAAAAAAAATATGCATTTGTTGGTCGCAACAGACAAGGGAACATGAGATAGGATAAGCTTGATGATAGAAAGAACTCAATAAAGGTAAAAAGAAAGAAGAGAATTAAAAAAGGTTACTATCTTCCCGCGTTTGTAGCCTGGTTTCTTATAAGAAAAGGTTGCAATCTTTAATACAGTTTGTATAAGACGGGCGTTTGCTTGAGTGGTGGGTGGTTTATTTGTTGTTAGCACCATGACTGCAACTGGCCTGGATTGACGCAAAATTTAGATATTTCTGGCACCATAACGTTTACTCTGGTTTCTCAAAGATTGTTCTCAAGGAGGCAAGGTTAGCGGAAAACACAGGAAGTTTAAAGTTCCATTCAAAAATGGTAGGAATATTATTTAGCAGATTATTTGGTGAACAATATCTTTGGTGCTTTGGCATGATGCATACCTGCCACAGCAACTACGACCATACGACATGGTCGAGTGTAATTTTGTTTTGGGAATAAAAAGTAAAAACACTTCAGTTTGTTGTCGTCGTCGTGGATGGGTGATATCAAATATATCGCGATCACATTGCTATTACGAGGAACACTGGGTACTAGCGTCCGACCAGCCGACATCTCGTTCTAGCGTCCGACCAACCGGCAACGCGTACTAGCATCCGACCAACGGATTTTGCGTACTAGCGTCCGACCAACCAATTTTGCGTACTAGCGTCCGACCAATCGACATCGCATGGTGTGCGTACTAGCATCCGACCAACCGACATCGCATGGTGCAAAACTATTCATAAAAAACCACCGCTTGACCACGTTTGTCTCTGCAATTTTACGTGATGACGTGTATCAGGAAATCCGGCTGCTCGTTTATCTTTCTATACATACATAATTAGGCCGCCTTGATAGTCGAAAGTTTAGCGTTCAGCCTACCGAACATTCAAAAGACTAGGGTTTGGTTCCCGATAGAGATATCGCCGATGTTTGGGTCAAGAGGTAGGATAGGTTGATAACCCCCGACAAAAACAACACGTAATGTAGGCAAGAACCATCATGGCCACGTCAGATTTCTAACAAAAATCCGCATATATGTCGTATTCGTTTAGGTGTTATAATGCCACCCATAGACACATACCCACACATCAATTTCATAATACTCTTTCTTTAGAGAGTTAAAGACTCAAAAATTCAAATTTTAGAATAATTTAACAAAAATCGAAAAAAAATTGAATAAGCTTCTACATAACCTAAATGCAATGTTACTAAATTAGCTTTTTAACAAAAGAAAGGCATTGAAATCGTTTCGTTTACATGTGACGATCCCACATACATGTCAAACTTATAACATCGTTTATAACAAATACTTTTACTAGGTGGTAGAGTTTCGCGGCGACTCACCCGGATTGGTACCACCGCCGTACCTTTTCCTGCCGCCATAATGTCATGACGTGTTCCGGTTTGGAGGGTAAGGTAGCCGGTAAACTTACTTTCTCTCGAGGCCTAACATCCCGGCCTGAGCTTGGCAGCGCACCATTACTACCTTTGGTGTCTCTAGGCGGCTTAAATTTCTTACCATCAGGAAATCTGCTTGTTTGCCTTCCAATGTCATAAAAACATAAAATTTTCCATCGGGATTTAAAAATAATACTCCCTAAGGGGTTAAAATAAAGATATCCCACATTGAACCATCTCCCTAATGCTTTTCCGCATCGCATTAGCGGATAAGTAGTCTGTGACACGATAGACACGCCTACGGATCGACCTGTGATTTTCCCAGATTGGACCAATAACACCAATACACTTTTCTCCGTCCCTTATCCAGTACCCTCACTGGAATATTCTTAAGAAAATTAACAGCAATAGCCCTCGTCTGTGTTTACTTAATACTAGCTGTTTCCCGCAACTTCGTATACGCGTTGAAGTGACTTTTTGTGGTTAGAGATAAGAGCGAAAAACTTTCCAAACGAGAAGGTACCCCAAATGTTGGAACGGGCTTTATGTTGCTATTACACAATCTATCTTTATATATATAATTCTTGTGTTCGTGTGTTTGTCACTGAACTCCTTTTAGACGACTGGAGCAATTTTGATGATTCTTTTGCGTGTGTTCAAGAGGATTCGAGAATGGTTTAGATTCACAATTTGGTCCTCTGGAAAATGTTTTTTTAATTATTTTTTATTTGTTAGTAGTCGTTGATTTTGGAATGTTTTACATTTGTTCCGGCAGACTGTGCTATCGAAGCATTAATGTAAAGCGATACGAAGTTTGCTGGGTCAGCTAGTCTATTTAAATAAAAATCAATGCCACTTTCGTTGTAATTGTATAACTTGAGAACGGGCTCACCTATCCAAACCAAATGCTTAGATTTTATTCGGCCTATTTAGTAGATGGTTTATGTGAAGTTTGCATAAAATTGGTCGAGTGGTTCTTAATTTATCACATTTTTTGTAACAAATGAATTCAATAAATGGCGGATAGGTTTAATGGATATTTTTTTGTCAAATTGTCCTGTATAGGTATATTATTATACTCTTTGGTCAAATTGAAACTTTTCGGATGGGGATAGTGCTGTCATTTTGAAAAATTTTTAATTTTTTTTTTGTTATGTTATGTTTGTTATGTTGTGTTATGTCATTTATGCGGTCATATACGTAGCGAAGCGAAGCGGCCCGGTCCGCTAGTAATATATAAAAATCAGTTTGGTAATTTTGAATAGTGAATAGACAAACAGACAAACCGACAAAAAATTGTTATAATCGAAATCTAAATAAAATGATTTAATTTGCCATTTTCCGCCAAAAAATGGCGTAATATTTTTGACGGAAAATTGCAAATGAAAGAATGTTATTTGGATTTAAGTATCGATTACCGCAAAGTAACGCCTTCTTCTATCAAATGTAATAATCTTTATATACATATTTCTTGTGTGCGCGTGTATGTAACTGAACTCCTCCTAAACTACTGTAGCAATTTTGATAAAAAAAATTGGTACATTCAAGGGGATTCGAAAATGGTTTGGATTCACAATTTGGTCCACTGGAAAATATTTTTTAAGTATTTTATTTGTAAGTAGTCTTAGAATTTATAATGTTTTATGTTGGATTCGGTAGACTACGCTACTATCGGATCATCAAATATTATCTAGTAGCTGTTAACGTCAAGGGTTATTTAAGAAGTTTGCTGGATCGGCTAGTCTATAACATAAAAATGAATTGTTAAATGTGTTGGTAAGCGCAAAACTTCCGAACGACTAAACCAATTTGGATAATTCATTGTTTGTTGTGTTAGTTATTGTCAGAAGAAGGTTTTAATGAAGAGAAAAACCGCGAAAAGTGCACAAAAATGGGGTAAACAATATTATTTTCATATAAACTGAACGGGTGGAACGAAGTTCGCCGGGACAGCTAGTCTTTATATAAAATAAATCCCCTTTACGATCATCGCGTCATGCCTAGACGGATGGACCAATTATGATGCTAGTTCTTTTTTTGTGTTAGTTATTGTCCAGAAAAGGCTCTTATGAAGAAAAAACCGGGAGAATTGCAAGGGGAATGGGGAAACAATGATTTAATCCATAGAAACTCTTAGTAGTTGTTTAACAAAGGAAATAATGGTAGAAGGAAAATCGATATACACATATATATATACTATTGAATTGATTTGGAATTATGTATAAGTTTGAAAAATTAAATATTTCATCATATTTTAACTCATAAGTAATACTATTTTAACTGGCCGAGGTAAATTATGAAGTGGCCGTACTAGTAGGTAGCGTACTGAAGTTTCATGGTTTACCACAGAGGTTTTACACAATAGGTATGTACTAATAGTACTAATAAGGTGTACAAGTACATTTTACGGATTGTGCGATTATAGTGCGAACCTTAAAATGTCCGATTAAGCACAAGACTATTGTATTATACCACATAAATGATAGTACTTTCATACGGATAATTAAAGCAATTCGTACAAAATTATTCCCTAACCAATCCAAAATGTCAAAAATGCACAACGTTAATTTTCAAGTTTTCACTTCTGCCGGCACTCCCGGAGTGCAACCCGTCTCTTTTTTATAATTACGATGTGGAGTTTTGGTCCATACGTGCATGCATCACATGTGAGGCAATCAGAAAAATTTAAAAAAAATAAAAAAATAGTTCTCGATATTTGTGTTTTATGTAAAATATCATAATATATACTATATTAAAGGCATTAAAAAACATATATATGCACTTGAGAAGTCGATTTCTGTTTCCTGGCTAAATAGGGAACGGGTTAATAGTGTTAATGTCTGTGTCTTTGATGAGGAAAATATGTCAATCTGACAAGTTGTCACAATGGATAATTAACATAGATTACTTATTTTTTGCAAGTTTCTAACCGTCTAAATGTCTATACGCCATGACCAGAATTCATCAAAAAATTGGAACAGGGTCCTTACCATGAGTTAACGGCCTGTCAAGTTTACTATACTCGCTACCGTCTCTGTCAATTGTTTGTATGAAAACATTAAACAGCGTCTCTATCGGTAACTAAGCGAAACACATTTTTGGACCAAAAGTGTCATAGACTTCGACAAGTAACTCACCGAACTTAACCTATACTGACTTATGGTAGAGTTTTGGCGCCATCGAGAGAAAAGATGGTCGAAGTTTTTTCATAATTATTGAATTTCGTGTTAATATTGAGTGAAATTAGTCAATTTTGGTGGCATTTTGTACAATTTTGTTCAGTGAAAGTGCTCAAATGAAATAATGACGAAGAAATTAGCGTATCGTATATTTCCTCATTGCCGCCAAAACTCATTACATGAGCTTGTGTAAAAAGGCCACCGTTTTACCCAAGAGCCTGACATGACTTACTGACGACTTATGACTGATGACTAATTAAAGTTAATTGAAATTGAAATAAAATTTGATGCAAATTATTACTTGACTAATGGCTAAATACTAACGTGAAGGCCAAAACCTAAAGAAAGAAAGAAGAAGAACTTATGGTAAAGGCTCAGGCACCTAAATGTCATTTGATAAACCGACCGTACTTTAATCTGACATGCTTGATTAGGTATATTATAAAGTCAAGAA
Organism: Calephelis virginiensis; assembly: GCA_002245475.1. Taxonomy (NCBI): domain Eukaryota; kingdom Metazoa; phylum Arthropoda; class Insecta; order Lepidoptera; family Riodinidae; genus Calephelis; species Calephelis virginiensis. The sequence goes on from NJDC01001215.1 coordinate 212,311, forward strand.
CAATAGGCAGACTAACTTTGACGCGCACATCTATATAGACATTTGATACGATTTAGAAGTGTTTTATTAAGGCCCCATACTTAGCCAGAAGAGCCAATCAGCGCACTCTCCCGTTCCATGATTACTATGAAATATTGCGCTCTAAAGTAAATGTCTTAAGCGCCAAATCACTATTTTTGACACTATAAAAGTAATTTGAAAAAAAATATAAAAACTGAAACAGTTATCTTTTAGGTAAAATATTTATCTATGTTTACGTTAAATCTGGTGTCGATATATTCATAATTGAAGTAGACAGTTGGGTTTTGCTTTCAAAAAAGGGTTAACTTTCTGATTTTTTTCTATCGAGCAAAGTGAAATGAATCGTGTTTTGGAAACACTAGTCTTA
>NJDC01001215.1:232585-264950 GCA_002245475.1 Calephelis virginiensis
TCACTATCGGATCATCTGAAGACTTTTTACTCACATTAGCCAACTGTTCTTGGGTAGTTTCTTCTAGAAATTGGTCCAAAAAAAACATGTTGTTATCCTCATCAACATATATTTGTAATATATCCTGTGTCATCTTTAGCCAAACGTTTCTAGTTTGATATCGTTTAATGTATTTTTCACTATAGCATAAGTTTTCGTAGCTTGAATATGTTTGTGAAATGATACCGCTTGATGCTCTTCAGGAATAAGAAAAACCTTGTCATCTTGTGTGCTTATTGAGGTTATGGCGATACAGTTTGACTTTCCGTCTACTGTTGGCTTAACTTGAAAAGTAAATTTCAACTTCTCCATTATGTGACTTAAATGTCGTTTTATAATTTACAAAAAAAAAATAAAAAAAAAAGCAAATTATATGCTTGTGTTATGGGTGTTAGTCAACGATTCTTATACATAGAAATACTTAAATAGATACCAGAATAAATTTAATAAACACCCAGACCCGGAAATATATAGTGCAAAGTATATCAGATTGATTCAGTATTTTCTCGATTATAAACAGATAAGATGACAAGAGTTAAAGAAATAAGATTTTAGAGTGTGATTTGTGATGTATTCATATTATGTTCGCCGTTTCCCCGTGTTGGTCCGGGCTTTCTTGGAGAATAGACCATCTGCCTTCCTGCCAGGCAGCTCGTAAAAAGCGAGCATAGGCTTACCGTCACTAACACCGTGACATATGACTAGGTGGTAGAGTTTCGCAGTGACTCACCCGGATTAGTACTACCGCCTTACCTATTCCTGCCGCCATAACGTCATGTCGTGTTTCGGTTCGGAGGGTAAGGTAGTCGGTAAACTTACTTTTGCTCGAGGCCAAACATCCCGGCCTCGGGTTGGCAACGCACCACCTTTGTTGTCTCTAGACGGTGGAATTGTCTTACCATCAGGGGTTCCGTCTGCTTTTTTGCCTTCCAATATCATGAAATTAAATAAATAAAAATAAACATGTGTAGAGAATTGCTTTCATAAAAATTAAAAAGAAACTAAAAAGGAAAATATATAAATTTATTACTATTTTAAAATAATAAAATTAAATGTAATTAAATGTAAATCTTTTCTATTTTAAATAAGTAGCAAACTTCTGCTACAGTACTATTTACAATCAGCAGTTCCGGTGAAATTTATTCCATCCGTTCAGTTTGTATGTTGTATGTCTTTCTTTTTTATATCTTTAAAATTTGTAAAAATTGAATATTGTTTTTACTAGTTTCATCGCTGACCAACGGGTTAAAATGTACCCTATGTCCTTCTCCTAGTTCTAAACTACTTTCCCGTTAATTTTCAGCCAAATCCGTTAAGCCGTTCTTGAGTTTTAAATTGTGTAACTAACACAATTTTCTTTTATATATATAGATATATACTGGGTGTCAAAAAATACTCACTAATGCTTCGAAATTTAACACTATCTTCGTAGAGACAAACTTCTATGAATATTTATTTTTATGGATTTAAGTGTAAAATATTTAACTATTGGTACCTAATTTGTCAACATCCTGTATACGTTTATTATATTAATATATGTTTAGAAAATGTAACATATAATTTTACTGACTGACATTACATAAATCTTTGCAAGTCCGTAAATTGGTGTAATTATTTTACCTACATTAATTACTGTAACACTCGCTGTTTATGTTAATTATTGACGAAGTGAAGTGTTACCTATGAAATAGTATTTGAAAACGGATAGTGTATAATTATTATAAGAAGTTGTGATCAGAGGTAGTCAACCTAAATCGTTCTTGAAATTTCGTTTTAGTAAAATTGAAACACTTATAATTTAATCTGCATAAAACCGACTCTAATTTCATTACCACTTTAGGATTTAATCATTCTCTTTTCTAAAGTTACGACTTCCATATGTTTCATTATAAATTTTATCAAGATCCGTCTTCATGTATTAAAATGACAATATTGTAGTACATAGATGAAAAATAATTCACAAACTAGGATTTGAGAAATATTTATTCGAATTTAAAATTGAGTTTTTCCAATTTTCTAATAAAAAAAAACGTTGCTCGGGATTGGATATGTGCCCGGTTGGCGATAGGCTTACCACCTAAGACATTGTGGGACTTAGTGTCTTCGGCTAGCCGTGGGTGCCCTGGTTGTGTCTCTGCCTACCTCTTCGGGGATATGGGCGTGAAGATACTTATTTATTCGAAACCCAGATCATGGCTCCCAGGTGACTTAATAAAGATTTTATTAAGATCCGCCTTTCGTGAATTTTGACAATGGTAACTGGTTACCAACTCGCTTAAGACGTAATATACACATGTTATCTCTTCTATATTGTATTCTCTTTTACTTAAATGCTCCGAGTTATCTTAAAGAACATTTAATATTTTCAGTGACACACACAAACTAAGCTTAAGATCAAATAACACTTTACACCTGGAGATCCCATTGCATTCAACTTCTTTTTACAGCAAATCGTTTGCAATATCCTCAGCTAGGTTATGGAACTTATTACCAATATCAATTCATAGTGCTGAAAACAAATCGTTTGCAATATCCTCAGCTAGGTTATGGAACTTATTACCGATATCAATTCATAGTGCTGAAAAGAAATCGTTTGCAATATCCTCAGCTAGGTTATGGAACTTATTACCGATATCAATTCATAGTGCTGAAAATATACTGTCATTTAAAAATAAATTAAAAGAGTCCATGTAAATTCTAAACTTATTTTATATAGTAGGGGAGCCCGCGATGCGAAATGTGTAGTAACTCCAGCGTAATTGGGACCCATTGCACTTTGTCGATTAAATAGTGGAGAGTAAAAAAGGTCATGTAGGCATATCCTAATGTGTATCCGATGACAGAAATATGTCAATCAGTCAGATTGCTGTAATAGACAATTAACACATATGACTTGGTTTTTGAACTTCCTACTCCCGTACGTCTTGTTCAAATCATCAGAAAATTCAAACATGGACTTATTGGCATACAATAACCCCGTCGTACTTTAATCTGACACGCTCGAGTATATTTTCAAGCCAAAAAAAATTAGACAGACAACCCTACATGCGCGTCTCTATACAGAGATTTGATACATAATGGAGGTGTTCAACAATGGTACAGGGTATCTCCCATACCTTAATCTGACGCGCCTGAGTTAGTCCAAAAATCCCCTCTTGGACAATAAACATGAAGATATAATAAACATATAACATGAAGATATAAATTTTATTAAGAACTATCTTCATGTTTATTGTCGATGACATTGTTGAACGTTGATGAAGAATAGCTCGTATTCCACTTGTCGAAGCTTGGAGCTACATCGGAATCAAGGATCATGGAAATCTGTTCATTATAAAAAAAATATCTTCACGCCCATATCCCCGAAGGGTAAGACAGAGGCAAGGACACCCACGATCAGCCAAAGACACTAAGTCCAGAGGTGGCAAGCCTATCGCGAACCGGGCACACATCCAATCTCGAGCAACATTTTTTTAAATAGGAAATTGGAAAAACCACATTTCCTTTTTGTTGCCCGACCAGGGAATCGAACCCGTGACCATATGAAGTCAAGTCCAACACCGGGACCGCTAGACCACAGAGGCGATCTGTTCATTATCAGCCCAGTATGTGTAACAAACATATAAAAATTAGGCAAATTGAGAACCTTCTTCTTATAAGAAAGAAGGATTTTAAAATCGGTTATTTAACAATACTTCTTATTTATAATTATCGAAAAACGAAACAGGTTTTAATTCATGCTTAAAAAAAATTTTCCATTTATTCATAACAGTTACAGGCACTGATGTTATTTATAGACAGTATAATCACAATTTAAGGGCTGTAAAACAGACTTGGTAGCAATAGGATCGCCGTAAAAATGTGCTCTTTCGAATGAAAAAGAATTTTATAATCGGTTTAGAAATGACGAAGAAATTTATTAACATATACCTATAAAAATTATAGGACTCAGATATAACATCCTTCCTTTTTTCAAGTTGGTTTAAGAAAATTAAAAATGTTTAATAGCATCTAATGAAACGTATCCGTAATGTAGCATCTCGATCAAGTAACCTTTCCAAATCAGTCCATTCGTTTAGGAGTTAAGATACCACACACACATGTAGATGTGTAAAACATATAACACCCATGTTTCTTAGTCGGGGTTAGTAATAACATGCCTTATTCGAATGAATAAGGAATTGTTGATCAATGTTGAACCGTTCAAATTGATTTTTTATTGAAAAGTCATTAGGCATGTGTATTTACATTTGTACTAGACAATGTATGTATTGGGTAATAACTTCATATCACGATATTATGTTATTATACTACAGTATCCAAGTTAGATTTAAAAAAGCATCAGTTAGATTTTTTGCAAAGTATCACACACTCACTTTCGTAGTCTTTTTTTTACAATGGTGTTTTTTTATGATACTGAAAGGCAAACAAGCAGACGGATTTCGTGATGGTAAGAAATTCACGACGCCTAGAGATATCAAAGGTGGTAATGGTGTAGCCCACCTTAAGCCGGGATGACCTAACCTCCGAACTGGAACAGGTAAACATCGAGCATTGATGTTATGGCGGCAGGAAAAGTTAAATCGGCGGCGGAACCCATCCGGGCGAGCCGATGACCTAGTCAGATGTCACGGTGCTAGTGACGGTAAGCATAGGCTTACCGTCACTAACACCGTGACTCACTCGCCGTTTACGAGTTGCCTGGCAGAAAGTCAGGTGCTCTGAAAGAGAGCTCGGATCAACACGGGGAATTGTGGTATTTCTGCTATTTACAAAACTAAATTCTTGTTAGATGCGTGTAGTTTTTTGCAAATTAAACAATAGTAAAAGAGACATTTTAGTCCGGTCAACTTATGATGTTTTTAAACAACGTTTTCAACAACAATAACATGTACTAACTAATTTGATAGCACTAAACGTGTTTCATCTCTTTCTATTACCATAGTTGAAAGGAGATAACAAAAACTTAAAATGAATTTTTATTGCGCAAATAAAATTACTAACTACACATTTTTTGCTCTTTCATAAAACAAGAGTGGTGACCAAAATTAGAAGAAATCGGGAAAGTATCGCTAACTCGGTAAAGGTAAAAAATAATAATTGATGGCAGATTTCTGCAACTGGTAACCAGATTGTCATCATCACTACATTTTCTTGCTTCCAAAATAGCAGTTTTTTCCTCTTTCGCTTGATTGTCTTGGTTATGGTTGTTGATATTTAAAAAGTAAATTACCGCCGTCAAAGTTACTTACACGTCAAAATCTATATACTCAGTTAAAGATTAGCAACGTAACATTAACATGTATAAAAATTATATATCCACGACTTTGTCAGCGTGAAATAGATTTCCATACAAAATTTGTTCCTCATGATAGTCCTTCGGGGATGGATTTTAATTTAAAAGGAATAACATATTTTAACTCGGTCGACATCAATATACATATTAAAATTTACTAAATTCGGTCCAGTTTGACTTTCGCATTAAATACTATTAGTGTGGAAAATTAGTAATCTACAAACATTTACCCAATTTATTCTATGTATAAAAATACTACAATTACTGTTGTCATGCATTAAAATGTGCATGGTTTTTTTATATAAATCCTAATGTGTATATAAAAAATAAAAAAAAAGTGTTTTCAAAATGTTTACCACACCTGTGATTGGGACGGAATGTTTAACATGCCTTTATTACGTAACCTAGCATAGACTTCAATACATCCAAATAATCATGTCCTCTAAGAAAACAAATATTCCTCTTTATATAATTTGTTTAATATTTACTGTATTTGGAATTTGGAGACCAGATTGTTACAATGAAACTTTACGCAAGTTTTCTTATATTTATACTACTTGCTGGATCATGTTTTGTATTTGTAAGTTGTTTTTATAACTATAAAGAATTGAAAGCGTTTGCTTATGTATTGCTTTTATTACAAGCTGGATTACCTGTTTGGTCTAGAAGTCCCGGTGTCGGACTAGACTTCTTGAGGTCAATCTTTGGTCGGGCAATAAGTGTATTTTAAATTTTACAATAAAAATAACGTTGCCCGGAATTGGACATGTGCCCAGTTGGTAGTAGGCTTGCCACCTATCACATTGTGGGACTTAGTGTCTTGGGCTAGGCGTCGGTGCCCTGGTTGTGCCTCTGACTACGTCTTAGAGGATAAAGGCGTTAAGATACTCTTAGCGTTAAGATACCCTCTTCAAACTGGAAGGTGAGTGGCCCTTTAAAAAAATCCTGCAAGGCCGATTAAAGGTTTTCGTTATGTAACATAGTTGAGTTAGGAATTAAAGCCGGTTTGTTTATTTATTATAAAAAAGAATAGCATTTACAAACTATTTACCAATTCGATGCTCAGATATTAAGGATAATAACAGGTTTTCTATTATTAATAATATTAGTGGAAGTATTAAGGTTTAAAATTCATATTTTTTTAATGAAATTGTTGTTTTTGATTATAATACTAATTAAATTATTGACATTCAAACTTGATAAGATACAAGTTATTTTGCAATCGGGCGATAGTATTTTAGAACGAATACATACCCTTTGGTCTAACAAAATCGATAAGATATCTAGGGTCTCTTATTGCACATTGGTATCTTAAACATTTGTGGAACTTGTAATATACTTCTATTAGTTAAATTTAAGGACTACGGTTTCTTGATTATAGGAAACAGGTATTAGTAATAACATTTCTCTAAAAAATATATTAAATTATGTTAAGGAGATTCTAAAAAAAGAGGCTTACATTTTAATACGAGGAAATTCAAAATAATGGTGTCTGAAATAGACATAACCAGTAGGGATAAAAGAATTTTAGTTGATGATGTAGAGTTGGAGCAAGTGAATGAAATTGTATATCTTGGTTGTGCTTTTAGCAGGGATATAAGGTACACCGCGGATGTAGAAAGGAGTGTATGTGCATGGAATAGTTTGAATGGAGCATTGAGTAAGCTATTTCAAAGCGAGATTTTGAGTCAAAAAGCGAGATTCGCTTTGCATAATTCTGTGCTTATCCCAACGTTATTGTATGCAAGCGAGAGTTGGGTATGTCAAAAAAAGCATGAAAGTAGGATAAATGCAATCGAAATGAGAGCGCTACGGAAAAACTATGGTGTGACGCTAGCTGACCACATTCGTAACAGTTAGATCCAAGAAATAGTGGGATTGAAAGAAAGTGTTGGTGTTAAAATACGAAAGGGCATGCTCCGCTGGTTTGGTCATGTGGAAATAATGTCAAAGAAAGATTAACAAAGCAGGTATACAATGCGAATGTGGATGGATGTACCTACCCGGAGAGATCAAGGTTGACATTCCTCGATCAGATCACTCGGATATTATCCGAGGATGGTATCCAGAGTCTCCGAAAGCGGCGTGTTTGTGTGAAAAGGGTAATGAGTGTGAAGATATGTATGTGTATATAGGTATCTTAAATATGCAGAAAATAAATATCTTTAATATGTAGTGATTATGTCCATTCAATAAGCTATTGCTACCGTAGCCTTCATTCCCTCCGTCGTAAAAATTGATCATAATTTAAGACTAATAAAACTGCAAAAAATGACTTCGATTTTAACAGGTAAGTCATCCAGGAAAACAAAAATTATACATTTTTCTCGATTTGTATAGGATTATATCGTCAGGTCAAGGCTTGCTGCCAATGGATACACTTTACTTCTTTCAAAAAAAATCGAAGTTTACGAAGTGACGGAGAGTCGAACATAAAGGCTCCTCCTTTTTTCGAAGTCGGTAAACAAAATGACAATGATAATAAATTCAAGTCTTTAAGATTAACTGATATAATTAATCGAAGCTAAAAAAAGAATGCTCACCTTTTACGACTTTAGTTTCTCTTTGCTTCGCTACGTTCGCGTAGCATTCGTAGCACCTATAGTACTTGCGTAGCCCAGCTACAACGGCAATATAGTAATCCTTTTGTTTTAACCAAGCTACAAAATATTAGTATTTTGATAGATATTATTCTGATTCTACATTTTGTAATAAATATGTAGATTTTTTATAGCACAACGAAAAAATACAATACAATAACTCTTTTTTGTGCACTAAATACAGAAAAAATACTAATACATCAAACAAAACTATAATATACACAAAGGCGGCCTTATCACCAAGTCAGCGAGCTCTTCCAGAAAAACCTAGAGTGTAGAAAAAGATTTAGCGAGATACTGTGTAATGGTGCTTTTGACTATACAAAACTAGACAAAATAAATCATCCTAAAAGCAGAAGCCTGATTTAATAATAGGTATATAGTACGAATTTAGAAGAAGCAATAAAAGTCAAATACAATCTAAATTACAACGAACTAGAAAGTGACGCTTTCACAATTCTTTGAAAATCCTGAATCCTTTACAATTCCTTAAAATTCCTGATATCTATGGGAAGGAATTTTCAAAACCTCAAAGTAACAAGTGTTTGGAGAGGGAACTTGAGGAGAATATTTATTACTGGACCTGAGGAATTTAACCTCACTGTTACAAAATTTAAATCTCTCCTTTAAATAAATAGGTGCACATGGAAATAAATGCGATCGAATGTAAGCGCTACAAAAGTCCGTGGTTTTACGTTCGGCGATCGAATTCGTAATATTGCAATCGTAAAGAGAAAGAGGGATTAAAAGTATTGATGGAAAAATAAGTAAGGTCATGCCTCATTAGTTATGTGGAAATAATGGTAGATGAAAGACGATAAAATAGATTTACAATGCGAATGTTGATAGTTGTAGATGCCTAGGAAGGCCGAGGTTGACTTCCCATGGTCAAATCGTGAGTCTCTGAAAAGGGCGAGTGTGTATAGATAAAGTTATGAATATGAAGAAAGCTAGGCAGGAGGAGGCTCGAAAGAGAGGCCTGTAGTGACGGATGACATAGGGCTACGGTATTCTCTACCTGTCGTAAGAGGTGACTAAAAGGTTGGAGCTGTAAGTTAACTGTTTGAGGGGTCAGTTGGTTTTAAAAGTAGCCTGGCACGTGAGGCAGCTGCCGTCTGCTGTCGTCAAAGTGCTGACTCTAGAAGATTGGGTCTTATGAACGGATGTAAAGCTCGGTGAGTTTATCTGATACGCACAGAGGATGGCCAGCGAGAATTTAGAAGCTAGGAATCTACTACTTCCCCTGAAGGTGGAGGGTATTCATGAGGATTTCCACTCGTAAAGAAAAATAAAGGTCCATAAAATTGTGAATCTCACTTTTAGATACTCTCCGCCTACAAAGTGACTTATAAATCTAAATATTATATATGAATTACGAGTTACAATAATTGTCCACGATGAAGTCGTAACTAAAAAACCGATTTTAATCGAATTAGGACAACGTGTGCAGTTTGATCAACCTGGAAAGATGGATTGGAATTTTTAATAATATATTGTAATATTATTTTAATATAATAAAAACCTTAACCTTCGAAACGTGGCCGGGTCTGCCAGTATAATATATATACAGGATGCCACAGTATACCATTAGAAAATCAGAGCGGGGTGGTTTGCTATCCTACACAATTAAAAAAAACTATATGTTATCGGTGTTAGCAACCCTACTCCTACTAATAGCACCGTAAAGAAGGCCTTGTAAAGTCTATGCCTTAGGCTTAACTACGCTTACTTTACGCCTAATCTAATCTAACTGCAACAAAAAAAAGAAATTAGAGTTTTTAGCCATTTTTACAGAAGCTACACAGTGCGTATGTCCACCCCGCTCTGGCTTCCTAAGGGTCTACGGTGGCATCCTGTATACAACCTTCAGTAGGTAGTACATCTGATAAAAATATGCACATAAAAAACCGTTATTTATTTGAATAACGTTTGCTTTTAAACGCTCTCGCTCCCTAAGGCACCCAATATATATATATATATATTGGACAAGTAATATTATAAAACAAATATCTTCACGCCCATATTCCTGAAGGCGTAGGGAGAGGCACAACCAGGGCATCCACGACTAGCCGAAGGTGGCAAGTCTATCGCCAACCGGGCACATATCCAATCCCGGGCAAGCTTATTTTTATTAGAAAATTGAAAATATACATTTTCTATTTCTTTTGTTGCCCGACCCGGGAATCGAACATAGGACCTCAAGAGATCAAGTCCGATGCCAGATCGCTAGACCACAAAGGCGCAGTAATATTGTATACACATATAAATTTTAACATTAAACAAAATTGTGTAGCTGTAGCTTTAAAAACTTTTTGTAGGTATTTACATAGCTGTGCAAGTAGGGTTGCTGATCCAAGTTTGGGGAAATGTGTCACTTATGACCAACACTTTATGCTTACTGTCTACCAATTTTGCTCTTCTTATTAAGGTATGATATGAATTAGCAATTTGTAGGAAGATAATTAAGGGAAGGTCTAGAACAGAGGTGGGAAACGTTTATGACTGCGGGTCGGTAAATTAAAAAAAAATAGTGGTGGGCCAGTAAATTAAAATAAATCTTAAGGTGGGCCAGTAAGTTAAAAGCACCTTAAAAGAGCTGTAAATATAGCAATTATAAAACGTTGTACAAAGATAACATAAGGCAATGTATGAAGACTTAATGTATGAAATACGCATTATATATGTTTGAAGTATAGATTCAGTATCCTAATTGTTAAATTTAAATAGTTTTTCAACTTTCGATTATTAATTTTTGTATAGAGGTTCATATTTTTTCTGAAAAAAAAAAGTTCGGCGGACCGGATTAAACTGTCTCACGGGCCGTAGTTTGCCCACCACTGGGCTAGATGTAATGGGTATTTTTTTTAAATTTTGTTATATTTTTTCCGTTATTCAAGTGATATTTTACAACTCAATTTAAAAGCGGCTATCTTCAACCGATTGACATCCAAATCAGAATCAGAATCAGAAAAATCTTTATTCACTTGAACCATACAAGTGGTATTTGTGCGAGTCGACATTTTTTTTATAAACTACCACCGGATCGGAATCGCGGCCACACACTGAGAAGATCCGGCGAAAGAAACTCAGCGGGTTTGTCTTTTTTCAATAATAATAATTATAATATAAACTAGATTAAAAATATAAATTACAATCTTACTTTAACTTAAATAAAAGGTACAACAAATCACATTACAAATTTTAGTGGGAGATTGAAAACTCTATCCCCAAGCATGTTCATCTTCCAAATACTCTGAGACCGTATAATAGCCTTTTTGACATAGTTTTGCTTTTATAAATTTTTTAAACTTATTTAAAGGTAGATCTCTAATACCAATGGGCAACTTATTGTAGAAACATACACATTGACCCAAAAAGGATTTACTAATTTTTATGGAGACGAGTTTTGTATACGGCTAGATTATTTTTATTCCTCGTATTAATGTCGTGACCATCACATTTTTGTGTAAACATACATAGATTTTTTTTAACATACATTAAATTCTCATAAATGTATTGGGAAGTGAAGGTTAAAATGTTTATTTCTTTGAATTTTTCCCGGAGAGAATCCCTTACTTTAAGATTATAAATAGCTCTAATAGCTCTTTTCTGCAATACAAATATGGTATTTATATGTGCAGAATTTCCCCAAAGAAGTATCCCATAAGACATTAAACTACGAAAATAGCTAAAATATACTATTCGGGCCGTTTCAACATCTGTTAATGTTCTAATTTTTTTTACTGCAAATGCTGCTGAACTAAGCCTATTTGCCAGTTTCTCAATATGAGGGGCCCTCATTGTAATTTATTATCAATTGTGATGCCTAAAAAGACAGTGGATTCAACCAGATCCAGTTTAGATCCATTTAGTTGTACATTGGAATCTACTAGCCTAACATTGGGCATTGAAAATCTAATACATTTCGTCTTATTACTATTTAAAAGAAGATTGTTAACTGTGAACCAATGTACAACTTTAGATATCGCAATATCACTTCGTCATACTTACCTAATTCGACCAAGAATCATCCTTAAAAACCAGTTTTTGGAATATATCTTCAAGTATAAATCGGAGCTAATATAATAACGAAGGCGGCAGTTGGTTTTAGGAACTACTGAAATACTCACCATTATCCTATCGTGCTTAAGCTTATTTTATACATCTTGTGATAGTGCTTCTTAAGGTCAGTTGCGTTGCTGGGTACCTATAGCGCTTATAAATAACCTGTTACATAAAAATGTGTACAACTTGTTTTATTTAATTTATTTAATTATCTATGATTTGAAGGTTTTTCATATTGTATGGAAAGAGCAAACAATCAAGTCAATGTTAAAAGGTTCTGTTAACATATTAGCCTTGGAAAAAAGAAGATCTGGGATACAAATTATAGATAGGTAAATATATATATTTAGTTGATTTTTATTTACATCTAGTAATAGTCACCTCTGTGGTCTAGCGGTCCGAGGTTGGACTTGACTTCTTGAGGTCCCGGGTTTGATCCCTGGGTCGGGTAACAAAAAAAAGTGTGTTTTCTTTAAAAAAAAGAACGTTGTCCGGGATTGCATGTGTGTCCGGTTAGCGATAGGTTTGTCACATATCAGACGCTAACATTTTTTAATAAAAATGCTTATAAAGTACATTAAATAAATAAATAAAACTTTACCCACACTACCATGCATTTGACACACATAAACAAATATATTGATGATATCGATAAAAGATCACAGATAGCGCACTAAAAATTTTGGAAACAGGTTTGGTAAGTAGTTGGTCTTTAGAAATGAAGATGGCGTTCTTATCAACAACATATTAAAATTTATTACGGTCGAATTTCGACCAATGGGCGACCACTAGTTTTGTAAATTCTGCGATGTAACAGGTTTCCGCGGAATAAGCAAAATAGAGGCTTATTCTAGAATTAAAAAGTATATTTTGGTCCAAGTTTGGGGAAATGTGTCACTTATGACCAACACTTTGTGCTTACTGTCTACAAATTTTGCTCTTCTTATTAAGGTATGATATGAATTAGCAATTTGTAGGAAGATCATTAAGGGAAGGTCTAGAACAGAGGTGGGAAACGTTTATGACTGCGGGTCGGTAAATAAAAAAAAAATAGTGGCGGGCCAGTAAATAAAAATAAATCTTAAGGTGGGCCAGTAAGTTAAAAGCATCTTAAAAGAACTATGAATTTAGCGATTATAAAACGTTGTACAAAGATAACATAAGGCAATTTATGAAGACTTAATGTATAAAATACGCATTATATATGTTTGAAGTATAGATTCAGTATTCTAATTGTTAAATTTCAATAGTTTTTCAACTTAAAAAAATATATTTTGGTCGACAAAAGTAGCTAAAACTTTTACTTCTTTTCAGTCTTAACCGAGAGAATACCCGACACTTGGCAATTTATGTGTTGTTGGCCTATACCACCATATCTGGATGGATCGGAAGTTATGAAACAGGGAAACTGCCATTAAACGCTTGGTTTGTACTTGCTGCTTCGCAACGAACGCGTAGTTTAAACGTCTGTTTAATTTTTATAGATAAACTAGTGGCCCGCCCCGGCTTGGCACGGTTATGAAATATACATATAAACCTTTCTCTTTAATTACTTAATCTATTAAAAAAAACTGCATCAAAATCCGTTGCGTAACTTTAAAAATTAAGGCATACAAAGGACATAGACACAGAGGAAGCGACTTTGTTTTATACTATATATTGAAGAATGATATTCGTTAACGACGAAAAAAGGGGTGATAAAATAAGTTTTAAGGTTCTTTAAGTGTGTATTGTCTTTGGATTAATAAATTTTGAAAAGATGCACCGATTTTGATGCGATTTTTGTTTGAAATCTGACGTGATCAGGATGGTTCCTAGATTCATTACAAGTAGAATTTTTGAAGAGTGTTTTGTTTTATATTAGTGTATTTATTATTACTGCGTAACTTTGAGCCACAACTAAATTATCCAAATCCATTGAGACAGCTGACAGGAAGTGTCTTCAAGCTAAAGTCTTCGCAACGTTGGCAGAGAGTATCAAGTGCCAAGTGTCACGACTTCTATAGATGCGACGGAGCAATAGCAGGAAATAAACAATTCGAAATACCGCGAATTGCCGCCCATTAAACTTATTTTAGGTATATGCTGTCTTTTTCCAATGAAACAAAAAGAAAAGGGATGGGACATTTAAGACAAATCAGATAAGTTAGTAGGACATGTCAATTTATGACGTTTTTAATCAACGTTTATAGAATCGTCAACTGAGTTTTGGCGCCATCGAGAGAAGAGATGGTTGAAGTTTTTTCATAATTATTGAATTTTGTGTTTATACTGAGTGAAATTAGTCAATTTTGGTGGCATTTTGTACAATTTTGTTCAGTGAAAGTGCACAAATGAAATAAGCATGAAGAAATTAGCGTGTCGTGTATTTTCTCGTTGCCGCCAAATCTCACTACATGAGCTTGAGTAATGAGGCCACCGCTTTACCCAAGACCCTGTCATGATATAAGACTAATTAAGACTAATTATAATTGAATCCTGATTTTAGTAAATTTCATGCAAATTGATGCAAATTTCTACTTGACTAATGGCAAAATACAAACGTGTATTCCAAAACCTAAAGAAAGAAAGAATCGTCAACTACAAACTAATCTGATAGTATTAAGCGTGCAATCTCTGTCTATTGTTGACGTTGAAGGACTAGCAATAACTTCAAATTAGTTTAATGCGTGCGCTTAACAAGCATAATAAACAAGCATAGGGCTTTCATGAAGCCTTTCACAGCCTTGGTCTGTAGACACCACATACGGAAAGGTGCAACGTTGTCCAGTCGCCAGCGTGTTAGGTTTGTTTTGGACGACTACCGGCTACCATACTCTCCTAACTAAAACATAACAATGTCGTTATACCGACAGAAACAAGTAGAATAGTGGATATCTACCCTGTTCTTACTAACGGCCAATATTAATAATCAATCCTAATCCAAAAATTGTTGTCCAAGATTGATATTTTGATCCATTTTTATGTTATCGCTTGCCAATAACATATCTGTGGACAGGATAAATATTGCAATTAGGTATAGGATAGGCCGGCGGATACGCAGCTATCTAGATTGCTTGTAATCCATCTTTAGAGAAACGTTATTAACATTGGCCGTAAGTTAACATGCTGCCCTAACCGGGACAAAACCAGGAACCAACATTGGCAAGTCGTTGATAGAGTTATATTAGTGGAATAATTTAACAATTATTAAAATATTCCGCTAGTAAGCCATGTGCTCTTGTCTATATCTTTTGTTCATTAATATCTTTTTTATTAAAGTTTTGATTTAATTGATCGACTGTACTTAAAACATTTTATTAGTAAACATAGACTAGTAAGTAAGTACAGTAGTACTATTTAAATTATGCGCTTCGGCTATATTCGTCAAACTTCGGAATCCGAATGTATTTTAAAGATAACTATCTAGAGTTGTTATTACACATGATTAATCATTTTGCTTAAATTTAGATTGGGTCAGCCAATTTGAAAATTAAAGTATAAAGTGTCAAAAGAGTAAAAAGTATACAGCCGAAGCGCATAATTTAAATAGTAGTACTGTACTCCAAGTTTTAAGTATAATAGTGAAGTAGTACATTTAAAGACTATAAAGACTATATCAACTTAATCTTTGTAGTAGTTTAGTCTATGTTTATTATTATGAAGGATAGAGTGTGTATTTAGAATTTAGAGATATATTTTTTATGTGCAGGTACCCTTATGACACTTCAAAAACCCCGGCTTACGAACTGACCTTTTCACATCAGGTATATATTCATTATTGCTGAGTCAGATGTTTTGAGTTTATCATTTTTTTTTGGTTTTTCTGGTTTTGAATTTTAATACGTGGCGAGTTGGCCTCTTACTACATCTATGTGGATTGCCTCTGTAGTCTAGCGATCCGGCTGGTGATGGTATATATATTCCTGGAATATCATCATCAGATTCAGACTTAGTGGTAAGAGAACCAACTCGAAAAGAAAGGATTTTTAAAATTGGTTCAGGAATGAGGGAAAAATCGATTAGCATACAGAAGAAAATGTAGGTGTCGAGCTATTTAACCTCCTCCTTTTTTGAAGTTGGGTAAAAAGTTGAAGATGTCTCAAAGATATATAATATATGCTACGATTGAAATCGCTTTTAAAAACGCTAGTATCGATAAAAACCACCTACTATTTCTAATAGCAGATAAATTGTGGAATCCTATTGGAACTTTGGATATATAAAAAAAAATATGGTTTCCATATTTTTTTTATATTGGAAGGCAAACAAGCAGACTTATTTCCTGATGGTAAGAAACTCACGCCACCTAGAGACACCAAAGATGGCAATGGTGTGTTGCCAACCTTCTTCCGGGATGTAAGGCCTCGAACAAAAGTAAGTTTACCGGCTACCTTACCCTCCGAACCTGAACATGTCAACGGCAAGCAATGACATTATGGCGGCAGGAATAGGAAAGGCGGTGGTTCCGATTCCGACGAGTCTCTGACATATATCCACTGACAGTAATTGTACATTTCAGAGTATAGCAGTATGTTTTGGAGCAGCAATTAACACGGGCAGCGACTTCCTTGTCACCTCGCTGGTGGTACAGTGTCGGTGCCGCCTAAAACTTGTTGCCATCTCGTTACGCGCACTTTGTGAAGGTTTTAACACCAAGCATAAGGTACAATCAGACTATCTGCCAGATAGTTTGCCAAAAATAGATGTAATTTAATCTACAGTTTTCCTGATGATCACCCACATTTCAATCATTCCTTGACGTGAGAGGGACTAACTATACAGGGTGTTAATAAAATTGTGTGCCATACTTACAGGGATAATTCTACTGATGAAACTAAACAATTTTCCCCAAGGAACCCATGGGCGATTCATGAAAAAGTAAGGAAAACTAACGTTTTGTTAGGAAAACGATCAGCTGATCGGCATACAATGTCCAATTGTTTTTGCGATTCGCCCATGAGTTCCTTGGGATAAGTTGTTCAGTTTCATCAGTAGAATCACCCCTGTAAGTATGGCACGCAATTTTATTTACAACCTATATACCAGGATCATTCTAAGAATTCCCTAACTCATTACTAGCGGATCTAGAGGCTTCGACAACTCCGTCAACATTTTTGGTCTCGTTGGAGTAATAAGAACCAGGAAAAAGAATATGTCGCAGAGCTTCGACAAAAGACAGAATGGCGTTCCTGCAAATATGCCTTGTTCGCGCCAAACGCCTTCCAAAATTTTGTTATCAATTTTACTTTACTTATCTTTTGTAATTAGGCTTTTAAGCTCTCTGGCTTGTGCTTTGCACTGAATTACATTATCGTTCGTTTTTTTTATGATATTGGAAGGCAAACAATCAGACGGATTTCCTGATGGTAAGAAATTCACGCCGCCTAGAGACACCAAAGGTGGTAATGGTACGTTGCCAACCTGAGGCCGGGATGTTACGCCTCGAGCAAAAGTAAGTTTACCGGCTACCTTACCATCTGAACCGGAACACTTCATAGCGTTATGGTACCAATCCGGGTGAGTCGCTGCGAAACTCTACCTACCTACCTACCTACCTACCTAGTCAAATGTCACGGTGACAGTGACGGTAAGCTTATGCTTGCCTTTTACGAGCTGCCAGGCAGGAAGGCAGATGGTCTATTCTGAAAAGGAGCCCGGACCAAAACGGGCACACAAAATAAAAAAATAAAATTCGTGCTCCCAGACCTTTTAATCTATCCAATTCCAGGTCCAACACCCACCAGACTCCCAATTTCAGATTCAGACCTTTAGCATCAAAATTTTCCACTTTTTTAGCCCCCTCAACATGATCCCGTTATAAACAGAATTCTTCTACGTGTTCTAGTTTTTGAAATACAGGAGAGGGGAATTTCAAATTTTTGTTGTACTATAATTTAGCCCTCTCAAAACGATACCGCAAACCAAATTCTTCAACGTGCTGTTATTTATGACATACAGGGGTGAGGGAGGGAAAGTTAGAAGGGGAGGGGGTTTTCCGGATTTTTTTTCGTACACATTGCAGCACTTTTATACGACGTTATCAAATGATTTACTCTTCCGCGGCCGCATTCAGACTTCTAGCATCAAAATTTGCAGAAGTCTCGAACAAACTTTTACCACCTAGTTTATGGGGTTGGGGAGTAAAAGTTCCAAGTTTTAGGATTTTTTTGTTGTTTGGGTAGCTTACATACTAAATTTCAGCTTTCTAGAACTTCAGGAAGTACCATAAGAATTTTGTTGATCATCAGTCAGTGAGTGAGTGAGTGATGAAATTAGGGTATTTTAGATATCAATAAAATCTAAAGTATAAGAGCTATGGAATTGAAACTTTAGAAGTTTATTAAGTCTACCACTGATATCATATACCGAAAATTTTGTTTATATGTTATAATCCAAACTTAAGTTATGAAGGTTCAAAAGTACAACGAACCGCTTCGAGAAAAGGTAGGTAGTGCCCTTGCGCTTGCGCTTCGCTTGGCTCGTCTTGGCGGGGACACTCCCGTGCCCCCAGATCAAAATAAACAGTACGTTACGGTACATGTATTTGCCAAGTACTTATTTTAGGTAATAAGTAGGATTTAGGAATTCATAATACTAGTTTTATCGCCAAAGCGAGTTTGCTTATTCTTTTTCACGTTGCAACTAGGGTTGCAACATCGTTCATAAAAAATATCGATATTATACTATCGATGTTTTTAAAAATGAAACATCAATATTGTAAATATCGTTGTTTATGAACGATACATCGATGTCTTTACGATGTTTTATAAAACATTAGCAGGGTTGACGTACGATCATGATATAGTGCGAAATAGCGATTTCCTCTATAGATTGAATTAGATTCGTTTTAGTAATCAAAATTACGGACATATATTTATACGTTAAATACAACAGTTATAATGTACCAGCATATGAATAGTGGAAGAAAATCTGTGAAAAATCTGTAAATCAAAGTAATTTGATGAAAATGCATAAACACGAACGACGGAGCTGCATAACGTGGTAGAACGTGACAAGTGGTTTTGTTTCCCGTGTTCGGACTCTATTCGTGATCTGGTCGCGGAGGTGGGAGGTGGGAACTCTAGGTAGGGTTGTTACGTGCGAAGGACATGAAAATTTATTTTGTTTCCCGAGTTCTTACTTTATTCGTGTTCTGGTCGCTTAGGTGAGCGGTTGGAATGTTAGTTAGGCTTGTCACTTTCTGTGTTATTTGGAGGACTACTTACCAGAACAGTTACACTGCTAATACGCGGAATTAGCAAAATAAAGGCTTATTTTACATCTGTACCCCATGTCCTTTTCCCGGTTCTACGCTACCTCTCCATCAATTTTCAGCATAATCGGTTTAACTATCACGACTGATTCATCTTTCATATTTTTGTTTTTAAGGCGTATTTTGCTATTTGGGGCGAAGACAAATCCAACAAATCAAAAACCATGAAAATTGGTCCAGCAGATCTCGAGCTATAAGTGTGTAACAAACCCGACTTTCTTTATTTAATTTCTATAAATTTAATTGAACATTTCCACACCACAATGTGGTAGAATGTCGGTATGCTTAAATGTCTTTGTAATAATTTTTTAACACCTATTCCGCAAATAAATAAATTTCATTTCCAGGGTTTTTTGACACAAACTGAAGAAAAGAAAGTGAAATACCACTTGCTGCAGTGTATCACTGAGCACCGAGATATTCTGAAGAAAGTGAAGCTGATAGAAGCCAAATTCTCGATGTCTATTTTATCGCAGTTTTGTGTATCGATTCTAATACTTTGTGTTTCGGCGTATCAACTGGCTTTTGTAAGTTTTTTTTAAATTCATAACTTTTAAGTTCAAATTAGATTTACCTATCTCACTTTAGTTACTAGGTGAGTGTAGCAGCTCATTTGGATAGCTACTAGAGCCGGGTCCGCTGAGTAGAAAAGACCTAGTCAGAGACACGGGTTAAAATGTAAAGGAGGAGAGAGAGGATCTACCTCCTTACCTATTTCACTATTATAACTCTATCACGTATCGGTACCGGAGGGTAGCCAGTAGACTTTCACAATAGGCTTAACATCCTAATCGCAGGAAAGCGACGCACCTGTTACATCAACGGTTCTTCTTACCATCAGGAGACCCGTCTGCTTGTTCACTGTTCTATGACATAAAAAAAAACCTAAGCGACGTACTAGCCGTAAATGAACGTCTGATCTTAGTTTATAGTGGTATCCAAAGAGTATATAAATACTACGTAATAAGAGGCGGGACTTCCATAGATACATTTTCCGAATTTGTATAAAGTTTACTTGGAAAAATATAACCCGTATAATTTGAAAGTAACTCTAAATGCATTCAGATATAAGGCAACTAATGTCATATGATTTGGGCGAATAAAAAACATAGCAAACTTATTTTTTTTTGTTTTTTGATCTGAAAGTTGCGTCAAACTGGTGGTAACTTCTCAAACGGATGGGAAGCGTAAGAAAACAAGAGAAAGAAGAGAAGCCTCTTTTCTCTTCAATTAATTTAAGGTTCTAGAAAATACGATTTAAATAAAGTATCTAGTCCATTGTAGCACAAGTCATTAGCGACTTGAACTCTTTGTAACTGTGCAGTGGATATTATAGAAGGATATTGAGTCATGGTGAAAAAAAACGGATAATGGGTAACGATACGAAAAAACAAAACCGTTTGATTTAAATAACGCGCGAGAAGTATTAACTTAACCGTCTAACTTATTTTTACAACGTGTTTGGATCTGGTCGTGGAGGTGGGAACTTTAAGTAGGGTTGTCACCTGTGAAGAACGTGACAATTTATATTGTTTCCCGAGCTCTTCCTTTATACGTGTTCTGGTCGCGGAGGTGGGTGGTGGGAACGTTAGTTAGGCTTGTCACATTCTGTGTCGTTTGGAGGATTATTTGCCACAACAGTTACACTGCTTACGCGGAATTAGCAAACCAAAGGCTATTTTACAATTTAACCGGCTAACCTATTTTTTACATTAAATTACACTTAGGTCTATCGATATCTATATAGATCTATAAAGATATGTTTTGCAAAAATGTTGTATGGTAAATATATACAGTCGTGGCCAACTAATTAGGGACACGCAAGATAGTGAAGAACAATAACCGGTTATGTACATACAAATATAAAACCCTATTGATTTCTCAGTAACTATTATTTGCATAATAGCGCACACCCTTGACGGAGCAGAGTGTGAAGCGTAGCGTCAGTAGCATAAAGTAGAAAAAAAAGAAGAGGGGCAAGTCTACTTTAAAATCGTCAAGAATGGAAAATGGCGCCTCAGGTAGCTGTCGTTCAAAACTTTAACATTAAAAGGTCATAAGCTCTATATCCATATTATTAATGTCGTTTTTATTCCCATTCTTGATAACTGTAGGCCGCATCTTGGTTTGCGTGCGGGGCCGTTCGAAAATCTTCCGCGACCGCACTAGCGTAGTGTGCGTTGCTATATAACAAAATGTAGCTAGCTATAAAAGCAATCTAATCAGCTGCAATGCACCCCGATGCGACCCGTCCAAATGTGCGTTATCCCTTGAAACAGACTTTTTGTGCAGGAATCAACAGATGTGGGATATACGCTAGGGATAGCCGCGTACTTGGCTGTGATGATGTTCCAGGTGTACATTTACTGTTATCAAGGAAATGAGCTGGTTTTAGAGGTACAATCTGCTTTGTGATTTATGTATGCGACAACCACATAGCTAATTTCATATATCGATGGCATAGTGCACAAATGTGGTAAGTGCATTTTTTTGTTAGAAATTAGATAAGTCGATAAAGTTTTCGCGTGTAATAAATATTTTGTTGTACTCAAATCTAATAAGTGCACGTTGTACCGTTTTTAATTTACTAATGACTCTAGTGTGGTAACTTCACTACATATCAAAATTGTATCGAGCACAGTTGTCTGTGCTCTTACCACAACTTTGTCTTTGTGTACTTACAACATTTGTGCTCTATGCCATCGATATTATCTATGGACAAACTACACAAATTGATCTGACTCCAAAGTAAGCAAATAATTTGCGTGTGTTATGTGTGTTAGCGAATATAAAACACGCAAATAATAAAAACATGCAGATATACAAACGCTTATGTACATCTAACAAGTCTTGCCTCTGTCGACCAAAAAAAACCGAATATCGAAATAATCTGTGTGGTTAATTTAAGTTGCTATTATATGCAATAATAAATATATCTTGTCTTCTTCTTATATATAAAATTCTCGTGTCACAATGTTAGTCTGCATACTCCTCCGAAACGGCTTGACCGATTCCTCTGAAATTTGGTAAGCATATTGGGTAGGTCTGAGAATCGGCTAACATCTATTTTTCATACCCCTAAGTGATAAGGGTGACTCACCCCAATTTTTTTAAATAAATCACATTAAAAATATAGCAGAACAACGTCTGCGGGGTCAGCTAGTATATTATATAAGCAAGCAGACGGATTTCTTGATGGTAAGTAATTCACGCCGCCTAGAGATACCAAAGGTGGTAATGGTGTGTTGCCAACCTGAGGCCGGGGTGTTAGGCCTCGAGCTAAACTAAGTTTACCGGCTACCTTGCCCTCCGAACCGGAATACGTCAACGGCAAGCGTTGGACATTATAGCGGCAGGAATAGGTAAAGCGGTACCAATGGTACTCATCCGCGCGAGTCGCTGCAAAACTCTACCACCTAATAGGATTTCACAGTTTTAGTGACGTTAAGCCTATGATCGCCTTTTACAAGCTGTCTGGCAGGAACGCAGATGGTCTATTCTGCGAAGGAGCCCGGACCGACACGGGAAAAAGTTTAAAAGTTAAGTCAGACTCGCTATAAGATTGCCGTCACCTTACTTTCAGTCCGATATAGCTTCAGTGCTCGCAATTATCGAGTTACGGTTTGAGAGGGACGGGAAAACAAAAACCTTAATATCTTTAGCTCAGCTTGCAGCACTAACATTTTCTGGGCATTTATCATCATTAGGAATTTCGTCTGCCTTCATGTGCCTGCCTTTTTAACCTCCAACGGAAAAAGTGGGGAGTTATGTTAATTTTGTGACCTGTCTCTGGCTTCATAGCTCCAGAAGGTATATACCGATTCCGATACAGTTATATTTGTTTGAAAGCTGATATGATATAAATGGTTCTAAGTTACAATTTAAGGATAAGTTTGATTGGGGGCTGCTACATTATTTTATTTTATTATTCTTAATATTATATGGAATCGATAATTTTAGAGTCACAATATATCAGCGGCTGCTTATGATTCTCCTTGGTACCTGATGAGCGTATCTCTCCGGAGGACATTACTCATGGTGATGGTGAGAACACAGTGCAAGGCGCGGCTGTCTGCTGGAGGGTTCTCGGAACTCTCTCTCGCGTGCTTCATGGCGGTGGGTTTATTTCTAACCGGTCTGATGATATTCATGATACACAATACAAAGCTCGGTGAAGTTGCAAAAAATCGCGAGATTAGCAATAAATTAGTCATTCAAAAAAAAAGACACACAAAATACTTTGTATCCTACGTTATACAGGGTGCCACAGTTGACATTTGGGAAGCCAGAGCGTGGTGGCCATACGCACTGTGTAGATTCTGTAAAAAATATAACTGCAAAACAATGTAGTTAAATAAGGTTAGATTATACGTAAAGTAACCCTAGTAAATAAAGCCTATGGCGTGGGATTCATTAGGCTTACTTAACAGTGGTATTAGTATTTAGTTGGTAACACCGATAGCTTATAGAAATATATTTTTTAAAATTTTGTAGCATAGCAATTTTTATTTAGCAAATTTTTTTCAGTAAGATTTTTTAAAATATTTTTTACATAATCTACACAGCGCGCTGCAGCGCGTAAAGCAACCATACTCTAGCTTCCTAAAGGTCTACTGTGGCTCCTAGGTCTATCCCGGTTTCAGGACAACGATGCGCATGTAATATCTATGGTGTCTTTAGGCCACGGTCGTCGCTTACAATTGGGAAAGTCGTGTGCTTGTTAGCTATCTTCTAATATGGAAAACTATAATACAAGTGTGTTTGTTTCATTTATTTATTCATGGTGAAATAATTCATTCATCTGATTTCAGATTGTCAAAGCCTCATACAGCTTTTTCACTGTACTACAGCGTGCAGGTGCCGAAAATTAGTTATCTCTCATGGGGTTGCACAAACCTTACATAGAAGGAGATGATGAATTGTTAAAATGACGTTATTGTTATTTGATTTACCTATACTATTTCCATATCTTTTTTGTCTCGATGGTAGTTCTAATATGAGAGTTGTAGTGTCGTGACCAATTATGAAATATCTTTCGCATATATTTATAATATTTTGAACAAAGAAAAGTACAACAAAACAGTCAAATATATTTTTCCAAGGTGGGAACGCTCAATGGCCCAGCGCCATTTTGTGTTTGTATTAATCCGTCGTTCGAAACAAGATGGTCGTGCTAATTGCTACATTTCTGTTCGCTGCGTTTTTTTTACATTATCCATACTTTACGTTGATATGCTGTCATTGTGAAAATAAAGTAATCGAAATAATTTATAATAGTACAACTATTTAAATTATGCGCTTCGGCTATATTCGTCAAGCTTCGGAAATCCTAATGTATTTTAAAGATATCTATATAGAGTTGTTATTACATAATTAATCATTTTGATTAAATTTAGCTTAGGTCAGCCAATTTAAAAATAAAAGTATAAAGTGTAAAAAGAGTAAAAAGTGTAAAGCTGAAATGCATAATTTAAATAGTAGTACTGTGATTATTTGTTATCGACAAAACAGTCATTATACAAAAGGCAACCATATACAGACACAAAAGATTAACCTACAAAAGATTTCTTCCAGCAAAGCAAAACAATACTGAGAATGAATATTTATGAGCAATGTACAGACATTTTTGTTAATTTATACAAAATTATGTAAACGGTTTTTTTTCTTTCATTTATATATTGTTAACAACGAGAGTTGACTTCATAAAATACAGGGTCCAATTCCTGCGTTGGATGACTCTAAAATGTATTGTAAAAATTACATTGCCCAGGATTGAGAAGTGCTTGTTTATCGATAGGTTTGCACATTGTGGGGGCTGATTATGTATCTGAGTGGCCAACTCAAAAAGGAAAAGTGTACATCAAGTAGTTATCAAATGACGTGTTTTATATTTGCCTCGTTGGTAGAGTGGCTAGCGTATACGCCTAACTACACCGACCAACCGCAAGGCTCGGGTTCGACTCCCGACGGAGGCAGGCATTTGTGTGATGAACATTTAGATGTCTGCATTTCCGGGTCTGGGTGTTTATTAAATCTGACTAGGTGGTAGAGTTTTGCAGCGACTCACCCGGATTGGTACCACCACCTTACCTATTCCTGCCGCCATAACATTATGACGTGTTCCGGTTTGCTCGAGGCCTAATATCCCGGCCTCAGGTTGGCAACGCACCATTACCACCTTTGGTGTATCTAGGCGGCGTGAATTTCTTTCCATCAGGAAATCAGTCTGCTTGTTTGCCTTCCAATGTAATAAAAAAAAAGCTGGTTTGCTATCTTATCATATAAAATAAGTACAAACAGTGTTTTTTTTAGAACCAAGAATGGAAAGTGAAAGCACATATTAAATAAGTTTAAAGTGATCTCAATGAATGTATTTATGAATGAAACATATAAATTTGAAAAAAAATGAAATTCCCAGAAAAAAAGGTGATCATTACTGAATTTGCTCAGTTTCTTCAATTGTCAATTCAAACATCTATCAAGCAGTCTTCGTGTGTGAATTTGTCCCATACAAACTTCTTCGCGTCGAGGAAGGGTTGGGATGCAATGAACTTCTCCACGTCTGCTTTTACTTCTGGCTTTAGGGTGGGTGTCCTGCTCCTTACCCATGCTGATTCTGAAATACGAAGACACTCATTAAACTTAGTATCTTCACGCCCATATCCCCGAAGAGGTAGGCAGAGGTACAACCAAGGCACCCACGACTAGCCGAAGACACTAAGTCCCACAATGTGATAGGTGGCAAGCCTATCGCCAACCGGGCACATTTCCAATCCCGACTAACATTTTTTTATTAGAAAATTGGAAAAATCCAACTTTCTTTGTGTTGGCCGACCCGGGATTGATTCGAACCTGGGACCTCATGTAGTCAAATCCAACACCCGGACCGCTAGACCACAGAGGCGACACTCATTAAAAGTGTCAAGGAATGTGTTAAATGTAAATTAATTGAAAAGGGTTAACATTGCTAAGTATTTAGCTGATTAGCTGCTAAGTATAGACCGCTTGGGATTAATTGCTCCTCATGCCAATCTTCTATATATATAAAAATCAATTGCTGTTCGTTAGTCTCGCTAAAACTCGAAAACAGTTGAATGGATTTGGCTAATTTTGGTTTTTAATTATATATTCAAGTCCAGGGAAGATTTAAAATATAATAAAAAGGGATCACTGCGAGAAAACTAGGAAAAACAAAATTTTCATTTTTCTCATACAAACTGAACGGGTGGAACGAAGTTCGCCGGGACAGCTAGTCTCTTATAAATATACCCGTAATGTATCATTATAAATAACTACTGTAAACATATTTTAAAATAAGAAAAAAAGACAAGCCCGCTGGGTTTCTTGCCGGATCTTCTTAGTGTGTGGCCGCGTTCCGATCCGGTGGTAGATTTATTATTGTATAGACGCGTCACAGGTGCCTCTTGTAGGTTTAAGTGAAATAAAGATAATTTATTATTATTATTATTTGCTTACTTTAGGGTAAGATTAAATTTATGTAACTTGTCCACGGGATATTTATTGAAACGAAGTTCCTTACGGCAGGCTTGGAGGATATAGGGATATTGCTAAGCGACCGAACTGAAAAAAAAGTGATAGTGAAAACCGTAAGAAAAAGTGGGTGGAATAAAACCGTTTAATGAGACGTGCGCAGGCGCGACAGTCGTACACACAAGCGAGTAGTGTATAATACCTTTCTCTTTCTCCCTCACTCCCCCACGCCAATTTATAGTATATACTCATGACTTGTGTCGATTCTACATTAGCCGAAGGAACTTCGTTTCTACCTGGTGTCCCACGACACTACATTTATATTTATATATAGTCTCTATAGGCCACTGTTGTGTCTTACCATCGGAAGAGCCATATGTATTCGCTATCTTATCACATAAAAAATAAATAAAAAACAAATATGCGGTCACAGATAATCACTCTAGACCAGAGGTTCCCAAACTTATTTCATGTAACGCCCACTTCGAAAATCAGTTGTTTTGTAGCGCCCCCCCCCCTCGTTTATTTCTTGTCAATAACCTCAATAACATATTTGTTGCGCCTAGTTTAAAAAAAAACATTTTTTTCAAGATTTATACCGCCCCCCTCTAGGCTTCCAGCGCCCACAAGGGGGCGTTATCGCCCACTTTGGGAAAGGCTGCTCTAGACGTACAACCCGTAGGAATTAACTGTGCACCGCACGCTCTAACGTCATATGTCATTTCCATTTTTGGTTCATCATTTTGCATTCATTTATCTTTTTTTATAAAAAAAGTGTCGATCACGCCCATATCCCCGAAGAAGTAAGCAGAGGAATAACCTAAGCACTACCCACAATTAGCCGAAGACAGTAAATCTCATAATGTAATATTTTGTTTCATAATTTTCCAATTTCCATTCATTTATTAAAAAATATATCTTATAGCCCATATCCCAAAAGCAGTAGGCAGAGGAACAACCAGGGCACCCACGATTAGCCGAAGACACTAAGTCCCACAATGTGATAGGTAGTAAGCCTATCGCCAACCGGGCACATATAAAATCCCGGGCAACATTACATTTTTAATTTTTTTGTTGCTCAACCCGGGAATCGAACCTTGACCTCAGACGTCAGGCCGCTAGACCATAGAGGCAGCAGAGAGAGGATAACTATATTTTTTTATGTTGATAAAAGATCAGTTTAATAACAGTAACAAAGATGCTATCGCTATTGAGCGCTTGGCTCTGTACCTTTGCAGCGAATGCGGGGTGCCGCGCGGGGCAGCGGGAGAGGGGTCGCATTCCAGCGGAGTGCAGAGTTGACGAGTACAAGTTGTACACAAAATTTACCTGATATAGACTTAGTAGCTTCATCGAACGCACAGTAATAGTTTATCTCGTAGTTATCATAATCGACTTGCAGGATTTGAGTTGTGACATTTGGGCCTGCAAAAAAAATATTGCTTTTTAAATTTATAATTTTTTAACATAGCTTTACTCTATGGTTATGGCTGAATCGATAGACAGTTTTTGGAATTCCGTTTCGAAATTTCAAAACAAAATGGCGCCCTTTACAAATCCTTTCACAATTGCTTAATGAAAAAAATACTGGTTATTTATAACTTGTTCTTGTTATTTATAACGCACTAGCTGTTGTCCGTGGCGTTGCCCGCGTAGTTAATGTTCTCACAGGAATATAAGGATAAAAACTATCCTATGTGTTAAACCAAGTTATTCTCTATGTGTGTGCCAAATTTCATGAAAATTGGTTCTGCAGTTTTTGTGTGAAGGAGTAATAAACAAACAAACATACAAACTTTCGCAATCATAATATTAATATGATTTAACCTTTGCTTGCCTCTTATGAGCTTCCTGGAAGGAAGGCAAATGGTCTATTTACACAGAAGACCCGGACACGAAGAAAATGAATGATGATGTACATGTTACCTTTTTTGAAAAGATCGTACAGCAGTACAGCTTTTCCACCAGCATTTGGTGCTAATGTAACGGCAGTCTTTAAAGTTGTTTCTTTTTTGTTAATCACTTCTCTTACTGTCATACTAACAGGAGTCACGCTGGAATCATAGTCAAATATAACGCAGTCAGCACCCTTTTCCACTTCAAACTGGCTGTATCTTGCTATTTCAAACCATCTTCCTGTAGCATACTGTAAATAATAAAAATAAATGAATATCCTTGGACAAATTACACAAATTTAATCTAACTCCAAAGTAAGCAAATAATATGCTTGTGTTATGGGTGTAAGTCACCCATACTAATCTATATATTAATACGTGATGCCAAAACTTTGGACCCCTTTTTACGAAAATTGCGTGGACGCAGACGCATAAAATTTGGCACACTTATAGCACGGTAATATTATCTATACAGTATTCTAATTTCATATAAAAGGACGACGTGCGAGCTATACTATATAGCTATATAGCTATAGGGCATGCACGCGGCATGCTACAATAGCGAGTGTGCCGCAGTGACGAACGGACGGTGTGCTGGTTTTCAATCAGTAACTGCGGGATTTTTTTCTCGAAATAAGCACAAGTAGCTATTTAACATGACAAGTAGAATATATTGTACTGTTTTTGGTTGCATGAATTCCTCGAATTCCGTTGGTGCGTTACCCAGAAATAGCTTTTTTAGATTATAGATTATTTTTATTATTTAAGGTACCGGGACTATAGTAAGAATACTTCGCAAACTTTTTAATTGTACCCAGCGATGATGTCGTGAAATACATAGACAAAATGGAGGCTATATTCCAAACTTCACTTAAAACTAAACATATAAATTCTAAAGTAGCTTCAGGTATCTATAATCAAGTAAAATATATTCTTTTTTCTCCTCCTTGTCTATGTTTCCCAAAACAATTTTACATCACACTTTATATTCGAATGCGGATTTTTTATTCACTCAAATATAATAACAAAGCATTTCGTACATCTCAGTTAAGGCACAAATACTTTTCGGTCGCAAATTTATAACACCGATTTGTAATAAAGTCACATACATAATCATGGTTTTTTAGTTAAATCTGTCAATCAAAAAAACCACTTGCATTTTTATTGCACACTTTCTATTCAACTCACAAAGTATTTTAGTAATCATATTAATATTTTAAATTGTTACTAAGTACCTATCTGTGCTAATAAATAAAAGTAATAAATTTACAATCTCAAAACTACATAGGTAACTGTTGGTAGGCGACAGAGACAGCCCTATCTCATGCTTACGTACCGCGTTTCAGTAGGCACTTATTTCAAGGACACGACCGAGTTACAATACTGTATAGATAATATTACCGTGCTTATAGTTTATTTATTTATTTAACACTTTATTGCACACAAAAAACAAAAAAAAATACACATAATATATGAGGAGTAAAAATGCACAATAGGCGAGCTTATCTCTAACTTAAGAAATTTCTTCCAGTCAACCCAAAAAAAATGAAGCTGTGAAAAAAAAATAGAAGGCATTGTGTACAAAAACAATTAACTATAGCTAAACTTAGAACAAAAAAATAAAAATATAATAATCAAGTATGTAAAAACAAAACAGGTACAATTATCATTATTAAAATATCTTAGTAGGATAATAAATGATTTATGTGTAGGAGAAGTGAAGAACGCTAATATTTTTCAATAATAATGCTCATAAAGTACATTAAATCATTAAATGAAACATTATCTTCACTACCATGCATTTGACACACACAAACAAATATATTGATAATAACGATAAAAGATCACAGATGGCGCACTAAAAAGTTTGGAAACAAAGTAGTTGATCTTGAGAAATGAAGATGGCGTTATTATCAACAAGATGTTAACATTTATTATGGTCGATTTTTCGACCAATGGGTGACTACTAGTAAAAAAAAATCGCATCGAAATCTTATTCGTGTAGGTCAGAGATTCCCAAAATATTTTGTTTTATAGATCACTATTAAGACTTTGCTAGATTCAGTGGACCTTCTGCATGACCGTAGCTAGTGGGACAATACACAGCCTACTTTAAAATTGTCCATCGTAAAACGGTTTGTCGGTGTAGTTAGGGGTGTATAATAAATAGCAACTCGACCAACAAGGCAGTCAAAATAATAAATAATAATGTAATACAATCTAATTCTGATTCAGGAGGGTAGAGAAATCCTTTTTTTCAATTTTTTTCAAATTTCAAATGCAAATTTCAAAAAAAAAATTCCACCTTCTGATTATTTTTAAATTTGATTCAAATGTTCTGTCCGGATGGATGCAAACAGATGTTTACAACAGTCTTAAACCCCTATTATTAAATTTGGACTAAATCTTCTATCCAGACGGATGCAAACCAATGTTTACAACAGACTAAAACCTCTATCATTAAATTTGGCCTAAATATTCTGTCCAGACGGATGCAAACCTATGTTTACAACGGTTGCAAAACAATGTTCACAACAGTCTAAAACCCCGATTATTAAATTAGGACAAAATATACTGTCCAAACCAATGTTTGCAACAGTTTCAACTCCCGATAGCTAAATTTGGATTAATTCCTACGTCCAGACGGATGCGGAAGCCAATATTT
This sequence comes from Calephelis virginiensis, assembly GCA_002245475.1. Lineage (NCBI taxonomy): Eukaryota > Metazoa > Arthropoda > Insecta > Lepidoptera > Riodinidae > Calephelis > Calephelis virginiensis. The sequence continues at coordinate 263,892 of NJDC01001215.1, forward strand.
ACAACGGTTACAAAATAATGTTCACAATAATCTAAAACCCCTATTATTAAATTTGGACTAAATCTACTGTCCAGGCGGATGCAAACCAATGTTTGCAACAATTTCAATCCCCTATAATTAAATTTGGATTAAATCTACTGTCCAGACGATGTCAATGGGGTATTACGTAGATTTAATCTTAATTTAATAATAATCGGAAGATGGAAACAAAGTTTCTTTCATGGTCACCTTCGTTGGAAGTCATGCTTACAACAGTTAAGAACGTCTTTAAAACTGCATAAGCCGACTCCAATCACATCGTAATTTTATAGTAAGAAGTATCTTAACGTCCATACCCCGGAAGGGGTAGGCAGAGGCGCAACCAGGGCTTCCACAACTAGCCGAAGACACCAAGTCCCATAATGTGGCAAGCCTATCGCCAACCGGGCACATATCCAATCCCGGGCAACTTTATTTTTATTAGAAAATTGAAAATGCTCGATTTATAATTTTTCGTTACCCGACCCTGAAATCGAACTCGGGACCTCAAGAACTGAAGGAATATAATATGTATATATTTTTAAAAACCAGATTCGCAAATGAATAAATCAACACATTTATGTGAGTTTTATTATTAGCATCATCAAATTATACTGTTTAATTAAATTATTTATCACAGGAAACTAAAAAAATTACAACTATGAAATATGTAACTTCTAAATTAAAACATTATTTTAAAATATTTTTAACTGAATGTCGACATATTAACTTCAGTAATAACATACCTGCTTTGGTAATTTTATCGGAATTAAAATATTTGTGAAGGAAACATTACATAACTAAGCTTAAGTGTCATTTATTATTTTAAAGGCGATATAGTTAACAACCGAAAATGGCTTCCACACTAGTCGACTAATATTTGTAAAATATTTCCTCTTTAACCGCCCAGATTCATAAGTTGAACAAAGTAGGTATTTGTAACGTAGTTGGCTCCTGATGGCTACGAGCTAAGAATATTATATGCCGACGACATAGTTTACTCCAAATCCTGTTGCAAAGTAATAATTGCATAAATCCAAA
>NJDC01001215.1:304111-315527 GCA_002245475.1 Calephelis virginiensis
TCTCTAACACAGTTCATAAAAAAAAAAAAATACACGAATTGATCTGACCGCAAATATAATCTAGTCTAGTCCAGTCTAACTATATGTTGCTGAAAGTGTGATGTGTAACAGTCTGTTACACGTGTTTTATTTACTGTGTAGCCTAGCACCGCAAGCAAGAAAGCTATTATAAGTAAAAAAAAATTCCTCAGGTCTTTTAGTGAAGAGTACTGTTACTGTAGAGTTACTGTAGAGTCAGATATTTGTCTGGTTTAGATCTAATTCGAAAGTACTTTGTACTTTATACTTTCAATTTAGTGGATGGATGTAGGTACCCGGGGAGACCAAAGCTGACATTTCACGATCAGATCAATCGGATATTATCCGAGGGTGGTGTCAAGAGTCTCCGAAACCGGCGTGTTTGTATGAAAAGTGTTATGAATGTGAAGGAAGCAAGACAGGTTTGTCAGGATCGTGAGGTCTGGCACTCGATACTCTCTGCCTACCCCGCAAGGGACTTGGCGTGAAGATATGTATGTATGTACTTTGTACTGCGAAATACAAAATTTAGTAAACACTGTGATCACCGCATACAGTAAAATACGCAAAAAGTAATGATGCTTTAGAGATAAACTCGCCTTTTGTATAATTTTACATATTTGCTTGTGTTTTGAATTTTTCTATGTACAATAAAGAATTAAAGAAAGAAAGAAAAATCACTGCAAAAACCGACTTCAACTAATTCATTATGTACCACCTAATGATTTGTTGTCTTTTTTAAAGAAAATGATTCCGTAATTGTCTCTTATAAATTCTATCAATATCCTTATAGTCGTTTTTGAGTTATTCTTCATAATGCATAAATTTTCGTTTATGTTGATGATCCTATCAATGTTAAGTATAAATGATAGCTCCCGCTGTTGACGAGGAGCGTGTCAGGTCGGGGCGCATGGCATTACAAAGCTCACTGAGGCGATCCGGGCCGCATCGCATCAGCGGATTTCTGTTATTCAGCGTCAAAGATAAGAGCAAAAAAATATAGAGAGGCGACTCGACGTTAAAATCGTCAGGTTTGGCAAATGGCGCCTCTAGCAGTGGTCATACGAATCCTCAAGTATGGAAAATGGCGCCTCTAGTTAGTAGTTGTCATACGAAAATTTAGAGCACTAACGCACTATTCCTAATAGAGATCACTGTAGGTCACTGTAGGTCATCGGAGAATGCGAGCGGGGTGCGCGCGGAAGTACGCCCCGGAAAAATCCACGCCGATGCGCCCCGGCACAGTGGGCGTTGCTCCTTACAAAATGTATGCAAGCGATCTAGGTGGATTATTGCGCCTCGATGCACCCCATTCCGGCACGACTAAATGGGCGCCATCCTTAACTCAAAAACTACAAGTCGGATCATGACAAAATTAATATGAGACCATTTAAAAATTATGACCTATCTATTTAAAAAGAATCATCACCTTTCACCTTTGCTTATTGGCCACGTAATTGCGTTACAAACAAACGAAAAAAAAATGCAGTCAAATTAAGAACCTCCTCCTTTTAACTCGGTTACTAAATAAAAACCAATTTCTTTATTTAGGCATTCAACATAACATGGAAAGAAAATACTATTAAGGAAATGTTAAATAATTCCAATAAAAAACTAATCACAGAGGAAAGGGTGGCAGGGAGGGATCTGATAGAAAGGTATGATTAATGATGTTTTTCATCAATATTTATTTTATGTAATCGCGTTGTTAGATGTTTAACTTAACAGCAAGCGTAATGGATTTCGTATATTTCCGTATTCGTAAATATATTTCGTATGTTTATTACTGGGATGTGTGTATGTCTGTATAATCATAAGATCGTTTAGTATTTATTGTGCTTCAATTCATATGTCGAATTTACATAAATAAGGTTATGTTTAATTCTTATCAAGTCCAAATTTCTTCTAAATGCGACACTTGCGGCGTCACTTAATATTTAATCTATCATTGAGCCTCAATGCTGCTGTCGTAGTGATTATGTCATGGTCTGGTCCTGAGGGTAGGACAGCCGGTAAACTTACAAAATTGAACTAACAGCCACAAGACAGCGACGCACCTACAATATCTATGGTGTCTAAAGGCTCATTATTTTAAATGGGGTAACTTGATGCGAGCTTAGATCAAATTGAATAATGGCAGATGTTAACATCCATACCAAAAACAAAAGCGCTCCAGGAGGCTGATTATGTAACTCAATGGCCAACTCAAAATGGAGCTGTCAAATGACGTCATTTGTGTTTGCTATCTCTATTGTGTATTGTGTTTCTGTTGGTCACTGGAGATAGCAAATATAAAACACGTCATTTGACAGCTATTTGATTTACACTTTTCCATTTTGAGTTGGCCACTGAGATACATAATCAGCCCCCTGATTAAAATACACTCAAGGAACGGCGCAGTTAATGTTGCAAAATATAGACTTCATTTGTAAGGGACCAGCTAAGACCTTTAGGCCATGCTGCCACGTCCTCCGTATTAACAAATTCTTTTTCTTGTTATTTATTTTCAAGCAATTTTTTAAATTTAATTTATTTTACTCGGTAGTCGTAATAGAATGTCAACAACTTTACTTTACCAATGCTCATTTTGTGAGATTTGACGGTAAAGGAAATACACGATACACTAATTTCTTCATAAATATTTCACTTGTGCACTTTGCTGTACAAGATTAAACTTATTGCCAACTAGTAATTTAGTTAATAACTAAATTTACTAATAATTTACATAATATTCAACAATAACCAAAAAACTACGACCATCTTCTTTCACGAAAACTATTTACCCTTACGTTTTATAAAAAACTCATTATTTAAAATAGATTAAACAGCGTGCTCTATAAAGTATTTAAGTATAAAATAAAACCTCTAACAAGTATTTAATTGACTTTTTTATCAGATTGAATCGGGTACACACAAAACTTATGTACATGTTCATATTTTTAACCTTCGTCACTATACTAGGATGGATGGTCAGTCATGAAAAGGGACAGCTGCCCTTAAAAGCCTGGTTAGTATTTTTTTATCTATACATCTACTTTTACAAATAAATAAAATCAAAGTGTCTAATTGTAATTTTTTTCCTAGACAAGTCGCACAATTTGATTCTAACCCCAAAGTAAGCAAAGTGTATGCTTGTGTTATGAGTGCTAGTCAACGATTCTAATACATAGAAATACTTCAATAGATACCAGTATACATTCAATAAACACCCAGTCCCGGAAATGCAGCCATTTAAATGTTTATCACACAATAGCCTGCTCGAGTTCGGGAATCGAACTCGAGCCTCGCAGTTGTTCGATGTAGTTAGGCGTGTACGCTAGCCACTCGACCAACGAGGCGGTCGATTAAAATAAACACTTTTTACTACATGCATACAAATATACGGTGCAAATATCAAAAATTTCATTTTTAACTATTTTTGTGTGCCTGTCCGTCTGTCTATTTGTTTGTTCCGGCTCATCTCTGGAACGGCTGCATCCCTGTTAATGGAATTTCACTGGCAGATAGTTGGTGTCATAATAAGTAACTTAAGAAACTTTTATTTTAGATAAAATGTAAATTAGCTAAATAACTTTCTTTTTAAATTCCACACGGAATTAATTTGTAATAAGATCAATTTGTAATCAAATAGAATCAAGATAATATAAAAAATAAATTAATTATGTTCTTTACTGTAAATGTATTTACAACACGAAGCTATAGGTTACACTTCTAACAAAGATATAATGTCATTTCCAAATATTGCAGACTCACTCTAGTGTACGGGCCTCTCTTTCGTTTTTGCTTTGTTAATTAACATCATACGACTTTTGAGGTTTTCTGTAGCTCTATGACTTACGCTCAGTTTCAGTAAACGGTCTTACAACGAAGAGTCTCTACCAATACCGTTAGAGTCTCTAGCTGCGTTCCTGAAAAATGAGCTGAATTCTGTATATGATGGTAATTTTGGGGACGTCTCGGAGACCACTGACGGTTTAGTTTTAAGGCAGCCGTCTTTCGGACTGTCTTGTTTATGCTTTTTTTTATTTTAAATGTATAAACGTAGAAAATAAGAAACCAAGTTAATAAATGATAAAAATAAAAATATATTTTAGATTAAATATGTTATTACATTTAGTTTTCTATTCTTTAGCAATAATTTTCTTTTTTTGTTTTAAGAATTTGTTAGACGTGTGGCCCCGTTACATTTTTTGTATTCTCTGAGGTCAACTATGTAGTATAGAATGTCGTTTGGCATTAAGTTAAATTAGTACTAACGTATTTATTTGTGCATTAAAATAAAATCAAATAAATGCAAATCAATAAAAATTGTGATGAAATACTATACTTAATACTTTTAATTCAGGTATCCATATGATACTACACAGACACCTGCGTACCAACTGACATTCATATATCAGGTATGTATAAAAATCTCATATACAGGGTGTATGTAGGGTGTAGTATAGAGGGTGCCACAGTAGACCCTTAGGAAGCCAGAGCGTGGTAAATCTACGCACTGTGCAGTTTACGTAAAAACTATTTTAAAAAATCTAACTGCAAAAAATATTGTTATTCTACAAAATTAAAAAACGTTGCTATATGTTGCGTAATATTCATGACAAGAGTGGATATCAAGGCTAACTACATTTATTAGTTTTTAAATAATTATCTATGTTAAACTACATTTTTTATTATTACTAGTCTGTATTTTTTAATTAACATAGAGTAAAAAAGTAAGTTTTTTCTACTTAGTGAATTTGGACCAATTCGGAGAACAACAGAACAACACAGACTATTACAGCTTTATACGAAGCGTACCATGTCAACTTTGATAGGATCTTTAATGTGAAATGATATATCCCCAATAAAAATGGCACAAGTAACATTACATTCTATTACTACCAATGTGCAATAAGTGATTTCCTCAAAAATAAAACCATATTTTTAATTGGCTAAAATGTATTTTCAGTGTGTTGCTGTATATTTCTGTGGAGCGATTTGTATGAGTAGTGACTTTATTGTCACTTCTCTGGTAGTTCAGTGTAGATGTCGCCTTAAACTTGTGATACTGTCGCTACAAGTTCTTTGTGATGACCTTGGTGTTATTAAGGTTTGTGACCTTCTGTAAAGTACAAATTAATTGCGTTCACAGCACATTAGCATCTATTTTTTTTGATGTGATAAGATTGCAAACAAATACACGGCTCTCCTGATGGTTAGATACAACTGTTGCTTATAGACAGCATACATGTTATAAGTCGCTGTCGGTAGGCCGAGGTTTAAAGCCTATTGTACAATTCTACTAGCTACTTTGACTTCCGTTTGACCTAGAAAAAATAAATTGGCGGTTATCCGCTAAATCAAGCTGCTGCACATCACTCTAGGTAAGAAATGACCCGTTTAATATATAGCTGCCTCGTAGTCGTCGATGAGATGATAGATGATAAGGATAGAGGCAGATGAACTATCCTATACGGAGTGCCAACACGAACAATATTAAGTGAAATACTATCTTAAAATAAGGAATAAAAAGTAGGCTCCCATCTGTTGTTCAAAATACAACGGCGGTTGACAGATTTTATTTTAAATCTTATAGGCTTGGGAAAATAGAGAAAGACATAAATTAAAAAAATATATATATATAAAAGTATACTAATATTAGCTGGTACCGAAGAAACAGGAAATTCCCTTATTTTAATCTTTTTTTAATGTTTTCAGAGTGTTCTAACAGAACACCAAGAAGAGAAAGTATTGCTTCGCCTACATAGCCTCATCGCAGAACACGCAAATATTCTGGCAAAAGTAGAACTGATCGAAGCTACCTTTGCTACACCCATCCTTGCTCAGTTTTGTGTGTCCATACTGATACTTTGTGTCACTGCGTACCAGCTTGCATTTGTAAGCAATTAGTAACACTCATTAAAATTAATTTCAATTTCTTATACTTCAATATTAAATGTGTAAGTTCTTTTTTGATCACTAGATGGCAGTACACAGCGTATGGTGAAAGCGCTATCTCTTATTGAGTTGTTATGCTTACTGAAAATAAATATATTATTTTTTTATTTCAATGGAGAAGTAAAGTGTGTAGTCCATGACAGCTAGGTATATGATTACTATTTAAATTATGCGCTTCGGCCTTACATTTTTTACTCTATTCACATTATATGCTTTTATTTTTAAATTGGCTGACCTAATCTAAATTTAAGTTAAATGATTCATTATGTAATAACAACTCTATATATCTTTAAAATACATTAGGATTTCCAAAGCTTGACGAATATAGCCGAAGCCCATAATTAAATAGTAATACTATATATCCCTTTATGATATGACTTAATTTCCAGTAAATACATAGTTTTATGTTAGTTCTATTGTAGATATACAGCCATGAAAACGTCGATGTAACTTTTAAAACTCGAAAGCCTCTTTGTTTTTTGTGCGGCGCTCTATTCCATCACAGATAATCGGGTCGTTTTTTGTTATTTTTTCTCATTATCCAAAACCGAATAGTCTAGCTAGTAGACGATCCACCAGCAAATACGCAAAGAAACGAAATATAATTTTCAGGAGTCATCAGATGTAATGACGACACTGAGTATGAGCACTTATCTTTTGGGAATGGTATTCCAAGTGTATGTTTATTGTTATCAAGTAAATGAACTGGTTGTAGAGGTAAATATTAATTTCTTAAATTTTATTAACTTACTTTTACTTAATTTTGTTTTACTCAGAAACGCCAATTAAGACTTAACCCATCAACCCATTAGACACAATTTTGTACAGAAATTATGGATTTAATGAGTCAATTGCACTTAAAGACGTCAATTATCTTTTATCAACAGGAAATTAACAACATTTTATGTTTGTCTGAAGTCTATTATTTAAGATTTTCACATTTTTTTTATTAAGAATTTATTAAAATTCTTATCCGTTATTACTTGCACGGGAAAATTCTTAATAAATACTTTTGATTTAGCTTGAAATAGTTGTTGCGCAGACATTTTTTCATGATCTATCCTAACGATTTACGGGACAGTCAATTATTGAATTCTGTAGAACTAATAGGGACATATAAGTATGTTCTAGACGGTTGTAATTAGTTAGCATCCATCTGTATAAAGTTTACCCTCAGTTATCTTTGGAAGGTGTATTAACAAGCTCCTAGTACGTCTTTTATTGGCGTTTTAGGCGGTTGTAAATTAAAACGAAATCCTATACATAATTACTATGGTCAGCAAAAGGAATTCCAGGTGTTACAATGAATATATTTTACAGAGTGAAGAAATATGTTTCGCAGCGTATGATACCCCTTGGTATATAATGAGTGTACCGCTTCGCCGCATCTTGATAATAATGATGATAAGGACCCAACACAGAGCCCGTCTCACTGCTGGAGGATTTTCAGAACTATCCCTTGCTTGTTTTATGTCGGTAAGAGTCATTCCACTTATGAAATATCTACAAATTATTTTATAGTGATCTTTTTTTTGTTATGATATTGGAAGGCAAACAAGCAGACGGATTTCCTGATGTTAAAAAATTCACGCCGCCTAGAGACACCAAAGGTGGTAATGGTGCGTTGCCAACCTGAGGCCGGGATTTTAGGCCTCGAGGAAAAGTAAGTTTACCGGCTACCTCACCCTCCAAACCGGAACACGTCATGACGTTATGGCGGCAGGAATAGGTTAGGCGGTGGTACCAATCCGGGCGAGTCGATGCTAAACTCTAACACCTAATCAGATGTCACGGTGTTAGTGACGGTGAGCCTATGCTCGCCCTTTACGAGCTGCCTGGCAAGGAAGGCAGATGGTCTATTTTACAAAGGAGCCCGGACCAACACGGGGGATCATGCAATAATTAATGTTATTATTAACAATGCAGGATGTAAACATTGTAGAAAATACTAAATCACGATTATACAATCTCATTAGTCTGTCCAAGGCGGATTCAGAGTTTCTTTGGGATCATGGGGTTCATGACATAGACATGGGTCAAGCTAGTTGAAGTAGTATGACCAATTGCATTAAGGTTAAGCCATCTGAGTTGTGAACATACCCACCGGCACATGGGTCTCCAGATGGTAGCACACAATACACCATGGTTGCAATTAAACATGAGTGAGTGAGTGAATGAGTAAGTCAGACAGGAATAGGTGTTGCGGTGAATTCATATCCGGGAAATTTGCAGCACTGTATTACCAGTATTATTGTACTGAGCTATATTTTAACCAGTGCCACTCAACGGACCCAAACCGACTCGGAGAAAATATGATAGTATGACCGTCCGCCGTGTTGGTCCGGGCGCCTTTGTAGAATAGACCATCTGCCTTCCTGCCAGGCAGCTCGTAAAAGGCGAGCATAGGCTCACCGCCACTAACACCGTGACATCTGACTAGGTGGTTGAGTTTAGCAGCGCCTCGCCCGGTTGGTACCACCGCCTTACCTATTTCTGGCGCTATAACGTCATGACGTGTTCCGGTTCGGAGGGTAAGGTAGACGGTAAACTTACTTTTGCTCGAGTCCTAACATCCCGGCCTCAGGTTGGTAACGCACCATTACCACCTTTGGTGTCTCTAGGCGGCGTGTATTTCTTAACATCAGGAAATCCGTCTGCTTGTTTGCCTTCCAATATCATAAAAAAAAATAATGATGATATCAATAATTACAAAAGTTCTATATGTGATAGGAAGTCAAACAAAATTAAACGGATTTTCTGGTGATAAGAAATATCCAACGTTTTTAGAATCTCAAAAGGTTGCTCTATCATTGGCATACTTAAGATTGGACTATATCTGTTAACACTGCATCGCCTTTATATAATAGATTTTTCGCTCTAGCAAATTGTGGTTATCAATGTGTAAAAGACGGATTGACGAAAAGACATGATACTGTGCTGACACATGTAGATCAACTCCTTAAGACAGCGTTTCCTAAATGCCGCTAATAAAAAAAATTTTGCTCGGTATTGGATATGTGCCCAGTTAGCGATAGGCTTGCCACCTTTCACATTGTGGGACTTAGTATCTTCGGCTAGTTGTGGGTGCCTTGGTTGTACCTCTGCCTACCTCTTCGGGGATATGGGCGTGAAGATACTTTTTTCCTAAATGCCGACCCGGTACCGAATCATTTTAATCAAGTACCGGGCCACATCATTCGATAACGACAGAGATGTGAAAACTGCAATCTTCCGCTATATCTTTCGCTTGGACAGTTTAAACGGTTTTAGTTGAAGTTTGATTTAAAGTTCGACGAAGGTATTAATGTAAAAATGTAGATAAAATAACTAAATGGATGCAATTTGTGCTCAAAAGTATCATATGGGTCACGAAGAGGCAGTTTGAAAATTATGGGTCATGGCAGAACAATGTTTGGGAAATTGGGAAACACTGTTATAAGACATTCCGATTACTTTTAAATTTGGAATAAATACTATCCAAATGGAATCCACCTAATTTTTACAACTGTCTAGAATGCCTATTATTAGAAATATCTCTCTGACATTTCAGCTACACTTTAAACTAGAGTACGATATTGGCAAGTTATTTTTAATACCTCCAAGAATATGTGTACAAAGGTTCACGATAATAAGTTAGGCAATTTTCGTGAAAGTGTAACAGACAAACTTACATTCGCATTTATAATATTAGTAGGGATAGTGAAGGATTGTAATTTCAGAGCTAATAAAAACAATCAAATCTTTCTTCTTGGTAGAATTATTAATTAAGTTATTTTTTTTTCAGATAGTAAAAGTTTCGTACAGCTTTTTTACAGTATTAAAGCGTGCTGGAGTTGAAACTTAGGAAAATAAACAGCCTAAAACTGTATGTAAATATGTCACAATTGGTAAAACTACTATTATTACTTGCTATTACCTGCATGTGACTGATGTCTAGAAAAGAAATTATTATAATATTACCTAAAAATATTATTTAGGTCAGACAGAGCCTCGTCGAATAGATTTCGGGACAGGATATACCAAAAAGTAAAAACTGCATGAAGGGTCCATTGGTTCGACCATGTGAAGGGTTGACAAAGCAGATATACCTATAATGCGAATAAAGATGAAGAAGACCTTGCTTTACATTCCAAGATCAAATCGCTCATATATTATCCTAAGGTGATCCTAGAGTCTCCGAAACCGGCGTGTTTGTATGAAAAGGGTAATGAATGTGGAAGAAGCCAGGCAGATCTGCAAGGGTCCTGACATTTGAGATTCGATACTCTCTGCCTACCTCGTAGGGACTAGGCGTGAAGATATTTAAATAAATGTATCTGTGTATCTTTTTGCGTACGTATTTTGAGTTCCTATTTGAAATGTTGTAAAGGAATTCGATAAAACACAAAATATAAATAAACATATAATTAAAAGAGTTATAAAATAAATAATTAAATAAAATGTTTTTTTAATACTTCGTGACGCACAGATGACCTTCATGTTTTGATATCACGTAGTAACTTATACAGCACCTTTCTGTAGAACCACTTTTAATTGTAGTAGGTAAAAGTAAAAAAAAATGTGAATTTGAATGTAAAGAAAATGTGAAAACTTTATCTGGAAATCGGCAAGTTAGTTAAAAAGTTGGCTATATTAAGGTAATAAATTTTTTGCACTTATAAGCACCGTGTAAATGACAGCGGAACGAAAAATGCAACAATGGATTCTGTACATGATAGACATGTATATGTAGTTGGAATTCTGTGTAGGAAATTTCATGAATTTTTCAAAAAAAATTTTTTTATTGATTTCATTAATACTATCTAACGCAACCCGATTTTTATTTAATATCTAATAAAAAAAAGGTTGCCTGTAAAGTCGGTTTTACGGGCGAAGATTTTACGTGACAACGTCTTTTTCTCGGTAGAATATTTATTGATATGAATATTATTAAATTGCACAATGAGAACAAGGAATTGAATGAGAATTGCACAAATTTTAACTATAGAAATATATTTAGTTTACTAAAACATTGTACCGGTCCGGCGGGCCTCTTTCTCGTTCGGTGACTCATCGTAACAGACGTGAGCGGACGTTACACTTTTTCAAGAGCGACTCCGAGCCACAACCTAATTTAAGACGCTGTCACCTCAATAACACATTTTTACTAAAACAGCAATCTAATAAATCAGTGCATTAGGTTGGCACTTACAGGTCGCAAAGCGCGGTTTATTGCATATACTTTGTTCGCTATACATTGCGGGCTGAAAAAGTACTAAATATTTAACTACTTGTTTCCGACAAATACCGTAAAAGGAATTTTAAAGTCTGATGTGTATCTAAACTACCACAGAAGTGTCAAATACACGCTGTATAAAAAACAAAATGTCTACTAATATTATAAATGTGAAAATCTGTTTATCTCTATTTCTTTTTTTGGCTGCGCAGATTTTGATTACAATTTGTTAATAGATAAATA
>NJDC01001215.1:316238-327114 GCA_002245475.1 Calephelis virginiensis
TTTATATTTTAAAACCTTGATAATAATTAATTGCAACTATAAAACTATGTGATATGTTATGTTAATGATATTTTTTATGATTTTGAAATATGCGTGATAAATTCGTGTTTTAATGATATTTCAAACATGGTAAGAGTAATAATTTTTTTTTTATATAAGATAGCGAGCAAAGACATGGCTTTACGCTAACGACAGGGCTGGCCTATAGACACCACAGATGTTATAGGTGCCGCATAAATAGGTGTACTGTGTGTCTACCGACTTTCCTCCGGATATATCCGTCTAGACTGGGAAATGGCAAGTTCCTGCAAACCAATCTAATACAAGTGGTCCTTTTAGTAAGGACAAATTAAAGTCATGGTCGCCTATTTTGTGCTACCTGGCAGGGATCCAGGAGGTCTATTCTTCATAGAAGATCTAGAGCAATATGGAGAATAATATGATTTATGATTATTCAAGTACCAAGGGGGGATTAAAAAGTATCTTCGTTCCATTGAGAGGAAGGCAGAGGTACAACCAGTGTACCCGCCACTAGCTAAAGACACTAAGTTCCACAATGTGATAGGTGGCAAGCCTATCGCCATCCGGGCACATATCCAATACCGGTAAACGTCCTTTTTATTAGAAAACTAGCCCGCCTCGGCTTCGCACCGTTATGAAATACACATATAAATCCTGTTTAATCATTTTATCTATTAAAAAAACTGCATCAAAATCCGTTCCGTAGTTTTAAAGATTTAAGCATACAAAGGGACATAGGGACAGAGGAAGCGACTTTGTTTTATATTGTGTAGTGATTAAAAAATACACATTCAAAACAGGTTAAAGGTAAACCAGCAGTAAATCACAATAAGAAATACATTGCTTATACACAAGACCCTAAACGTACAGTGGCAACCTAAAATTGAAATTAGTCTCTTGTGTTACTAACCTGAAATAGGGAAATTAGGGAACGTACCCATACTACGTGACCTATTTTTCAAGATTTTTTGACCCCTCCCTCCCGTTGGTTACCAGTCGTAGTATATGCTAAGACCCCTCCCCCCTTCAAGTTTTTACGTAGTAATTATTTATAGCGTAGACTCTCGTGGACTTGCTCGTCAACTTCACTAAACTACAAACTGCCTGTGTCTGTTTTCAATCAGCTGACGTATCAATATACTGACGTCAGCGCCACTAGCGGTGAGTTTGAGAAGCACGCAAAATTTCGCGCTATTTTCGAGTATAGTCCGAAATTTCTATTGGCGAAATCGGCTACGTAACAAAAATCTGTCACCCCCCCTCCCTCTCGTGAGTGATCGTAGTATTTTAAAGACCTCCCCACCCCCCATAAACGGGTTACGTAGTATGGGTACGTTCCCTTAAGAGGAATGACGTTACTGCGGTAGGAAAAACGTGACAGAATCAATTGGGAGAGTTGCTACAGAAGTTCCTATCAATTAAACACTCACAACAATCCAAAATACACGCGATCCTAAAGTTTTACTTTTTTTTGTTAAGATTCCAAAGATTTAATAAAAGTAATATTATTTTTATTTTAGCACTTGCCCTGTGCTTGGGATAAATTTTCTATAAATTTTAAAGAAAGAAAAAAAGAAAAAAAAGAAAAAAAAGAAAAAAAAAGAAATAAGAAAAAATCCTGTCAGAGGCGAAATTTTTTCTTTCTTTAAAATTTATAGAAAAGTAATATTATTTGAAATGAAATGAAAATAATTTATTTGGGGAATATGTGTGTTATAAGAATTTATATAAGTACTAGCTCACCCGGCAGACGCTGTTCTGCTACTTTTTTTAATGTGATTTTAGTAAAAAAAATTAGGGTGAGTCACTCTTGTTACTTAGGGGTATGAGAAATAGATGTTGGCCGATTCTCAGACCTACTGAATATGCTCACAAAATTTCACGATAATCGATCGAGCCGTTTCGGAGGAGTTCAATCTCGCACACCGAGAATTTCATGTTAGATTTAAGTATACCAACATGTTTTATCACATTTTGGTTTGAAAATATTTATTTATTTTTTTCAACATAAAAATGTTAATTACATATTAACTTTAAAAAAATATTTATATTTATTATGAGTTTCATTTTTTATTGCCAAAAATGTAACTAAATTTAATCCTATGTACCGTAAACACCGTTTCCTAGCCTAGCCAGTCAGGAGAAAAAACAGCAAAACAAACTCAGCGGCAACCAGTACCTTAACCTATATGTTAGATACTATTAAATTATCTCTCTATCTCCAAGAAAAAAATAATTCATTACTCCGACGCCTTTATGACAAACATGCACCGATAAAAAGGATTAAATTTAAACACCTGCTCCCTGGATCACCGAAGAGCTGAAGGATAAAATGAAGCGAGGAGACAGGGCTAATCGTCATTACAGGAAATTCCCAACTAATTGTAATATATCTCTTTACTAAACGTTGCGGAATCAATGTAACAAGCTTTGCCGATCTGCTAAGCGTTGTTAAATCTTTATCATAGTATCCACTTCCCACTCTGATAAAGTCTGGCATTTATAAAGATCTCTAGGTATTCGTAAATCTAAAGCAACTTATGTGAACTGTTTAAATCTCAATGACCTTAATGGACACTTTTCCAAACCACCTGCTGTTTAAGATGACGTCCGAAAATCATTGACTTTGTCTAACATAAGTTAGAGAAAGAAGAGCATGAGGGGAGTGGAACAGAGGATAACCTTTGTTCCACTCCCCTCATGCTCTTCTTTCTCTTTTGAACACGTCAATGAAGAAGAAGTCAAGAAACATGTACTTGCAATTAGTTACCCAGCTATTAGAAATGACGGATTGTGCTCTAGCATGTTTACACCCATTCTAGTTGAACTTCTCCCTGTCCTTAATGATATTTTCAATCATTCTTTATCAACAACTACTTTCTCGGTTTGGAAAAAGGCTTATACTACACCTTTTCCGAAGACTGCAAGTCCTTCTTCAGTTTCTCATTTTCGTCCTATCGTCATAATATTACCTTTTCTTTCAAAAGTACTCGAGCACATTGTTCACTCCCAGTTTCCAAAGTTTCTAAGATATAACAATCTATTACAGGCGAACCAATCTGGATTCCGTCCAGAGCACAGCTCTCTTACAGCACTAATTCGTGTTTCCGATGATATACCTACGTCAAGCCATGGATAAAAAACTTCTAACTGTTATTGTCTTCTTGGATTTCAGTAGTGCTTCAATTCTATAGATTTGGACATTTTGTTAGGAGTTCTTAGATCTTTAAATATTTTCTCTTCTGTGTTAGATTGGTTTGATTCTTATTTACGTGACAGATCACAGTGTGTTCTTTTGCGCGATTATCTTTAGATTGGATTAAATTAAGTGCAGATATACTTCAGGGTGGTGTTCTTTCTCCATTCCAATTTTCTATTTTCATCAATGCGGTCACTTCAGTTATTTCCTCTCACTTCCACTTATATGCAGATTATCTACAATTTTACAGACATTTTCCGGCTAAGAGTGTTATTCAGGCAATAGAGAGTATGAACGAGAACCTGGAACGAATTAGTGATTAGGCTAGTTCCTTTGGATTAATTGTGAATCCAATTAAATCTCAGGCCTTAATTATTAGTAGTCGTTACATGCGTGGCATGACTGCTAACTCAGATATCCCCGCTGTCCTTACCATAATTCATCTATAAATTATTCTACTACTACAGTTAACTGAGGTGTAAATTTTAACCCCGATTTCTCTGGTAATCTCTATGTTAACAATATAAGTAAAAAGGTTCATCATGCTTTTCATTATCTTAACTTCCTCCAAAATTTCCTTCCTCTTACAATGAAAATTTCACTTAAACACCCTTATGTTTCCTGTTATAGATTATGCTGACACATGTTATCTTGACGCCACTGAAGAACTACTTAACAAGTAAGAAAGACTTCAAAATCTTTGCATTAGATTTATCTATGGTCTCAAAAAAACTGTTACAGGGCTACGTTAGGATGTCTTCCTATACGCTTACGTCGTAATTTTCATTAACTCTATCTTTTATTTATGATCCTTAATCCGAATTACCCAAGTTATCTCCGTGATTCCTTCAGTTCCTACATTCCACTGAGTCTTTTTGGCGGCCGCATGTTAAAACCTTGTTACGTTTTCCTGTAAGTGATTCTGTTTTTTATACTCAGTTATTCACTGTTCGTCTTTAAGATGTGGAATGCTTTACCTGATAAAATTCGTGCCAGTGAAGCATTATATGTTTTTAAGAAACTACTAAAAGAGCACTATCTCTAACAAACTTGATTTTTTATCGTCGTCTGATTTTTCTTTGAAATTCCAGTTATGTATGTTTACATTGTCTATGTATGTATATGTTGTCATGGTTGATGACTTTATCACAATCAATTCGTTGGGGGTATGGCTGGTGTCAAGAGTTTCGGACACCGTGTATGAAAAAAGCAACAAATATGGAGGAAGCTAGGCTGGTTTGTTTCTTTCGAGAACCAGATTTCTTTTTCATAGTGTATTGAAAAATAAATGAAAATTATTTGCGGAATATGTAATTTAAAAGATATTTAAGCATACAAACATTTTCTACAACATTGTGGTGTGCAAGTATTTAATTAAATTTAATATTTTTATACATTTTGACATATAAATCACAGCATTTATTTATATTTATAATATTTTTTTTATTCGTGTGTTTAAGCTTCATATTTTATTACAAATAATTTTAAAGGTAGATTAATTTTAATCCCAGCTACTGTAACCACTTATTGAAACGAAATACACCTAGATATAGCGGTCTTTTTTTAAAGATCAAGGAGTATGAATTACCATAGAACGCATATATATAAACATTTTGATTCTTTTGTTAGGGACTGGAACAGTGCGTTTAAAATACATACGAGTATAATAAAAAAAATGGTCAAACTACTTTAGTATTCGCCACTATTATAATGAATTGAGTGTAAGGTAGCCAGGAAATCTACTTACGCAGGGACTTCACAAAGCAGCCTGGGATTGGCAACGCACGTTATTTTAAACATCTTGCGCTTTTTAAGAATTCACTTTGAAAAAGCTTATTGATTACACATACGCCGACTGCTTTCGACTTTCGCGTCATCTAGTTTTATCATGTCAAAGATATTTACATAGATTTTTAAGGAATAGTTTTTGATCTGAAGAAGGAATGCTAAGACCCTTCTGTAAATGAGCAAACCCACCGGAAATTCTGTCCTATTTGGAATACTATATGATATTATATCACCAGGAGTAGGTAATGAGGTGCACAATAATCTAAACGAGTAGTCGCAAAAGAAAAATAAATAATCGGTCAATATATACGTTACTACAATAAGCTGCCCATTGGTATTAGAGGTCTGCCTTTAAATAAGTTTAAAAAATGTATACAAGCAAAATTATATCAAAAAGGCTTATACGGTCTCAAAATATTTGGAAGATGAACATGCTTGGGGATAGAGGTTTCAATCTCCCACAGCAATTTGTAATGTGATTTGTTGTACCTTTTATTTAAGTTAAAATGAGATTGTAATTTGTATTTTTAATCTAATTTATATTGTAACTATTATTTTTGAATAAAACAAGCCCGCTGAGTTTCTTTCGCCGGATCTTCTCAGTGTTTGGCCGCGATTCCGATGCGGTGGCAGTTTATAAAAATGTCGACGCGCACAAATATCACTTGTATGGTTCAAGTGTATAAGGATTTTTCTGATTTTGATTCTGATTCTGAAATGTTGCGTAGGCTTTAAAGTGATGCTTACCTCTATAGTAATGTTACTCTAAGACATTTATATCAAGAGTTGATAGCTAATCGATAACTTTATCTCACGAGTTGGAGGCGTGTTTCTGACCTCACTCGGCGTGTCCGTGCTACCATTATCTAAAACAATTGGATTAAATTGAATTATCCCTCTTAAGGTCTACTTCATATACGATTCATTATTTCCACCATCTTTATGGACATATGAGGACCAAAGGGGGTTCTTTCCGCAGTTTACGTAGATTCAGGCAGCACACCTTTAGAAGAGTCTTACATCAATAAATTGACAAATATTTATAATAATTTATTTATCGATAGTTCTTCAACTATATATGGCGCGTTTTCGACCGGAGGCACCGGTTGACCTGAAGTGATGCTATAACCGCGGGCTCTCCGCCCTCTATCTCGAAAACGGTTCACCGTACAAAAAAATTTTTAAACAAAATTTGTAGAGAATTTTGGATTCTATAATATTGATAACAAATACAAATAGCAAAAACCCATAGGAAATGAGATATTTCCAAAAAAAGCGCAAAAAACCGATTTTTGAAACCTTTAACTTTGAAATTTAATAGTTGCTTACACTCTACTATATGTAGGCTTTGAGACAACTTTTTGGGTGTCCACAATACAAGTATTTACAAGGCTTTATCATTTTTAAGATGGAATGGATTGGACTGTTCCCTACAATACCAGCAACAAGGGCTGTCTCCCGGGAGACCGTACCTCGAGTTGTTTCTGCGTTCTGGTTACTGAATAAGAGTTTTTGTCTCTGAGACCAGAGGCGACAGTGTAGTGTTACGCGTGCTAATTGTGTTGCTGTTGGGGGAGCCTCCGATCCGATAGTAGGTGATGGGATCTTCTAAATTTGGTAGGTACGTCCTTATCCAGTGTCGAGTCACACGCGGGTCACACAAAAAAATGTTGGTCGGGATTGGAAATGTGCCCGGTTGGCGATAGGCTTGCCACCTATCACATTGTGGGACTTAGTATCTTCGGCTAGTCGCGGGTGCCTTGGTTGTACCTCTGCCTACCTTTTCGGGGATATGAGCGTGAAGATACTTGCGCTATTGTAGTATTATTGTAGTAGTATAGTGGTAGTGCGCATGAACCTATTTTGAACTCTTCGTAAATAACAAAGGTGGGACGGATAGGTATGTACGAAGGCTACACTTGTGTAAACTTAGATTGGAATAACACATGTTTTGTATGGTGTCACTTTGTCACCATAGACATTTCACTATCTTGATTAATAAGATAAATGAGACGGTTAAGTACAAATTAGCTTCATTTGTGACTCGTGATATGTGCGGTCCGAACGACATATTACTGTCAAGGGTGACTCTAAGATGTTTTGATGAGTTTTCCCAGGGGATGACCGGGTCTCGTCCCTTCGTTTGGACTAACACCTCGCCTAAAGAGCACCGCTGCGCTTTTATCCGGGCTTACTTCAATTCACCACATTCTGAACCAATCGCCTAGGATCGTGGCTGCCCATCGGAGGCGTGTGTGCCTATGTGGATGCCTTGTCGTCCGCAAATAGGGCTACGTAGACGTACGGACGTTGGTGTATGTTGTTTGTGTAGAGGGTGTACAGCAAAGGTGAGAGTACTGAGCCCTGCGGCACTCCCGCCTCGGCCTACTGCTCGTGAGGGTACCTTCTACACGAAATTTAAATGTGCAATTTGACCAGTAGTCTAGTTTGGTGAGCACTAGTCTATAGTGTGAGCTTATAGATTAGGCCGTTGTGCCAAACCTTGTTGAATGCCTTGGTCACATCGAAAAATAACGCTCCCGTATATATTTAATATCAATTCAAGCCGTCTAATATGTGCTCCGTGAGGCGGTGCACTTTAATTGTACATGAATGAGGTGCCCAAAAATCAATTTGCTCGTCTATTAATAAATGTTTTTTGGCTACGACTGTCTTATGGCGGTCGAGGCTAAGACGCTCGTATATTTTGCCGAGTGAAATAATAAGACTGGTCGGGCGATAACTACTCTCGAGTTTGCGGGGTTTGCCCGGCCGGAAGATGTTTATTAGTAGCTAAATGAGTACGAGAGGAAAGTATTTAATTACTCTATTTGAGATACTATCTGGCCCCGGGGCCTTCCTATTGTGAAGATTTTTAATTATATTTTTCACTTAAAGGTGGCGGTACTGGGTATCTACCGTTCCCCGTCATTTAGTGATACGAGCATTTTCATAAACTCTTTACGGAAGCTTACGGCATCTATCCAAAATAACTCGACTATAATTTTCACGGGCGATATAAACATAGATATTTTATCAAAGGATTTAAGGAAAATTAATATCGTATCCGAATTTTTATGTACGACGGCAGAATATGGCTTGGAACCGGCGATATCCTTACCCACCAGGTTTGACTCTTAACTAGATCACATCTTTTTGAAATCAAGGTATACGGCATTAGGTGTGGTGTGTGAAACCGATATCACTGATCATAATTTAGTGATCATGGGACTCGCAAATCTAAGAGTTAAAAATAAACCGCAAAGGTATGAAACCAAAATTGATTTTGAAAAGGTTTTAGATGAATTAAGATGCACAGATTGGTCAATAGTTTTAAAAGAAGATGAAGTCAACCAGGCTACAGAAATATTTACTAACATTTTGTCAACTCTAGCTCAAAAACATCCACACCAAATACAAATTAGTCGATCTAAGTTAGTACTCGAGCCATGGATGACTCCTGGTTGACTTCGCTGTATAAAACACAGAGACCGTCTTCACCTGTTAGCAAGAAAAAATCCTACCAATTGTGTGATTGATACGACCTACAAGAGATATAGGAATTTCTGTAACAACCTCTTGCGTAAACTTAAGCGGGAACACGATAGTTGTCAGATAGAAAAAAACCGTAAAAACACAAGAGCACTATGGAATACTATAGCAAAAATTTGTCACTTTAAACGCAATAATAAAACTTCTCATAGCCTGCTAGCAAAACTAATGATTCAGAAGTTTCTCTTAACTTATGTAACAATTACTCTACCTCAATTGGACAAATTCTAGCCCATGATATTTTAGCAAAGGCAAAGGAAACAGAAGTAAGCCTAGCGGCCAGTGCAGCAAGTGAAAGAGTTAATATCTTGCCTTAAAACTGACAGTGCACCAGGTTTGGATGGTTTTTCTAACATTTTTATCAAACATGCTAAATCCTATATAGTAACCCCGTTAACTCATATTTTTAATCTCAGTCTCGGTCCTGGTTGTTTTCCTGATATGTGAAAAATTGCTGCTGTCACACCAATTCTCAAGGATGGCTCGGGAGATGACTACGGCAATTACAGATCTATTTCACTTTTAAGCAACTTTTCAAAACTGCTGGAAAAACTAGTAAATAAACGTTTGACGACTTATTTAGAGCAAAATCGATTGTTGTCGGATAAACAATTTGGGTTTAGAAAAGGTAAATCAACTGAAGATGCTGCTCAAAGTTTAGTAAATAGTGTTGCGTCGCATTTGGACAATGGCCTTAGTTGCTATGGAATATTTCTTGATCTTGCCAAAGCGTTTGACACGGTTTCAACTCCTATCTTGTTACGCAAACTTGAGATATTGGGAGTCCGTGGAGTGGCACTAGACTGGTTTAAGAACTACTTATCAAATAGAAGACAACTCGTAAAAATTGGAAATATCATGAGTTCAACACTCTCAACTAGCTTAGGCGTTCCTCAGGGTAGCATTCTTGGACCGCTATTATTTGTAGTATACGTAAACGACCTACACGAACTGAAACTGGAGTCATCAGAGATAGTGTGCTATGCTGATGACACTGCAATTCTATTTTTTGGAAAAGGATGGGAAGATGCCAGGAATTCTGCCGAGAGGTGTATACGTTTGGTGTACGAATGACTTCAAGAAAACTTCTTAACACTAAATACGAAAAAAAAAGTATTTGTGTTTCCACAAGACGGCTAAAAGCCAGCCAATACTCACGTCAGATCTCAGGATTCACTCATGCAAGAGTAGCTCAGTATCGGCTTGTAGTTGTGCTACCATCCAGCGAACACATGAGGTTAAATATTTGGGTTTGATATTGGATGAAAGCTTGAATTTTCAATCACACGTTATAACTCTGTCTGGCAGAATAAGAAAAGTGATACGCATTATGAAAATACTGAGAAATTCGGCCGATATAAAGATAAGAAGATTGGTGTATATAGCTATTTGTCAGTCCTTAATGTCGTATTGGTGTCTGGGGTGGAGCCGCAAAAACAACTATGCTCTGTCTAGAAAGAGCCCAAAGAGCAGTTCTGAAAGCCATGGTACGCAAACCTCCATGGTTTTCTACTGATGCTTTGTATCGTGAAATCGAAGTGCTCAGAGTCAGGCAAATCTACATATTAAGCGCTTGTACTTCAGCTCACAAAAACATGGTAAACTCCAGTATCTATCAAACATTATTAACAAAAAGAGTTTTTAGGCACAAATTACCAAAAGTGAAATCTAGTTTTGCTAAAAGGTTTCAGACTTATCCATATGGTGCCATTTATAATAACGTCTTCAAATGTTGCGACATAAGAAATTGCTCACTAAGAAAGTGTTCTGTTAGACTTACAGCCTGGTTAAAAACACTAAACTACGAAGAGACTGAATCTATCCTAATTGCGCTAATTATCTTTAACTATTCAGTTCAAAATAGGTATAAATATTTTCGTTAGTTGTATAATTTTAATTAGTATTTTGTTTTTGTTCTTTTTTTATGTTTCTTATTTTGATCCTTTTAGATAATTGTAAAGGAATTCTATAAGTTTAATGTAATTAAATCTATTGGTATATTCTAATTTGGTATCCCAAGACACAGGCTTTGCCTAGTTTGGGGACCCCTGGAAAGTCGCATAATTAAAATAAAATTCACTTTTTTGTCTCATTCTTATTTAAGTTAAATATGTCTTGTTTTTGAAATAAAATTATTATTATTATCATTTATTTTAAATGCCTCTTATTTTCTACGTCTATACATTTAATATAAAAAAAAAATATTAAAAATATAAACATAAAAAACAGGTTACCAAAAACGGTGGTCTTACAACTAAATCGTCAGTGGTCAGGGCGACAGACTGAGGAACCTCCGTACAATGCGTGCCATCCCCA
>NJDC01001216.1:0-17738 GCA_002245475.1 Calephelis virginiensis
TGCCTTGGTTGTACCTCTGCCTACATCTTCGGGGATATGGGCGTGAAGATACTTTCACCTCTTATGAGCCGCCAGGCAGAAAGTATTCTATAAGGTTTGTTTACTGTTGTTCTAAAAGTATAAAGGGGTAAATTTTATTTGGTGTGGATATCTTCATCGAAACCCACGGCTTTCGAAGGAATTGGCAAATTAAATCGGACTCCTACCGACTAAAACCACACGGTGTCGACCCTTTCGACACACGTTCTGTGCCCGGGCATAGCTGCATTTCGCGAATCCCCTTATGCATCTCTACTCAACAAAGGGCTGCAAATTGCCAGAAGTGGCTCACGAAGACACGGCGTGCACTGATGGTAAGAAATTCACGCCGTCTATAGACACCAAAGATGGTAATGGTGCGCTGCCAACCTATGGCCGGGATGTTAAGCCTCGAGCAAAAGAAAGTTTACCGGCTACCTTACCCTCCAAAACGGAACATGTCATGACGTTATGGCGGCAGGAATAGGTAAGGCGGTGGTACTAATCCGGGCGAGTCGCTGCGAAACTCTATCACCTAGTCAAATGTCACGGTGTTGGTGACGGTAAGCCTATGCTCGTCTTTTACGAGCTGCCTGGCACAGGAAGGCAGATGGTCTATTCTGCAAAGGAGCCCGGACCAACACGGGGAATCCTAAATCATAAAAAAAATAAGTACATTCAGAATAATTGTCAGAGGAAGCTATTTACAAAAATAACGATTTTAAACGTCGAACGCAAAGCTTACACAAAACAGCAACGACGATCACAAAATGTCACAAAGTTTCAAAATCAAAACCCTTACGTAATACTAGTTTTTGTATTTAATATTCTTACAGAAGTGAAATTTAAGATTATTACCTTAAGGTCAAATTAACAAGAACGTCTAATTAATGTGTCTTTATAATCATTTTTAGTATTAAGCTTGACTTAAAGCATTTAGAAATTTCTCTCTGTATACCTATCTACGTACAAAGAAATGCAACGTTAAAAATTAGTATTTTCAAATGTTACGGGCACACAAAGGCAATGTGAAACCGAATGTTACATCTCAGGAACTAATATGACTCAACACCATTGACGCTGATTAGACTTTCTTGTCTTCACAATACACAATAGCCGAGCAACGAACCTAACCTGTTTGCTGCTATGAAAAGCTGTCTTTTACTTTGTAATAACAACAAGATATAAAATCGTTAACGAGCTATGTCTCTTTCCTTGTTCTTTCTACGGAACAATCTACGAGGAAATGACTATTATATGAAAAGTGGGTTTTCCCAATTTTCTAATGAAAAAAATGTTGCTCGGGTTTGGAAATGTGCCCGGTTGGCGATAGGCTTGTCACCTATCACATTGTTGGACTTAGTGTCTTCGGCTAGTCGTGGGTGCCCTGGTTGTGCCTCTGCCTACCCCTTCCGGGATATGGGCGTTAACATACTTATTTTTTTATAATAAAACTGTGTATACTGTACACCAAAGAAATTAAAAAAAAACTGGCTAAAAAGCGGCAACCGAGTGCATTTTTAGGATTTTTATCTGCCTGTGCCCATTAACGACTCAACGCGATTCAAGTTGAATCTACTGACACGATATAAAAAAAATTAGCTAGTAGGTACTCGGTAACGAGAAAGTTTATTAATATCCCGCTCACTGAAGGGGTTTAAGTGGGTTAGGGGACAAAAGTCAATATGTGAATTGGCCTATAATTCATTAACGCGTAGTCCGATTAATTATAGTTAAACCTACCTATTCGTTTTATAATTGGTACACACAAGTGCTACACAGAGCCTTTACCATGAGTTGGTATGGATGGAACGACGAAATTTCATACAAAATCTCAACCTGTAAAATTTCAAGTTTTATACTAGTTATTGTTTGTGTACTAATAGTTCCTTGTATACCAAACTTCTGCTTTCTTAGGAAATAACTTTGATGACCATTACTGTGTCAGTGACGAAATCGGGAGCTTTTAGATATCAATAAAACCTTCAGTATAAAAGTTATTTTTCATGTTTCTTCAAACATGGTCTCATGTTTCGCTTATTAGTTTTAAAAAAATATTTTTTTAATTAAAAACAGCTAACTTTCACTACACAGGACGTATGCGTATAAGTTTAAAATTTGATACTAGACCATTTAAGTAAAAATAATATACCTACTCATTCTATTTTGCAACATCACAAATTATTTAAGTGAAAGTTTGCTAGGAAATTTTTAATTTGCGTCTTTTTTTATCTTCATGTAAAACCTAAATTATGTAATTTTAATAACGATACGAATTAAAAATGTAGTGTTGTGAGTGTATATTTAAAATTTACTTTAAATGGAATCTGGATAAAAAATCCATCACGAAAAGATTGACTTTCGATGATGGATTCAAATTTTGCTAAATCGACTATAATTATATTCGATAAACTGTTTGCTGAAAATCGCTTTCCACTTAACTGCTCGAACTCTTTGTAACGACTAGGTCTATAACATTTTTTATTTACACCACTCTTTAATTGCAGACAAAGAGTAAATTAGTCGATAAAATAGTAATAAAAACAAGTTATTAAAACATTGCATGTAAAAATCTTCATAACTCTAACAAAGTTGCAAAAATGAAATAGTAATTAAAATGAAGTCTATTTACATTATCTTGAGCACTTGCGCACTTAATTACGCCAATAAAATTAGATTAAAACTCACTGTAATCAGTTTTGCTGCTCCTCGGCCGCCGCAATGCTCTCGTTAGATTTCCACACACCGGCTGTTGAGAAGTCAAATTACTGCCGCTACATCGCCATTCCTCATCTGTTGATTAATTTGGTTATACTTACCACATACTTGACTTTTACTGCAATAACGAACAGCGATCAATATAGTTCCCGTAGGAGGCTAGTCGCACAAGGCGTAACAAAAAAACGGCGCATCAGAATTGTCGATGGTTTGCATAGATGACAGAATGTTTTGATATATCAAACGTTCCCCCGTGTTGGTCCGGGCTCCTTCGCAGAAAAGACCATCTGCCTTCTTGCCAGGCAACTTGTTAAAGACGGGCATAGTCTTAGCGTCATTAACACCGTGACATCTGACTAGGTGGTAGAGTTTCGCAGCGACTCGGTCGATTGGTACCACCATCTTACCTATTGCTGCCGCCATAACTTCAGCGCTTGCTGTTGACGTGTTCCGGTTCGGAGGATAAGGTAGCCGGTAAACTCATTTTTGCTGGAGACCTAACATCGGAATGGCAACGCACCATTACTAGGTGGCGTGAATTTCTTACTATCGGGAAATCCATCTGCTTATTAACCTTCCAATATCATAAAAAAGGGTAAACTTTACGACAAATTGTGGATATTTCTTACAATCGACGCGGTTTGCTTCCACTGTTTGTAACATTTTATCAATTAAGTATAACACATTTTGACATTTTGTTCAGTAGCATCGGTTCAGTAGCAACGAAGTTACAGGAGAAGGCAAGGCCACATAAAATAGGAAGTAGCAACTGATTTGTTGGTCAGTGTGTCAATCGTACGCAGTCCCATCAATGATTCTTTTCCTTTTCGATTGACAGAAGTGTACGCTAAGGTATAGCGCACACTTGGACGGCCCGCAACGTATGGGATCGAGGTGCATCGCATTTCAAAGTATACTTAAGCACAAATCCGCTGCGATACGGACCGGGATACACAGTGTAAATGTCATAATCCATACAAAATGTATGGAATCGATTTAGGCGGATTATTGTGCGATAGGCGATGCTTTTCAAAAATGCCCGCTATCCTTAAGGGAAGCCGCAAGTGCCATTTAGTGTCTCAATGACGAGGTGCTCGCAGGAACGTACAAATATGAAACAATATGAAAACTAAGCCTAAAATTGATAAAATACTTACCTAAACTCTATTAAAGTGATAGAGGTTGTCGTGTTAATTTTTAAATCGAACTGCAATGATTATTTAGTTTGTTTACAGTTAATATAAGTAGGTAATCTCGCGGCATCGGTTAATCCCAGCAAAAGATAAGTGCAGGTGGTATTTTTAAAAATATTACGGAATCAAATGACAACTATACTACTTGGCGCGACTCTCGCTACTACAGTTTATGTGGATGTGCCGTTTCGACCGCTTGTAGGTTGTTTTCATTCTTACTGTTTCATACTTGTACTGTGTCCCAGGTCTCCGCTACTCTTTAAATCCATCCCAGAAATGAAACATGTGCTTCTGGTTCCTCCAACTTACCCATAAGTGTATTCATTATTTGTAATCTTGTTGGTGATAAGGCTGTGCGGTCACACGCCGTGTGCGGGCGCGGCTGCAGGTCGGGGGGCGCGGGCCGCGCGCCTGTGCAGGCGGTGCTCGCGGGCCGCCCGCGCCGCTGTACCGTACCTCTCTGACTACACCACCGGAGAGAACTCACTTCCGCGTCTGACCGATCCACTACCTGTGTCAAGAAATCATTACTAGTGTTACTAGGTAACATTTAAGTCTTACTTATTCCTTTTATTTTTTTGAACTCCAGAAAAAAGAAAAAGCAGGGTTTTAGTAGTTTGATTTGTCTGTGTGTCTGTATGTGTGTGTCAGTCTGTGGCATTATTTAAAACGTTTTTTTAAAGCTATATTACGTAGTTGTCGTGGTTATTCAACATTTAAATTTAATGATATTCAAAAAGAGACCCGCTTTTTAAATAAAACTAAAATTAAAAATATTAGAGACTGCATCTTCACACCTATATCTCCGAAGTCGTAGGCAGATGCACAACGAGGTCACCTACGCCTACAACTAGCCGAAGACACTAAGTACCTACCACTGTGTGATAGGTGGCAAGCCTATTGCCTAACGTTATTATTTCTAGAAAATTAAAAAAAACACATTTTATTTTTGCTGTGCCATCCTGGGATCGAACCCGTGACCTCATTCAGAGACCATAGGCGATCTGTTCTTTTAGTTAAAAATGAATAAAACACGTATCTATTATTTTACAAATTAATAACTAGAGGGAGACGATGGGCCCCACTCATACGAGTACACCACAAGTGTCCCACTCTCACACTCAGGGCACGGGAATGTAAAATTACTATTTTTAAATTAAATACCTACATATAACTACATCTGCCTATTTCAATTTCTTTCTTATTTTGTCATCGTAAATAATGTACCTTTTTAAAACATATAAAAATTGTTTAATGAATAGGAAGTGTTCAATAAAACTATATGTATTGTTTTCGATTACAACATTTTATAAAAACCATCCTTAACCGCTTAAGCGAAGCTCAAAAACAGTTCCATATTATCATAGTATGTAATTGTTCTTTGCCATACCAATTAAGTACCTACTAGCACATATCGAACTAAAATAACATTAACAAAACGCACACTTACCTATCACTTACAGAATAAAAAAAACCGCTCATACCTACATCGACCGTTCGTCACTGCAACGCAGCCGCGAATAAATGCATACCGAGTGCCTTACGTTCGTGTCATACCTATCATGTTCGTATATTAATATTTGATAATATCAATAATTATTAAGTCCCGTTAACAATTTGTTTTTACTCAAAAAAATTTAGTAAGAAGGTATAAAATTTATGAAACAATAGTTTTAAAAAGTTTATGTTTAGGTTTTAGTATCATATCATTAATAAATCATTATCATTAATTATATTAATGTAATTAGTCGCTTCAACTTTTGCATGTAGCACGAACAGCACTAGAAAATTGTATTGCACTTACATTCCTTATTATATATGCTTGATATTTTACAACAAACTTTATTTGATAATTTATAACATTCATGTATGTTATTATAAAATTAATTCCGCTTGAATAACAATTAATAAAATACATATAGCGGTTTGGTTAGGAGCATCAAAGAACAAATGAGTACACGATACAGCGGGTTTCTTTCAGTGAGATCATCTGGTGCTGAAATATTGAGAATTATTGTATTTTTTTAAATGGTCCGAAACAGGTTTGTGGGAACACCCGAATTCTACAACTACGTTGTAATTACTAGTTTCTAATTTTAATCTGGTCCCCTTTTAAAAAATGCCATCAAAACAACGCAAGCAGCATCATTGCCATCAAAATTTCCGGAT
The DNA here is from genome assembly GCA_002245475.1 of Calephelis virginiensis. NCBI lineage: Eukaryota > Metazoa > Arthropoda > Insecta > Lepidoptera > Riodinidae > Calephelis > Calephelis virginiensis. The sequence continues at coordinate 6,099 of NJDC01001216.1, forward strand.
TAAAAGGGCGCGATCAAACTTTGTCATTATTCTAACTTCGCTGCACCAGGTCCATCGTCATTTCGAGTTTTTACCCAATTGCACGACGCAAAGGTGGATAATGTGGTTATGTATGTTCCTATGCGGCGTTGTAAAAACCAAACGCCTTGACCAACTTTAATTATCCTCACGTCAATCGATTCGCCTCAAGCTGGCAATTGTCACTTAAGACTTGACAATAACCACGATTCGCCAAGGCGACAACCAGAAACATTTACTCATAACGAGCAAAAAAAAGGAATCAGTGAAGTACCCACATCAAATTGGGTATATATAATGTGCTAAGTACACAAAACTGAGAGTAATAATTTTATTTATGGCAAACGACAGCGAACACTCACGTGGTTCCTCTGATGGTAACAAATAACCGCTGCCTATAGATAGCGTAGAATTTTTAGGCCCTTTACTGTCCTATGGGCCGGGTATTAGGCCTAATTTGCAAGTCTACCGGTTACCTTATCCTCCGCAAGGGCGGTTCCAGGGGTCATGGGGGTCATAACCCCCCTCTGGGCTAGGGTCTAGATAGGTCGAAAGTATCCAGCCTACAATAATGTTATGTGTTTTTTTAATCTTATTTAAACAGATATACAAACATTAATAACAAAAATAAAAAATAGGTACCTAACTTGAATTATAGAACAGGTTAGTATTGTTATAGTCTATAGTTTGTATTTTACTATTTAAAATAATAGTTTTAGGACTTCTTTGATGTAAGAACAACAATGATTTAATTTATTGTTTTTCTAATCACGAAAACTGACAAAATAATATCTTTTGTATTACACATACTTAGTTAAAACTATGGTATGTAGGTACCTACCCAAACAAGTGAACATGTTTAAAAAATATTTATTGAAAAGAATTGGTAACCATACAAGTGGTATTAAAACTGCGAGTCTGCCTGTCTGTTACTCTTTCGCGGCTAAACTGCTGAACCAATTTCCATGAAATTTTATATGCTTAGAGATGAAGATCCGAATTCAAACATAGGCTACTTTTTTACAAAAAGTAGTCCGCAGGAGCACTAAAATAGGAAATGAAATTTTGTTTAATAGTAGCAGAAAATGCAACTTCGATTTTTGTTTATAACTCAGAAACTACTTATTTAAAATTAAAGATTCATAGATTGCTGCTTTTTACATGTAAGTATATTATGTACAAAAACAGATACAGTAAAAATAGAACAAAAAATTTAAATTTTCGAAATAACTTTTTTTTTATTTGTGTAATTTTTATACTCAATAACTTTGAAAAATTCTGATTTTCAAAACAATAAACTTTTATTGCGTGTCATTTTCTACCCGGGTTTCGTCGCCACGTTGTTCGTATATCACAATTTTAATACGTGGTTGCTAATATCGATTTATTTTATTTCTGTCTGTATTATTTTGAGGTGTCTACCTACTAATTTGGGGTTGATGTTGATGTTAAATTTACCTTTTTTATGATTTCAAATCTTTAAAAATACAACTTTTATTTTATTATTAATTAAATTTATGAAGGATGGATATGATTATTAAGGATTAGGATTAAGTACATTTTCTACCTTACAATGCCTTAAAAATTCCTGCCGCTATAATGACATAACCATGTTCCAGTCCAGATATTTATAACGTGTATGGTGTCTATAGGTCACAGCTATCTCTTACCACCAGGAGAGCCGTATGCTTGTTCGATGTCTGTTTGTGTCTGTCTGTCGATGAAAAGTGGGACTCAAATTAGCCAAAAATGTTAAGCCTATTACTTACTTTTATACCGCAATTTGTGAATATGGATATCAAAAAGGTCTAAAATTGTTATAACTTTTTAAAATATGAAGATTATTGTTTAAGTCAATGTTTTTACTTTTTCACACCAAACTTTGATAATTATACTCTTCAAGTTCCCTCTCGTAACACTTGTTACTATAGCCGTTTTCTTTTACCTCGCAAGCAGTAAGGCTTTGGAATTCTCTTCCCGTCCGGATCAGGAGAGCTCCAAACATTAATATTTTCAAAAGTACGAGTATGTTAAAGCGTCACTTAATCGTTCACTGTGATTAATACTTTTATTGCTTGTTCTAAATTCGAATACTTATAATTAAAACAGGCTTCTGCTTTTAGGATGATTTATTTTGTCTAGTATTAGATGCATTTTTATATTTTTAAGAGCACCATTACCTACACATTATTTGGCTATATCTTGTTCCATACTCGAGGGTTGCCTGGAAGAGATCGCTGACTTGACGGTAAGGCCGCCTTTGTGTGTCTAATAATTTAAGTTTTATTTGTGATTTCTCTGTAATTGGTGCACAATAAAGAGTTATTGTATTGCATTTTGTAACTTTATTATTTGAAATTTTGTGATGACAGGCTAAATTTTCTATTTTTAATTTCATTAATATTTAATATTATGAACAATACATATTTTCTGTTACTTTGATTGTTATTTGTTTAAAACAGTTGATTTAACAACATATATAGCCAGTTTTGTTTAAACGATTAAAATAGAATTTATAAATAAATAATGCTAGCTACCTTTTTTTAACGAATATGGTATATGACTAAGTATAACCGATTTTAGTTCAGATTTAAACAATTACTAGCACTTTGGTTGGCCTTAAAAATGATGACGTCTCAAGTAAATATTTCAGATAATAAAACTATATTTTTTATCTATACAAGTAAAACTGTAAAAGAGTGCAATTAGTACATTGAAAATATTTAAAAAAAATATAGGCAAAGAGCAGTAATTATATAGCTTCCTTCCGTGTTTGGCCTTTGATTACGGAACTCTAAAAACTGATAAATGAATGAAAAATGAAAATGACAAATGACGTCAAAGTCTAATATGAAATGATATTTTTAAATTAAAGAAGCTTATATAATAGGCACGCGGAGATTTCCATAACGCTAGTGCTACTAAATGTACTTAGATACTCACCAGTTGTTCTTTCGAAGGGCCTGGTTGGGGTTCTTTTAGAGACGAATTTGGAACATCGTTCGACAGTTCCATTTCACTTTCAGTGTCGGAGCCAGAAGGTCCATCATCAGGGACATCTTCCAAGTCAACTATCGAACAGTTAAATAGTTGAGAGTTGTTGAGGTTTTATAGTTAAACCTATTATAGTAATTATAACCTAACCTACCGCAGTAAAACTAAATAATCTGACCTAGATTTCAATAAATTAGTCGTCTACGTACCTACACAAAAAATTTGTTTTTTCCTCGATTGCTCTTTATACCGTATCAAACCCAGTATTTCAAATAAATTAAAAACATAGAATTCATCAAGCCATCTCCAGGATACAGAGTCCCTCACGTGTCCCGACCACGCGACTTATAATTATTATTTTCACATCTGATGCAACCACTTAAAACTGCAATCTATCACCGCGGGTGCCGTTCTCGTGCCGCCTGTAGACGTGCCACACACACAAACAATCACTGGGTCTACTTAACCATCACAAGAAACTATTAGCCTCAGTAAACATTATTACATCAATATGTATAAAAGAAAGTCGTGTTAGATACAGTATTTATAACTCAAGAACGGTTAAATCGATTTGACTAAATGTTAATGGAGAGATAGCTTAGAACCAGGAGACAAACATAGGATACTTTTTAACCCGTTCGACTGGAAGGAATTAGGAAAGTAAGAAAAACATTATTTTAATTTTTCCCATGCAAACTGAACGGGTGGAATGAAGTTCACCAGAACAGCTAAGTTACAAATAAAACTGCTAGAGCACAAGAAACCGTTGACTTTTATTTCCATACAACGTACAACATTCCGAACTACTCTACACCTCTCACTGCGACCAAGACACCTTTAGCCGTCATATGTGAAAAGTGGAGTGAGTCGCTCCACTGTCGGTAAGAAAATCTAACCTTTAACCTTACTTCCTATCATTATCCGCCCGTCGCGTTAGGTCTCACGGCGGCAGGCTTCCTGCATTTGGTTATATTTAAGTCTAAATCTTACGATAGTATAGGTTTCGTATGGCTGTCGGATGTTTGAGCTCTTAGGAATTAGAGACGTTTTTACGCTATAGGGCTACATCCTATCCTCATATGTGCAGACTACAGTTGCTTCACAACACTTTCCGAAACAAAAAAAAATAAAATCGGTTTAGAAATTACGGAGAAATTGATTATTATTAATAATAAAATGTCTCTGGCCAAGTTACACAAATTGAATCTAACCTCAAAGTAAGCACATTATATACTTGTGTAATGGGTGTTAGTTGTTCAACGATTCTAAATAATATTAATAATAATACTTTAATAGGTACCAATGTAACAAATTTAATAGACACCCAGACCCGAAACTTCAGACACCTAAATGTTCATCACGACAATGCCTGCCCCCGTCGAAAATCGAACTCGAGCCTCGGCGGTTGGTTAGTCAAGTAAGGCATGTACGCTAACTCCTCGACCAACAAGGTAGACAATAAATTAAAAAAATATGCTTAGAAGTACAACACTTAACCTCCTAAAACACCCTTTTTCCAAGTCTTTTAAAAATAAACAAAGAAACGTAAACGTCCAAGTAATGCGGATAATTTAAATAGCTATAATAAACAATAAATTTGCACATTCCATTTTGTTTTAGGTATCAATAAATATGTTTATTGAAACAAAGTGGAAATACTCCATTATCATTGGATGAACACTTAAGCACAATATCCCTGCAATAGATACATGTTAAAACAGCTTAAAACCTATTTGGCATATATAAACACCGACTACTGTGATCTGATTTATATGTTGGCTCAAAGTTTGGTCCATTTGCATTGCGTAGTTAAAGCCACTAGACAATTGCAATCAAATTTTTAATATAAAATATATAGGTACATACCATCAGCATCTAAATGCAGAGGTCTGTCGTCCAGATACATCAACATAGGCAACGCTGAAGCGACAATGGCGCGATAGTTGAGGGTATCATTGAAAGGTGTTCCAGACATATCGAGTCGTCGCAGCGAACCACAAACACCGAGGGTCCATATTCTACTGGATTCCTCTATTGGGTTACTGGTGGGGAATTAGGTATTAAATTTATACTTTGAACAATGACAACGTAGGTAGGTAGATAGTGAATCATATTAGGTATTTGAAAAAAAAAGTCGCAGTACAAATATGGGACAGTATGGAAACTAAGCTTAGTTGAATAATAATATGAACACTCCATTGAAAGAATGGGGTTGTCTCAGTCGATTGTAATAACTACGTAGTTTACAAATAATATACCTAAGTAGGTAATCTCATGGTGTTGGTTAATCCAAGCAAAAGATTGCGGAAACAAGTAACGATAGCAACTGCAAATAGTACAAAGGAGAATGCAAAAAAAAACCAGTTGCAGGCATAATTAATTTAAAAAAAAATCTCAAAAAATCAGTAATAATTAGTAATATAATAATAACCATATAAGATCGTGATCCTTACTGGCAGACAATCGAAATTGCCTGTTTTATTGTTAATAATAGAAGTTTTATTCAGGTACTGGTTTAAAATAAATAATTATTTTATTTTAAGTAAGTATTTTTTTTATTTACAAAAATATAATGTTAAATGTGTTCCTGAAATATAAATGCAGACCCAAACATTGATTTATTTAATATTTTTCATAAACTGACGAATTACATTGACCGTCATGTCCGTAGTAATAAGGAACTGTTTTACTCTATTATAAGGATAGTTAAGAATCATGTGAGATTCAGATCGCAGCAGGTAAAAAATGCTACTCTGCTACTTGCTAGCGACTGAGCGAGCGTGACAGCAATAGTGAACACTGCAGTTAGACAGAGACAAATAGTGACGCTATGACTTGAGATCGATCGATAGATCGATCGAAATAAAAGGAACGCAATCAAGCAATACTACTTCATGTTTGCACGACCGAAGAACATTAAGAAACTGTGCCCATGTTGTCAGTGTTTTATATTTTCTAGGTTGGGTTAGACATGAGGACACTTTTAGACGTCCTCCTGCCATGTTGGATCGTATACTCTTTAATTAATTATAAATAAAATATATTATGTCTACACTTTGGTTTGATTTTGACTTTACACCTTTATATCTTTAATTTTGGCACTCGACACTCTCTGCCTACCCCGCAAGAGACTTGGCGTGCTGATAGGTAAGTATGTACCTTTATATCCGATAGGCAAGCACTCACGCGATTAAAAACATAATGCAGAAGGTGCTTTCTTATCGACATCTTTGATTAATACGTATCTATACTATTAAAATACAATAATAAAACAGGCAATTTCGATTGTGTAACAGTAAGGATCACGATCTCGTATGGTTATTATTATATTACTAATTATCACTGATTTTTGGAGATCCACCTCATTATGCCTGCAACTGGGTTTTTTTTTGTATGGAACTGTGGCATTCTCCTTTATTGTTTGCATTGTACTCAGGGGCCTCGTCGATAAGTATATTTGTGTGAGTGTGCCGTTTCGACAATTTGTAGTAGTTTCTATACTGTGTCATATTTGTACTGCGACAAAGCCGAGTTTGACCCGAAGAAAACCCGAGACCTAACAAAACCTATAACTCGAGAACTACTGGACCGATTACAAAGGTACCTAATTAGTTTTTGGATTTGTATTAGAACAACTACTGAAACATTAGAAAGTTAAGGTATAAAAATACACGTCCCACGAAGTTCGCCTTATCACTACATAGTATAAAACAAAGTCGCTTCCTCTGTCCCTATCTCCCTTTGTATGCTTAAATTTTAAAACTACGCAACGGATTTTGATGCGGTTCTTTTAATAGAAAAAGAAACTGAAGAGGAAGGTTTATATGTATATTTCCTACCCGTGCGAAGCAGGGGTCGGTCGCCAATATAATATATTGAATGAAATTACAAATACATAATATAATATTAAATAATAACATTTTATGACTTACTTCGCAATGTTCAGTGTATGCAACTTCTGTAGCGCAGCTAAAGGATACAAGTCACGAAGTCTATTACCAGCTGCGTGTAATTCTCTTAGTGCACTCAAACCCCAAATGCCGTCTAAACATGTCAAACCACATCGGTTGACACTAAGAACCTACAAAAACGCATTAGAGGTTTTTAACATTTTTCTTGCCATAAACTTAGGTGCTGATTATGTATCTCAGTTGCTCGAGCTGGCAACTGAGATACATAATCAGCACTCAGGTTTGGAAAGTGTACATCAAATAGCTGTATATACAAACTTACCTTCAAGTGTACCAAGCCAATACCAAGATCCCGCAACGAGGATAAAGCACTACCATCTAGTGTCAAAGATTTCAGCCTCGGTACTAAAACATGTATGCGCCTTAAGCCCACGCGTTCTGCTACAACACGTAACTTTGCTTCTCGTATGGTTAATACTTCTTCGTCGGTTGTAACGCCACTGCATTGTTTCTATAAATTAAACTTTGAGATATAATCCCTAATGTCATGAAGTTCAAAAACGAAAACTAGCACTCACCGAATAACTTCAACAACAAAACAAATTAGATTGTTACAAAATAAAAACAACAGTATCGATTTACGGATTGTAACAAGAAATAGTAATAATAATATGGCGCAGCACAGTGTCTAAACCTATATGTGTAACCACAGTGTCTAGACCTCAGTTTCGGACATCATGTTTTTTTTGGAAATGATAAAAGGTTTACAAAACTGCTATCAAACCACCCATAATCATATCTTCAATAGTTTCGGAGGAATATAAAAAAATGAGAAAAAGCCATAGATACCATAGGAACGATTTCTTGCAGTGTTACATCGTTAAATGCATTATTATATCATTGAATGGCAATAAAAAATCCTATCAATCCATAAAAACTGCAATAATTACTTTTGATTTTCTTCGTTACCAATATTATTATTTTTCTAGTAAATCCCTATAACCCCAACAAACCCAAGATCTTTGACATATTGAATTTTAAAGTTATTACTCATGGCTTTCACGTCAAAATATATAAATGAAGCATATTGTGTGTAATTGGGAAGTCGTCCGCCCTTATTAGGTAAATGCCAAAACCCAAATCCTAATAAATAAATAATAACAGTTCGTCCGTATGTGTTATGAAAAAAAATTGTTAGATTTTATTAATTTTTTAAACCATTCATAAAATATTAAGTTTCAAGTTTGTGTTTTTGAATAAATACACTTTATAAGCATTATTGTTGAAAAATGTTAGCGCTCTGCACTTTTGCTACACATAAACTATAAGTGTGCCACATTTCGTACTCCTCCGTTCGCGCAATTTTCGTAGAAAATACACATTCGCAAATTATAAGTTCTTTCCAAAATAAAAGAATCGCCTCTGTGGTCTAACGGTCCGACGTTGGCGTCGCACTTGACTTCTTGAGGTCCCGGGTGCGATCGCCGGATAAGACAATATAAAATAGAAAATTTTGTATTTTCAATTTTCAATTTTCTAGTAAAGATAACGTGGCCCGGGATTGGATTTGTGCCCAGTTGGCGATAGGCTTGCCACCCAGCACTTTGTGGGACTTAGAGTCTTCGGCTTATGTATGTATGTATGTATGGAGCCCCGTTTATGCCTCTGCTTACCGCTTCGGGGATATGGCCGTGATGACACTTTTATTACATAATAACGGTCGCTCTCCGAGACATCAATTATCTTATAACGTATTTTTATTTTAGCACTTGGGGCGAAATTTTTTCTTTCTTTAAAATTTATGGAAATTATCTTATAATCAGTCATTATGTCGTCATTTTATAAATAACATTAAATACAGATAAATTGAAGATTAAATGTTTTAGACATCTCTGAAGGAGGCCATAAGAGTCGGGATCCATTTAAATTTTAGACATTTCCGTGGGAACTGAACTTTGTATTCAATGTTCATCGTTAGGACAGGACAGTATCTGCCGGATATTTGTGAACCATAGTTAAAGAATGGAAAATATACAAGCTCGCTGAGTTTCTTTGGTTATGTCTTCTCAGTGAGAGATTGCGTTTCAATCTGGAGGTAGATTTTGGATTGATATAGACGCATCAAAAGTAGGTAGGTACCTGCTCTTTGTGAGGTCTGAGTAAAATAAATTAGTAGCATCTATGACAAAACAGATATAACACAATTCGAATATGGATGGATGCAGGTATCCGGGGAGATCAAAGTTAACATTACACGATCAAATCTTCGAAACCGGCGTGTTTGTACGAAAAAAGTATTGTGACGGAAGCTAGACAGGTCTGCAAGGATGGTAACATCTAGCACACGATTCTCTCTGCCTACCCTATAAGGGACTTGACGTGAAGATATGTATGTATTCGTATAAGTTAAATGGTGTCACGAGCAAGAAGACAAAGAGAAAGTTTTGACCATAGTCGTTGTCACAATTACATAGCAGTTACGACACACATGAGCAAACACTATAATGCACTAAGTATACTTACATTTAGACAATAGACATACAAAACGAACGGCAAATACTTTGTAGTCAACAAAAGTCAATATAACTAGTATCTACTGACAGTACGTTTGACAAACAATTGTTTCTAACATGGTGGAGGTACTATAAATACTTATACTTATTTCTGTGGAAGAAATTATTATTTTTAATCGACTCCGAAACAGGAGGAGGTACCTACTCAATCCGACTTAATGCTTTATTGTATTATGTTGTTAGGTACGCGATTACTTGGCCAATAACAAATCGATTTTGATGGTTATTTTTTAGAAAGATATGGCATGATTTCAATATGGGCAAATATTCATTTTATCATAATCTTACAAGGATCTTTGAGTTATAATTAATAATGTACCTATCCATTTTTACAGTTTTGCTGTGCTTAGTTATTATAAAGATATACCGTGTGTCATAATACTAACTAGGTATTTTGTAAGAAATTTTTATGTTAATACATGAGAAATTAACTTTGTAAAACTTTTTTACATTAAGCCCTTTTTTTTAATGACTAATTTATTGCTAATCTTACGATTTTTTACAACTTCACCGAACTTTGTGGGCCGAGCAGAGTGCTCAGCCCGAGACATCATTATTTAGATGGATTGGGCTGTTACCTACAACGCCAGCACCAAGGGCTGTCTCCCGGGAGACCGTACCTCGACTTGGTGCTGCGTTCTGGTTACTGGGTGGACTTGGTGGAGGAGTATTTGTGGCTCGTCGCTCGGCGTTAGGCGCCGGGCGCAAGAGAGGTCTTCGTCGCCGAGACCGGCGGCGACGGTGTAGTGTTGTGTTAAGGTGATGTGAGATTGTCGTGTTCCGGTTTGGAGTTGGGAGAATAGCGTTTGCCGCGGTTATTGGGTCCGGGGGATCCGATAACACGTGGCGAGGTCTTCTATGATCGGGGGGAACATTAAGCCCATGGAGTGTGAGTTGTATGATTGAAAACGAGAGCCGAGGGCTAAAATTTTTTAACAAATAGTTATACTTAAACAAACTAAATTGATAGTTAACTGTCGAAAATCGATATCGAGGCGATCGTCCCATGACCATATTTACCAGCGACCCGATACCGTCTTTAAAACAGTTGTTCTTGAATATCTCAAAGAAATAGTCTGAAATTTCATTCCAATTTCCACAATTTGCTGTTTTCCTTTGGACCAGAGTCCTGTCGACCTGCCTGCCTTTGAGCCACATATGGTACTTGTAGTTAAAACTTGCCGCTATAAGGTATTTAACGTAACCTCCCATGATAGCACGGCAGTGCTTGTTGCAGTCATAATCTTATCTATACTCTATAGGAGAGCTAACAACTTACAAAGGAACAAGATTGATGTCCCAAGCAGCAATTGGTCGGCAAGCATTAGTAACGTCATGATGACAACGTCAGATGTACAACCTGAGCAGTGGAAACCCACGACTAACCGAAGACAGTAAGTCCCACAATGTGCTAGGTGGCAAGCCTATCATTAACTGGGCACATATATCCGATCCGATTATTTACAAAAAACAACATTGAAAAACACATTTTCTTTATGTCATCCGACCCTTAAATCGAACCCTGGATCTCATGAAATCAAGGCCAACGCTGGACCGCTACACCAAGGGGGCGCCTTTTCATATTATTGAAATAAATAAATTTGCAAAATTCAAATCCTTGCCAATTCTTACTTATTTAGGTGGTTACGTGCTGTGCAAAACAGCTCGCTAAGGTTGGTAGGTACAATTATTTTACCCGTCGTCATGAAGTCATTGCTCGCCGTGCGTTGTCGTGTTCCATGTTGAATTACAGGATGTCCTATAAACTTATACATCTAGCCTAAGTTTCCTGTCACAATAAAGCGACGCACCTGTAACATCTTATCATAATCAAAGACACCCACTTTTTTGCTATCTTCTAACATAAGAAAGGAATTGTAGGTCCTTACCAGAAGCTCAATTAAAGTCAATTCTCTAGGAATCACGATGCGTCTATAGCCGGGTAATCGGCGTTCTAATTCGTCTTGTCCTGGTGGCTGTTCTGGGTCAGGAGGTGGCATGGCTAATGCTCTAAAAAGTACATCTACTTGGTTAACGAAAAATATTAAAAACAGGATTAGGTGAACTTAAACTAAGAAATTAATGATATTTGTTTATTTGCGTAATAGCTATGTGTGGTAAAAAGATGTTACAAAGGATATTTA
>NJDC01001219.1:0-30978 GCA_002245475.1 Calephelis virginiensis
TCTAGGCAAAATAACTATGTTATTGAGGTCCTTAACAAGAAAAAAACGAGGTGGGGGCGCTACACTGATTTTCAAAGTGGGCGTTACATGAATTAAGTATGGGAACCTCTGAATTAATGTTTCATGTTTGCAACGCAACAAATGTTATATAACATTGCTATCTGTTACAGCATATACGATCTATGCCTTTTATTGGCATACATACAAACATTTATGTATTTTTAAGTGTTATACTGTAATATAGTGTGTGTATTGCTGTTGGCATATCGATATAAAGAAAATAAAATAAAAAATATTTGGTTTGAAACTTTTTGTAATAGTTTTATAAATATAGTATAGTATATATATAATATTCAGTATTTTAGTACAAAACTACCCTCCATTATGCCAAGCGGAGACAAGATGCACAGCTGCCTTACCATACAGATTCTGAAAATGTTGCTAAATGCATTACAGGAATGCAAACAGTCTTATGTTTTTGACTAGACTTGCTAGAACGATTATTCTCGTTTACCCTGCAACTTTGTTAGTATTTTAGCGGGAAATGGAAGGCAAATCAAAAAGTCGAGGGCACAAGGCAACTCACCCGGATTGGTATCACCGCCTTACCTATTTCTGCCGTCATAACGTCATGGCGTGTTCCGGTTTGGAGGGTAAGGTAGCCGGTAAACTTACTTTTGCTCGAGGCCTAACATCCCGGCCTACAGATTTGTTATTTTTATATAATCAACAAAATTATCTCAGCGAATAATCTCTAGAAGGTCTATCTTTATCTGTAGATAGGTTATTGATATTGGCCGTTAATTAACAAGACAGCATTTATCCCTGTTGTTCCTATCATTTTTAAAGTGGGTACTTAGGGTAAGCCTTCCTACTTGTACTTCTCCACTTCGCTGAACTTTTGAACCCCTTACCTACTAAATATATTGACACACATTTTAGAATTTCTGCGACATTTAAGCCCTAATACCTACAGCTTAGTGATGCCCGACTTTAAATATTTTGTTTACCTATTAGTATGTAGGATTGTCTAATTATAACATTATCTTATCATTGTTTTTCTCTAGACAAATGACACAAATTGATCTAACCCCTAAATAAGCAAATTAAAAACTTTTGCTTCGGGTACTTTTGTAGTGGGTACGATACTAATAGACATAAATATGGATAACGGATTAAATTTAGTAAACACCCAGAAATACAGACATTGACAACAATCTCTCAAATGCCTTCCCTCGTCAGGAGTCGAACCCAAACCTCGCGATTTTTCGATGTAGTTAGGAAACGAAACATCGGCTAAACCCTCAGCCAACAGGCAACTGGGTACAACTGTTATCCTAATATACATAAATTACGTGTCACGTTGTTTGTCCGCGATGGACTCTTAAACTACTTCACCGATTTCAATTAAATTTGCACACCGTGTGCAGTTTAATTTGAACCAACTTGAAAGACCTACATAGATATACGGCCAATGTTAATAATGAATCTCTGAAGATGGATTTCAAGCAATCTAGATAGCTGCGTATCCAATATCAATCTTGGACAGTAAGTTTTGGATTAGAATTGATTATTAATATTGGCCGTTAGAGAACTTACATGTCAATTTATGATCAAAAAACTTACAATCCGAGCGAAGCTGGAATAGATAGCTAGTAACTTATATATTTCAAATGTTCCATACAACAAGTAATCTTATATAAAAAGGGTCTTATATAATAAGGGTTAGAGAGGAATTAAAAATTTCGCCACGGGACTTGAATCCTCAGTAGCTCAATTGGTTAGAGCATTCGTCGGCTTGAGTCGACAGGTTATAGGTTCAAATCCTGTCTGAGGCGAAATTTTTTCTTTCTTAAAAATTTATAGAAATCTATCCCAAGCACAGGGCAAGTGCTAAAATAAAAATACGTTGAGAGAAACGAGAGTTATGGTCATTCTAAAATGTGAATTTCATCTGTAATGATGAGCTCATTTCGTGGGTACTCAGAATTGTGTATCTATAGGACAAACTACCCGCGTTAACGGGTTAGAAAGGAATTAAAAATTTCGCCACGGGACTTGAATCCTCAGTAGCTCAATTGGTTAGAGCATTCGTCGGCTTGAGACGAAAGGTTACAGGTTCAAATCCTGTCTGGGGCTAAATTTTTTCTTTCTTTAAAAAATTATAGAAATCTTATATAAAAACTACATTCTGGCAAAACAACAATCAAGACAAACAAAAAAAGTGTCACCTACCCATAAACTTATGATGAACATTTTACGACCAATAAACCTTTTAATAAAACCAATAAATAAATCGGTTTTTACGCGCCGTATGTACATTATTGCCTTTCACATTTGCGACAATCAATATTTTGATACTACATCTTCGCCTATATACCAGTAGTTTGCCCGGCTTGCTGACGTTTCGTCCACAAAATTTTCGTCCACAGTGGACGAAACGACACCTTTTTATTTTATTATTTTTTTCACTGACGAATCGTCCACTAATCAAAAAAGTTGTTTTATACAGTCGGATACAAAACTTTAATAATTTTAATCGAAGTAATTTAAGATTCATTTGCATTTCTTTTTAGAATAGAATAGAATAGAATATATTTTTATTCACATTCACCTTACAAGAGGCACTTGTGACGAGTCTATATAATACTAAAACTACCACCGTTTGCCGGCTCGCGGCTTTGCATATAAAGTTTAGGTAACTCTACATTGGAAACCCGTTCAGATATCGGGACTAAAATTATATATCCTAATCTAAGATATTACCTATTTTAACTGACTTCATAAAAGGAGGATGTTCTCAATTTGACTGTATGTTTTTTTTTGTGACGCGATTACTTTCAACCGATTTTGTTGGTTATTTTTCAGATAAATAATGATCCCGAGGGGGTCCAATATTAGATAAATAACCTTATCAATGACAAGGTCATCAAGATAAGTGTAAAATTTATTAAAAAAAATAATAAAAAAAATTAAGTATAACTCAAAAACTTGTAGTAGGATGTAGATAAATTTTATTTGGGACCATTTCGGAATTATTTGCTTTCTTTCGATATAATAATTATCAAGTCGTGACGTGGTACCCAATGAAATAGTTGGAGTCGGTTTTTGTAGTTTTACTACGCTTAATTATTTTGCTAAAATTCAAGTAATTTCCCAGTTCTGGTTCGTTTCATCTGTGTAGAATAGCCAATCTACCGTCCTGCCTGGCAGCTACTAAGATGCGATCATAGAGAAACTGGTCGTTACTAATAAATCTACTGGTGGTTAGGTACTGTTCAGCAGTTGCCCGGGTGGGCATCCACATCTATTCCTGAGGCCAAAATTACAATGTCATGTTCCAGTATGGAAGGTAGCCGATAGACTTGCATAATAGGCCTAACATCCCGGATACAGGACAGAGACGCACCAACAATATCTGTGCTTTGGTTATCTCTTATCTATTAGGGGAGCCATGTGCTTATTTGCTGTGGTGTTGCCATAAAAAAAACGTTGTATGCCGTTTTCATGTAAAAATGAAACATAATAATATATGTTAATAAGCACAGTGGTAAAAGCAGTAGGCAGGTGTGTAATCAATTTGATTGGTCTAGTCATAAGCAGTGTTTGCAAAGGTAGCTAAGGATAATTTGTTAGGCAAATACTAAAAAACAAAAAAGCATTAACAAAATCGGACTAGGCATTAATTAACTGTAGCTCAATTTACATATTGTCTGTAACCTCTTTCCAAAAAAGACTTTTAGTGAGTGAGATAAAATATATTCTATAGCCTTCCTCGAAACATAAAGTACCTACCTGCCAAATTTCGTTGCAATCTGTTTTTTTTTATGAAATTGGAAGGCAAACAAGCAGACGGATTTCCTGATGGTAACAAATTCACGCCGCCTAGAGACACCAAAGTTGGTAATGGTGCGTTGCCAACCTGAGGCCGGGATGTTAGGCCTCGAGCAAAAGTAAGTTTACCGGCTACCTTACTCTCCAAACCGGAACACGCCATGACGTTATGACGGCAGGAATAGGTAAGGCGGTGATACCAATCCGGATGAGTTGCCTTGTGCCCTCGACTTTTTGATTTGCCTTCCATTTCCCACTAAAATACTAACAAAGTTGCAGAGTAAACGAGAATAATCGTTCTAGCAAGTCTAGTCAAAAACATAAGACTGTTTGCATTCCTGTAATGCATTTGGCAACATTTTCAGAATCTGTATGGTAAGGCAGCTGTGCATCTTGTCTCCGCTTGGCATAATGGAGGGTAGTTTTGTACTAAAATACTGAATATAACTATTACAAAAAGTTTCAAACCAAATTTTTTTTTATTTTATTTTCTTTATATCGATATGCCAACAGCAATACACACTATATATTACAGTATAACACTTAAAAATACATAAATGTTTGTATGTATGCCAATAAAAGGCATAGATCGTATATGCTGTAACAGATAGCACTATTATATAACATTTGTTGCGTTGCAAACATGAAACATTAATTCAGAGGTTCCCAAACTTATTTCATGTAACGCCCACTTTGAAAATCAGTTGTTTTGTAGCGCCCCACCTCGTTTTTTTCTTGTTAAGGACCTCAATAACATAGTTATTTTGCCTAGAGTTTAAAAACAAAACATTTTTTCCTGATTTATACCGCCCTCCTCTAGGCTTCCAGCGCCCACAAGGGGGCGTTATCGCCCACTTTGGAAAAGTCTGTATTAATTGAACCAAAAATAAATTACAAGGATACCCGTAGATACATACTTACGTAAAAACATCTTCTCAATGGACATCCTTTTTATATGTATCTTCGAATCACTCAATATGAGACGTCGGTACCGTAGCCCCTCCAGCGATATTATGCTTCCAAGATGGCTTCCTCCTAAAGTCTACCAAGTCATGTTTCAGCCTAAATAAGTTATTTTGTTGCTCCTCTTATTCAAACTTCACGTTATACACTTTGTGCCGAAAAGAGTAAAGGAGTAATAGAAATGCTAGCTGAAAACTTTAGCATAAACTTTAGTATAGGTTTTTTCACAATGTTATGTTTATATGAAGAGCTATGAAGTTTGGGAAGCCTTGGTATGAACTTGCTAATTCAAGATGCTTAATGTTTTAGTCTTAGTTCTATAGATACTATATTTATATAAATATCTATAGATATTTCTTAACATTAGGAATTTTTTAATTATTTATACGCGATACTCACGATCGCTTTTTATTTTATTTGTCGATATTTCGGCCTAGTTGCATAGTTACATATCGACAAATAAAATAAAAAGAGATCGAGAGTATCCCGTATAAATAATTAAAAATGTTATTAAAACGCGACGATTTAAGTTTAAAATCCTATATTAAGAAATTTGTTTGTTTGTTTGCTATAAAAAGTATGTCGGTATGTACAGATTCTCTGTACACGTGTACTAGAAATGTTGGTATAACAATAAACTGTAAAAGGGTGCGCCTACGCATTGCGTTAATCTGACAAGCACAGTTCCGACTCTGGTTCAGTGGTTTCCTCGCTCCAATGATGAGGTACAGTACGTGTGCTAAATCTGACCATTGTGATGTTACACAACAAACCTATTTACATTTTTCCTCCGATTTCAATAACAGTGGGGTCTATCCTTTAGTGACAACCCATTTTACGAAGCAGCTTTTCGATTTTTAATTAAAAGCATCTTCACGCCCATATCCCCGACAACGTAGGCAGATCCACAACCGGGCACATAGGTATGCAACTGGGCAACGCGATTGTTTATTAGAAGAAAATACACATTTTCCTTATTTTTGTTGCCCGACTCGGAGTACGACACCGGAGCGCTAGACAACAAACACATAAATTACACAATTACAATTATCGCTTATTCATCAAAGATGTTATAGAGCGTTGCTAACTATGAACGACCCCGATCACTTCAGTTTTCAAATATGAAAATCGCATCGAAATCGACCAATGCCCATTCGTTTCGGAGCTATGATGACACACATACACACACACACACACACATACACACACACACCCACACCCACGCACACGCATATACATTACACACACGCGCACACAGACAGACAGATGATACGTCAAACTTTTAACACTCCTCATTTTTTCGTTGGGGGTTAATACATATATTGATAACGAGAGAAACAATTATTAAAATAAGTTACTCAAAACAGTAGTTATCAAAGGACGAAACATTTATTGTTTTCTCACGAGAATCAACGGCTATTATGCAATTTAGTTCATTGAATGCTGAGAAACAGCTGTCTTTTGTAACGACCATATGGTAACTTTTTGTACATTAAATTTTGTTAACAACGTCTATGACTAATTTATATATTAATACGTGATGCCAAAACTTTCGATCCCTTTTTACGAAAATTGCACTGACGGAGCAGCATAAAATTTTGCACACTTATAGTTTGTGCGTAGAAGAAATGTAGAACGCTAATATTTTTTAAATAATAAAGCTTATAAAGTACATTAAATCAATAAATAAAACATTACCCACATTACCTTGCATTTGACACACACAAACAAATATATTGATGATGACGATAAAAAATAGCGCACTAAAAAGTTTTGAAACAAAGTAGTTGGTCTGGAGAAATGAAGATGGCGTTCTTATCAACAAGGTATTAAAATTGATTATGGTCTAATGTCGACCAATGGGCGACCACTAGTAGGTACTTAATAAATTCACAATCCTGAAGTCTCATAGGGTTAGTAAGCCGATCAATAACTGATTTAGTTGTAGCATACGTACGTATTTGTAGATTTATTAGGCTAAATAAATCGCAAATTAAAACTTCTTATTAAATAAAACTCTTTGTTCGTATTGAAAAATAAAATTGTTAGGACTTTATTTCACTGCTCTGATCCGATTTCGGAAGAGGGACTGCCGGATTAGAAATTTATCGGAAGGTGAGACAACGCTTTTTCATTTGTCCGATAATAACCGAGTCCGATTTAGCATAGGATTTTAAATTTAAATCGTCGCGAATTAATAACATTTTTAATTATTGATACGGGATACTCACGATCTCTTTTTATTTTATTTGTCGATATTTCGGCCGCAGTCCCGTCGTGACACAGCCTATGCAACTAGGCCGAAATATCGACAAATAAAATAATAAGAGATCGTGAGTATCCCGTATAAATAATTAAAAATGTTATCCGATTTAGCAATTTATCGGATCGTTAAAAACTGTGGCTAAAGACTGTGGAAAGCAAATACAGTAGTGTTATCTGAATCAGGTGCCGATTCGCGGCAGTGGGAAAAGGCCTTAATAGTACAAGTGCGGTAATGTTAAGTAGAAAGCAAGTATGTATATAATCTTTGATCATGTGAGAACAAAGTTGTGCTCAATTACAAGTTCGGCTTAAGACGAAAGGTTACAGGTTCAAATCCTGTCTGGGGCGAAATTTTTTCTTTCTTTAAAATTTATAGAAAATTTATCCCAAGCACAGGGCAAGTGCTAAAATAAAAATACGTAACAAGTAATAAGTTATATCACTACATATTATAAAATAAAGTCGCTCCCTGTCCCTATGTCCCTTTGTATGCTTAAAACTAAAAACTACACAACGGATTTTGAGGCGTTTTTTTAAATAAATAAAGTGATTGAAGATGAAAGTTTACATGTATATTTTATACCAGTCCGAGGCCGCTAGTAAATTATGTAACATTTTAGTTTGTTTTTAGATTCCAGAAACCTTTGTTTCTAAGTTTAACACATAGCAAAAAATCAACTAGCATTGCACTTTGCAAATTCCACGATTAAAATTAAATCACCGTCATGAATAATTTGGAAATGGTTTTGCCATTAACGTGGTATACTTTTGATCGCTTAATAGAACATACTGAATGGTACGGCCATGAATTGTGTCCGCGTGATGGATGGATCCGAACAGTTTTGGATTCGCCTAGTTAGCTGACATTACACCACACCTCGCCTCCGGACAATATATTGTGTGCCAATCACTGGCAACACGCACGGAACTAAACATTTGCGTAAATTTACCTACTTAGGGAAACACATTGTATTAAATAAATACGACATTGTTTTACGATGTTTTCAATTTATTTCATTTAGACATTTAGACCCCCTGACCGTGACCCCGACGAGGTAGGCAGATGTTTTTTTTTTAAGATAGTTTAGGTAAACGGTGTTAGCTGTTGAAGTTAGTAAGTCTATTTCGAAAGGTGTCGATGCAAATACATTATAAATAGTTTTTTTTCTTTATAAAAATATACAATTTGTCCTTACTCTAGTTCATTTTGTCTAATAATATCTAAGTTACATATTTTCACAGAAGTAAAACAAAGGAAAAAAAAAACACATTTGTTCAGTTCAGAAAATACGTTTACATACGTAGCAATGTGTACCTAGTTATTTTTTTTATTACCTATACTTACTTTATTATTTTCTTCCTAATTTAAAAGGTTGCCGGGATTTGATATGTTAGTTGGCGATAGGCTTGCCTCCTATCACATTGTGGGACTTAGTGTCTTCGGCTAGTTGTGGGTGCCCTGGTTGCGCCTCTGCCTAACTCTTCGGGGATATGGACGTAACAAATCACTTTTTTTACTTTCTATTAGTTACTCGTGTTGTAACATTTGCAGTAAATGTTCTGTATTCTAATAAATATCTAGAACTAGAAATATTTACAGTTTTGTTCATTCTATAAAGCCCTGTGGATAAATGATGTTGTTAGACTTGCACTTTGTGGTTAGCATTGTACCAACAGTATGATCAAAAGTATGAAACACAGATTGCAAAATAGTTTTTTCCTTATAGAAAAAAGAAAAGAAAGTGTTCTTTCTAAAAAGTTTACACTTTAGATACGCATGAATGTAACAGTTTCGAAGTTTCACCGCTTGAACCAACCCAAAATTAATTATCAGGCCTTTAATTTATGATTGAGCCGAAGGCGGGAAACCCATTATAACGTAAATTAAACTGTAATTAACACTAATCTAATAAAATGTAACTAATAGCAAACATACTATTATTGTTGACAAAAGCTTTTTTGAAATATCTTTATATATTTCTGGTGTGTGTGTCAATGAACACCCCTTAAACGACTTGAGTAATTTTGATAATTTTTTTTTGTGTGTGTTAAAGGGGATTTAAGAATGGTATGTCACCATTCGGTAGTGGAAAGCGTTTTTTTTATATTTTTTTATTTGTAAGTACTTAGTCATTGATTTTGGAATGCTTTACATTGGATCCGGCAGACTGCGCCGAATACTTAGAGTACTTTTGTAACTACTCATTTTTATTGCAATAAATGATTTCAAATTTATAAGTGAACTAGCCTACTAACTATCTTCGTATCGTTTTTGTATCATACATTAACAGCTACTACATAATATTTGATGCTCCTGTAGGATGTTAATAAATTATGGGAAGACTCCTGGACCAAATTTCATAATTTTCGAATGAATAGAATTTATAAAAACTTTCGAATGGATGGGCCGATTTCGATAGTATAATATAGTATAGTTCGATAGATAGTAATAGTTTGATATTACTTTATACTAAATGCAAACAAAAAATATATATTATGTTCCTATGCCTAAAAAGCGAGCGTATTGTTGAGACAGTCTGACTCGTCTCCACAAAATAAGCATTCTTTCATGGGCCAATATATACAGTTCTCCAATAAACTTCCCAATTACATAAAAAAAAATCCAGTTAATAAATTTACGAAATATGTTAAATGTAAATTAAATGAAAAGGTTGGCCTCGTTGGTCGAGTGGCTACACGCCTAAATATATCAACCAACCGCGAGGTTCGGGTTCGATTCCCGACGGAGGCAGGCATTTGTGTAATGAACATTTAGATGTCTGCATTTCGGGGTCTGGGTGTTTATTAAATTTATTCTGGTTTTTATTTAAGTATTTCTATGTATTAGTATCGTTGACTAACACCCACAACACAAGCGTATAATTTGCTTACTTTGGGGCTAGATTCAATTTGTGTAACTTGTCCAGGAATATTTATTTATTTATTGCTGAATATTTAGCTGATAGGACAGCTTGGGATTAATTGCTCCTTATGCCAATCTCTTACAAATGTAATGTATCATTACATTAATTATTGTAAACATGTTTTAAAATAAGAAAAAAGACAAGCCCGCTGAGTTTCTTGTCGGATTTTCTCAGTGTGCGGAAAAGTGCAATTTTTGTGGATTATAGGACATTTTATATCATAAGTGATATCGTGATGGTAAGAGATTGTACTGGCCTAAATACTTCATAGATGTTATAGGTGTGTCGCTGTCCTAAAGTGGAGGTATCATTAATGTAATGTGTATGTATAATGTATGTAGTCTACCGTCTATTTTAACTTTCCGGACAGGAACACAAAAAAATCAAACACTGATATTATAGCGACAGGAATAGACCAAACGATGATGCATCCTGAACCAATATGCTGCATAGGCTCCCACTAGTGGCCTTGTAATTAGGTAATTACCCATTTAACCTAATCTCGTCTCTTATGAGCGGTAGAAAGCGGGACTCATAACATGTATGTATGTACTATATCAGGTTTTTTCTCTATATCGGATTAACTATTTTAATTAATGCGGATTCAGGTGATTTGACCATATGTGTTGTTAAAATTACAATATACCGAGTGACATTTTTTGAAACTTTTTTTTGAATAAGTTGTTTGTTTTATTTATTTGTTAACTAGCAGTTGCACGCAGCTTCGCCTGCGTAACTTGGCTTCTACTGCACCGATTTTGATGA
The DNA here is from genome assembly GCA_002245475.1 of Calephelis virginiensis. Classification (NCBI taxonomy): domain Eukaryota; kingdom Metazoa; phylum Arthropoda; class Insecta; order Lepidoptera; family Riodinidae; genus Calephelis; species Calephelis virginiensis. The sequence continues at coordinate 10,752 of NJDC01001219.1, forward strand.
AACAATGCCTATGCCACTCAGGGATAATGTAGTAATCTAAAGATGAAAGTAAAAAAAAAAGTATCTTCACGCCCATATCCCCGAAGAGGTCGGCAGAGGTACAACCAGGGTACCCACGACTAGCCGAAGATACTAAGTCCCACAATGTGATAGGTGGCAAGCCTATCGCCAATCGGGCACATATCCTATCCCGAGCAACATTTTTTTTATTAGAAAATTGGAAAAAGTTGAAAGAATATTTGAAATCGGTCCAGTAGTTTCGGAGCCTATTCATTTCAAACAAACAAACAAAAAATCAAATCCTTCCTTTTTGTAATATTAGTATAGACGAGCAGCAATGTAAGCAGCTTGAAACAGCAAATAGTTTTAACTGATAAACATTGTATCGCTTTGTCATTTTCGTGTTTCCACGATAGTGATTCGAATCCCGTATGCTGTGGTCGATGTTTACTGCGGCGTGTCGTAATCAACGTACAAAGCGGGTATTTTATTGTGATTTATACAAAGTGTCATTGTACACTCGCCCTGAGTCCTGGGACAGTGTGCTTTCGGCCGTTTCCGAGTCACCTGACGTGACAATATTATCAGTTTTGTGAGAAGTGTCAAAAATAATTACAGTGTGTACTTAGACTAAGAATAAGGTGAGTACACACAATTTCTTCATGATTATAGGGTTGTCGGGTAGAGATCTCTTAAATGACCAAAAACCAATTACATTTATAAATAATGTTCTCAAATTTATTTGTGCCTAATTAATTGTAATTAATTCACTCCATTAAATACAGTTCAGCAAGTTGTTAAGTTTGTTATCATAAATGACTTTATGAGAGATAGGTACTAAACTATAAAGTATAGAACAGAAAAGAAAAAATTGTTATTTTATAAATATTCTTGTGACGCGTCTACATCAGTCTAAAAACTACCATTGAACATATTTCAACATATTATATATATATATATGTCGACATATTTGATATATATATACATTATATATTATGTTCGCTTAAAATTTTGATAACAGTTCCAGTAACATTAATAATATTAGATTCATACGTAAAATACCCTTTTGTAAAGACGGTTCGCGCAAGACGTTTGGCATAAATAAAATTTGCATGGAACAGTGCAGAAAGCAGAAATAAGCTAGCATCGCAATGGCAGCTAGTTCTCGCAGATGTTTTGCCTACAATAGCGCAGCATTTCAAAGAAGTATCGGAACGCTACTTTGAAATAACGGCTGCCCACCCCAACCCGGTGTTAGCACCCGCGTGTGACTACACACCGGCCGCAAACGCGCCCACCAAACTTAGGAGACCCCGTCACGTGTTATCGGATCCACCGGATCCAATAACCGCGGCAAACGCGAGCCTCCCTCCCAATCCCAATCGAAACACAAATTCACAAGACACTACACTACACCGTCGCCGCCGGTCTAGGCGACGAAGACCTCTCTTGCGCCCGGCGCCTAACGCCGAGCGACGAGCCGCCACTATTCCTCCACCTAGTCCTCCCAGTAACCAGAACGCAGCACCAAGTCGACGTACGGTCTCCCGGGAGACAGGCCTTGTTGCTGGCGTTGTAGGGAACAGTCCAATCCATCTAAATAATGATGTCTCGGGCTGAGCACTCTGCTCGGCCCACAAAGCCCGGTGAAGTTGTAAAAACCGCGAGGTTGGCAACACATTAGTCATTCCAAAAAAAAAGCAGATGTTTATGAGCAGTTTTTCATCTGGTAGCAGGCAGCTTATTCGCTTAGCGCCTGCTATAAAATATGAAAATTCATTTAAAAAACGGATTTTGACAATAGAGCGATTGATACTTGAACTTATAAAATTTAAAAGCTGAGCTTTTATTAAATATGTAATAATATTAAGTTGGTAATTAACTTGTTTTCTTGCAGCCTCAAATAATTCTATAAAACAAATATTATTGGATTGCAAAAAAAATAATGTTTATTTATTAAAAAATATTTAAATACGCGAAGCAAAACTTGGCACCCCTTTTTTAAGAAAATTGTGAAATTGTGAGGAGTGTGAAATTTGGCACACTTGTAGTCTATGTGTACATAACGCTAATATTTTTCAATAATGGTGCCTATAAAGTGCATTAAAAATAAAAATAAAAAAAATTATACATATTGCCATGCATTTGAAACACAAAAACAAATATATTGATAACGATAAAAGATCACACATGGCGCACAAATTATATTCATAATGTTTGGAAACAAAGTAGTTGGTCTTGATAAATGAAGATGGCGTTTTTTCAAACAGATAATTCACAATTTATGAACATTATATTTTAATCATTTATATTAAATAACTTATAAAATTAAATTGATTATGATCGAATTTCGACCAATGGGCGAGCATTAGTCGAATCGTTAGAAGCTACATTTAAATAGTCATTGATATTTGAATATGTTAATTTATGAAATTCCTATAACCTCCCATATTCCCTTATAAATTTAATGACGTGGAAATAAATTTGATTTGAATAAATGCATTATTAAACTTCTTTTCAGTATAAAATAAGTAAGTCAGTATCTTCACGCCCATATCCCCAAAGAGGTAGCCAGAGGCACAACCCACGATTGGCCGAAGACACTAAGTCCCACAATGTGATAGGTGGCAAGCCTTTCACCAACCGGGCACACATCCAATCCCGAACAAATTTTTTTTATAAGAAAATTGGAAAACCTCTGTGGTCTAGCGGTTCAGTTGTTGGACTTGATTGCATGAGGTCCCGGGATCGAATCCCGGGTCGGGTAAGAAAAAGGAAATTAGGTTTTTCTATTTTTCTAATTAAAAAAAATCGTTGTTCGGGATTGGATATATGCCCGGCTGTCGATAGGCTAGCCACCTATCACATTGTGGGACTTCGTGTCTTCGGCTAGTCGTGAGTACCTTGGTTACGCCTCTGCGTACCTCTTCGGGGATGTGGGCGTGAAGAAACTTTTTTCTAAAGTACTATACAATTAATTTGATTAATGATTTAAATAATAGGTAAGTAATTGATATGTAATGTGATCTGCCACTTTTATGTCTCCTTTACGCTGAAAATAGCTGAAAGCTTAATTATTTATCACAAACGGAATGTTAATGTTTTACCGAGAGCCGTTAAATATTTCCATTTTAACTGTTCATCGTTTCATTAATTATCGCAATATAAATTATACATTTTTTTATTAAATTTGTCTTTTTTGTATTTAAAGAGGAATACAAGCAATGTCGCAAAAAGATATTTTGTACTTTGCTAACTTTGAAGTTGAGGTGTTAAGATTTTTAATCTCATAACCAACATCTAGCTTGTACTCCAAAGTAATGACATTTTGTGACAGAAATTCAGAGTTCGAACATTTGTCCGCGTCTTTATTCATAATTACTTCCCCGTGTTGGTCCGGGCTCCTTTGCTGAATAGATCATCTGCCTTCCTGCCAGGCAACTTGTAAAAGGCGAGCATAGGCTTACCGTCACTAACACCGTGGCATCCTACTAGGTAGTAGAGTTTCGCAGCGACTCGCCCGGTTTGGTACCACCGCCTTACCTTTTAATGCCGCCATCATGTCAGCGTTTGCCGTTGGCGTGTTCCGGGTTGGAGAGCGAGGTAGCCGGTAAACTTACTTTTGCTCAAGGCCTAATATCCTGACTCAAGTTTGGCAACGCACCATTACTACCTTTGGTGTCCCTAGGCAACGTTCATTTTCTACCATAAGGAAATCCGCCTGCTTGTTTGCCTTCCATTATCATAAAAAAACTCCGTAGCTATAGCTCGTATGTGACGTTAGCCTGTGATAAGAATTACACAGTGCAGCGAATTTTTTATATCAGACAAATCGCTTCAGAGTTTCAGCTTCAATTAACCGGTAGCCGATTTTTTGTAACACATGCCCTGTATTCGATTATCTAATACTGCTCGATTATTGAAAGTCTGACCTGAGAGGAATCCTAATTAGAACATTTAAACAATTAAAAACCGTTTTAGTTTTATCAGCTTTATTAGATAACTATACTACTACATGACTATAATGTAAACTATTTTACCTATTTAGTACATGGGGGCATTGGTGACCTGTAACACAGGTTTATACCTAAAACTGGCACCAATCTCTTATAAACAGGTTTAAACTACAGCTTTTCTTTCATTTTTAAGATATATTTACCTTTGTTTTTGTTTGCTTATTATAAGAGAGAAATAAATTTATTGTTATAAATTTATTATTGTTACTATAAAGAAAGTGTATTTGTTTGCTTTTCTTTTTTTCGTTTTGTTTGTGTTTATAATTAGGAGATAAGAATTAGACATTGGCTAATTTTTATCCCGATAGTATCTAATTGGGTTTCTGTAAAAAGGTAAATAGTTTTTACTATATAGCATGTATATATATATAGCATGTAGCCTCTGCATAATCTATAATATACACAAGTCCTTAGGCAGAGAATATCGAGTATCAAATCTCACGATTCTGACAGACCTGCCTGGCTTCTCTACATTCATTGCCCACCTTATACAAACACGCCGGTTTCGAAGACTCTTGACACTATCCTCGGATGGCACCCGAGCGATCTCTTCAATTATTAAAACAGTTTTTTTTATCAAAATAAGTATCTGAGTACATTTTTGAATGTCAATAATGCTTTACTTAATCATAACATAACATAAGTTATAAAAGAGAATATTAAGTATTATAAGTAAAAATATAAAAAATATGTCAAAAACAAAATAAAAATGGCAATAAAGAAATTTTGAATAACATCGAATATATTTGAATTTAACTCTGAAACACTATATTATTAAAATTTAATATGTTGTTCAAACTAAATTGTCAGTAAAATATTCCTCAATCTTATTACCTTCTATGTAAAATGAGTATTAAAACTAAATCTATACATGAAATATTTTTTAAACATAATGATTGCTTTGTATTATATACAGGGTAAACCTAAACGAGGATTTATCTTCTCAGTGTGTGGCCGCGATTCCGATCCGGTGGTAGTTTATAAAAATGTCGACGAGGACAAATACCACTTGTATGGTTCAACTGAATAAAGATTATTCTGATTCTGATTCTAAAATTTTTGTCAGTTTCTCTTTTCACTTTTCTCGCTAACACTATTGAAACGGGTTTTTACCGTATTTCATGTATTATATATTTTATATGTAGAATACATAACCCTTAACAAGGGTAACTAAAATATTGGTCAGTTTTTCACTTTTCACGCAAGAACTACTAAAACGGATTTTCACCGAATTCCGTGTTTGGCCCGGAATGACATATAAAACACCTTCAACCCGAGAAAATCTTTCGTTCCATAAAAAAAACCCTTTAGCGTGTGAACGAAGTCGCGGGCAACAGTCAGTCTAGTTTAAATAAACTCATTTAATGATTTGTAATTGATCCATTTTTGTTATCTGTTTAAAAATATCCCTTGTAACAAGTTTGGGACTGGGGATTAATTTATCACAAATGAAATGCTAAAATTCAGTCGTCAGTCGTAAAATAAACTCCATTTTAATAATTCATCGTTTCGAGTGCTATCCACTTTCCTATAAATAATTGACGGATTTGAGAATCTACTTTAGATACTTCTTCGATCAATTTTAATTAAAACACCCGATTAAACCATTATAACAATTCATAGACTTCTGAAAAGGTATTTGAAGGGTTTTAATTTAATCAAGTGGAACATTTACGAGGAAAAGTTCAGTATTGAATACTACTGAAGTTAATAATTGATTTATACATACAAATCTTAAGAGTTGTTTGTTAATATTGAAAAAAATATTGGAATAGGCTGTAAGGGCTCTTCCGAGTTTTAAACAATTTGTTAAACAAGTTTTCGTTTGTTTGGTTTTGCGTTTGGAAATTTTACCGATTTAAATGAAAAGATCTCTGTGGTCTAGCGGTCCGGCGTTGGACTTGACTTTTTGAGGTTCCGGGTTCATTACTAACAAAAAAAAATTTGAAAATATGTGTTTTCAATTTTCTAATAAAAATAACGGGATTTTTTGCCCAGGGTTGGTTATGTCCCCGTTGGCGATAGGCTTACTACCTATCACATTGTGGCACTTAATGTCTTCGGCTAGTCGTGGTGGCTTATGCATACATTTATCTGAGACACAAGTAAACACCTGTCATTTCGTCAACGTTGAATAGTCAAGATTGTCATACAAATTTTCCCCGTATTGGTCTAAGTCCGTAGAGCATATTAGACTATCTCCCTATCTTCCAGGCAGTTTGTACGAGGTGAGCACTGGTTAAAATATAGGTCAGTACTAACATGACTAATGGTGGTAGATTGCTGAGCAGAAACTTGCCGAGTAAGGATCCACTCTAACCTATTCCCACCGCCATAGTAGGCCCGGATGTTCCCCCGGTAGGTATGTATGTAGGTGAGCCGGTAGACTTGCACAATAGGTCACAAGATAGCAACACATCTGTAACATCTATGGTGTGTATAGACTACGGTTACCTCTCACCATCAGGAGAGTTGTGTGTTTTTCGCTGGGCTCTCACATAAGAAATGTTTTAATTCGGATATCTAACTATATGATTCTCATATTTCATCAAAATAGGCAATTCAATCAAAAATTCAACATCGTACCTCTCCTACCCGGGGTATAAACTGGAACATTCATTTGTACCTCGGACTGGAGTGTGCTTTTTCGTTAGAGAGGATATTTGTTTCCAGCGCCTCGGAAATCTTGAAGGCAAAGACCTGTCTATTCTTTGGCTGCGTGTTGACTGCTCAGACCACCCGCGTGTCTACGCGTGCCTGTACAAATCACATAGCGGCAATGACGAAACAAACCGGCTCGTTGAGCATGTGCAAATGGCTTCCGATTCTGTTCCTGAGCAGATCCCATCCGCGGAGATCGTGATTCTTGGTGATTTTAACGCCTACCATGCTGATTGGCTTGGTTCACGTTCCACCGATCATGCGGGATGATCTGTTCACGACTTTGCCCTGTCCTGTGATCTCACGCAACTGGTGACTTCGCCCACGCGAATTCCAGATGTGGGGGATCATACGCCTTCACTGTTTGACCTTCTGTTGACCTCTCACCAAGAGAACTATAAAGTCTCTGTCGATGCCCCTCTTGGATCTTCCACTTGGCACTTAGCCATAAGCGGAAATGCTATCAAGCCTGGGCCACGGCAGCGAAGTCTTGCGACGAAAACACCAGCTCGGTTAAAAAGGAGTATAATTCTGCCTTTAGGTCTTTCAAAAGAGCTATTGCCAGGGCAAAATCCGAGCACATTGGCAGAATTGGCGAGAAATTGGCCCGCTTACCTTCGGGAACAAGAGCGTTTTGGTCTCTCGCCAAGGCTGTCCAAGGAAATTTCGCGAAGCCATCTTTACCATCCTTACACCGGAGTGATGCCTCGCTGGCCCATGATGCGAAAGAGAAAGCCGAACTTCTAGGCTCTTTTTTGCTTTCAACTCGGCTTTAGATGACCATGGAAATACGTCACTGACCATCCCGCGGCATGAAGTGTCTATGCCAGAAATAAAGTTTCTGCAGAGTTCAGTGCGTAGAACACTTATTTCATTGGACGTCAACAAGTCGAGTGAGCCCGATGGTATCCCTCCGATTGTTCTCAAAGTGTGTGCTCCTGAGCTGGACACGTTTTAACATCCATAACAAACTGCCAGATCTTAAGGTACCAAGGGGAGCACCAGCTGTTAAATGATCGTCAATACTTTTACACTTTCCGTCGTGGTCGTTCAGCTGGTGATCTTTTAGTTTACTTAACACACCGATGGGCGTAATTAGTCGAAAGCAAGGGAGAAGCAGTGTCTGTCAGTTTAGACATAGCGAACGCCTTCGATCGGGTGTGACACAAGGCGCTTCTATCGAAGCTTCCTTCTTACGGTCATCCTAAGAAATTATGTACAGGGGTCACTAGTTTTTTGACGGGGCGTAGCATCAAGGTCGTTGTCGACGGTGTGTGCTCGGAGTCCAAACCTGTCAATGCTGGTATTCCCCAAGGCTGTGTGATTTCCCCTACTTTGTTTCTTCTGCATATCAGTGACATGTTGCAAATTATAGTGACACTCATTGCTATGCAGACGATACTACTGGGGAAGCCTTATACTTTGGCCGACATAATATATCGCGGCAACATGTCATCGAGAGCCGGCATCAACTTGTGTCTAAAATTGACAATCTTTTGTCTGAAATTTCGTTTTGGGGCCAGCAGAATCTTGTGCAATTTAACCCTAACAAGACACAAGTTTGCTCGTTTTCCGCTAAAAAGACTCCCTTTGTCGGCCTAATATGGAGTACTGTTCTCACCTCTGGGCAGGGGCTCCACAGTACCAGCTCCTCCCGTTTGACCGCATTCAACGTAGAACAATTCGAATTGTCAATGACCGGGCAATTACCAATCGGTTTCATTCCTTAGCGTTGCGTCGAGATGTTGGGTCACTCAGTGTTATCTACCCCATCTATAATGGGGAATGTTCTGAGGAGTTGTTTGGTTTAATTCCAGCCGCTGATTTCCACCTTCGGACATCGCGTCAGAGCTTAAGGTATCATGCCCATCATCTCGATGCGCGATCTACAACTGTGCGATTCCGAAGACATTTTTTACCATGTATAACACCTTTGTGGAATCAGTTACCGAGGGCGGTATTCCCAAACGATTATGACTGAGGAACCTTCAAGAAAAAAGCGTACTCATTCCTTAAAAGTCGGCAATGCATCTGTGATACTCCTGGTGTTGCACATGTCCGTGGGTGGTGGTGATCACTTTCCATCAGGTGACCCACTTGCTCGTTTGCCTCCTCTTCTATAAAAAAGGCCCAGTGGTTTTCCTATGAACACGCAACAGATAAACAGACTTCCTCATATATAGTAGTGGAAGAGATAGTAGTATAGATTCTGGATAGAGATTAAAAAAACCCGTTCGGATACAAGCTTTTAATAACTTTTAAAGACTGACCATATCACCATTTACCCGTTTATTACTTTTTAAATACAAACGCGCCGGTGTTTTTTTTTACATAGGTTTTTCTGGGTTAAATAGTTTTAAATAAAATAAGAAAGCCCTTCCAAACTCCTCTTACCTATTAAGTTCTATAAGTAGATATCTATATATTAATACGTAATGCCAAAATTTTGGACCCTTTTTTACGAAAATTGCGCGAACTGAGCAGTATGAAATTTGGCACACTTATAGTTTATGTGTAGAAGAAGTGCAGAACGCTAATATTTTTCAATTATAGTGCTCATAAAGTACATTAAATCAATAAATAAAATATCACCCACACTACTATGCATTTGACACACAGAAAGAAATATAGATAACGATAAAAGATCACAGATGGCGCACTAAAAAGTTTGGAAACAAAGTAGTTAGTTTTGAGGAAAGAAGATGGCGTTTTTATCAATAAGATATTAAATTTTATTATGGTCGAATTTCGACCAACGGGCGACCACTAGTAAGTTATAAAAGGATAAAGTATTTAGATTATAAAGTATACTTGCAAAATATAAAGCTTTATTCATGAATTTGTATATTGACATTGTACGACTGGTGCTGGTCCTGCTTTGATTTCTACATCTTTTTACAATTATTTATTTTTCTTTTAATAATCCTATAACAACAGAATATAAATGTTGATAGAGATTAGAGAAGTAGCACACTAAATACATCTATCGACTTATTAGTAAATATGGGCTAAGGTCGAAATAAAATTAGGTTGGTATTATAGTCTGTATTATATTGTTATAGAGACTATAATACGAGGTTGAACCTTGGAGTACTTTAGTTCGTGTTTATTAAAAAGACGGTTAAGCTTCTACTCTTCTCCGTCATTTTTTTTTAAAGAACGTAGTTACATCGTGTTTCCATTGCCACCCAGTGATCTAGAGTGGATCTGATGGAATCCCAGGTAAATCGAAAAAAATACAATTTTTTTATGCATTTAGACGACATAATAAAATTTAAGTTGGTTTGCAGAAGTTTTGAATTATTGCCTATTCTGCTTTTATGCTGCTACAAAGTTGATGCTTGCCATTGCTGCTTGTCTCATTTTCGTATTCTGGTGTTTAAAATGGGGTATTTTTTATTTACGCAAGGGGCTTAATAACCCAGCCAGAGTTTTGTACCGCTCTTGAGTAATAAAAGTACAACGAAAAGTAGCATTGATTTTTAAATATTTATATTGATAGGTAATATTCTTAGAAAGATTTATAGACTAAACTCAATTTCCCCGTGTTGGTCGGGGCTCCTTTGCAGAATAAATTATCTGCCTTCCTGCCAGAAAGCTCGTAAAAGGCGAGCATAGGCTTACCGTCACTAACACCGTGACATCTGACTAGGTGGTAGAGTTTTGTAGCGACTCACCCGGATTGGTACCACCGCCTTACTTATTCCTGCCGCCATAATGTCATGACGTGTTCTGGTTCGGATGGTAAGGTAGCCGGTAAACTTACATTTGCTTGAGGCCTTACACCCCCGTCTCAGGTTGACAACGCACCGTTACCACCTTTGGTGTCTCTAGGCGGCGTAAATTTCTTACCATCAGGAAATCCGTTTGCTTGTTTGCATTGCAATATTATATTAAAAAAAACTAGACTAAAGTAATCCAAAGTTAAAGTTGTCGCTAGTAGTGTTTAATGCACTGTGATACAGAATATGTCCATTTAAACCTAGAGTAATTCAGTCTATGTTTATTAATAACACGGTTTAAGTATTATAAGGCACGATCCAGTAGTTCCATGCTCACATTTCATCAACAGTTCCTTACCACGAACCGCGGCTGTACCAGCTAATTTTAGACTTATCGGAAACCTATTGATGTATTACTCGGGTATTTAACTTATATGAACTGGCAGAGGTTATTTTTAATACTGATATAAATACACCATTATAACGATCGGAAGAATTACGCTCATTATCCTGTCCATACTGATATTAGTTTAACTAATCCCCATACAGTCTCGGTTTTAGCAATATCAGTGCCCTGGGCGAAATTTATACGGCGCCCTCTAGGTGCAATTTAAAACCATAGGAAAAAGATATTTTATTGAATCAAGCGTTACTTTGCGGAAATCCATTATAACAGATGTAAAATAAGCCTTAATTTTGCTAATTCCGCGTAAGCAGTGTAACTGTTGTGGAAAATAATCCTCTAGACGACACAGAATGTGACAAGCCTAACTGATGTTTCCACCACCCACCTCCGCGACCAGAACACGAATATAGGAAGAGCTCGGGAAACAATATAAATTGTCACGTTCTTTACATGTGACAACCCTACCTAAAGTTCCCACCTCCCACCTCCACGACCAGATCACAAATAGAGTCCAAACACGGGAAACAAAACCACTTGTCACGTCCTTCGCCAACTTTGTCGAAGCACTCACCACAGAGAACACCAAATCGCACTCGACGTACGTTTCGCCTCTACACCGAGGCATCCTCAGGAATTCGACCGTACCGTACAAACGACGACGCACGAGTTTGACTCGTCAAACTCGACAAACCATAGTCTATTCTGCAATGGAGTCCAGAGCGACACGGAGTAAATAGTTTGAGATTATAAGTTAAAATTAGGATTATTAGTTTGATATTGGGTCTTAACGCGTATAATAACTTTCTAATATGTGTTCCACGTTTCGACCAAGTTACATTGGTCGTGGTCACGACCTGATTGTATCTGCAAAATCATCTCCATGCGTCAGAGTGGTGGAATCCCATATACACTCCAGCTGTTATGTCTGTTATCTAGAGTTACCAAACACACAACAATAACCGTATCTTTTGTATGTTTGTTTGTTACTCCTTCAAGCAAAAACTGCGAAATCGATTTCATAAAATTTAGCGCACACATAGAGGGTAACTTGATTAACAAATAGGATAGTTTTAATCCCAAAAAATGTTCCTTTGGGACCATTAACCACGCGGGCAACGCCGCCGGCAACAGCGATAATTATTAATTATGGAACGCATGTGTTTGAAATATTTTAAATTAGCAGTCCCGGTAAACTTCGTTCCACCCGTTCTATTCTGTTTGCATAAAAAATATTAAAATTTTGTTGTTTTAGTTTCCTCCCAGTTTTCCTTTTTTGTCTTTTAAACCTACACTGGACTTCCACAAACAATTCAGAACCAAAATAAGCCAAATCGGTCCAGCTGTTCTCAAGTTCTAGTGAGACAAACGGACAGCAATTGATTGTTATATCTAATATTAAGGATATTCAAAATAAACTGCTTAAAAAAGTTTGTAGCAAAAAAAATCCGATAGGGATAAGATTTTACCAACTTGTCAAAGACTTGAATGGATGGTCCGTTTCTGAATGATTAGTAAGTAATTTTTTGCATTCAGTTAGCAAGAAGCATTTAGCGGGAAGCCACTTTTAAATTGAACTGAGTTTATTTCGTTTATTAGGAGCTCATCTGCAGAACACGATCAACGGAAATTGGCTGTTAACGGAGCATCAATATGTCTACCGATATTTTACGGAGACACTACCTTTAACGCAACATTTGGTCGAAAGCAGATGAGCCTTTATATGTTACAATTTTTATTTAAAGTATCTTCACACCCCTATCCCAGAAGAAGTAGGCAGATGCACAACCAGGGCACCTACGGCTAGCCGAAGACACTTAAGTCTCACAATGTGACAAGCCTATTTCCAACCGGGCACATATCCAATCCCGTTCTCAAATCAGTTATTTTTATTTCAAATTTCAAAATACACATTTTTTTTTGTTACCTGACCTGGTTCGAAGGGGGCAAGAAGCTAGACCCCAGAGGCGATCTACTTCGAATTGTACGTATATGTACATTAGTTCCGGCCAACTCATGCAATTAATTTTTGACAGTTACTTGCTGAGCCGACAGACGTTGTCTGGTCCTAATTATTCTTTCTTTCTTTCTTTAGGTTTTGGCGATCTCGTTAGTATTTTGCCATTAGTCAAGTAGAAATTTGCATCAAATTTTATATCAATTATATTTTGTCATCAGTCATAAGTCGTCAGTAAGTCATGTCAGGCTCTTGGGTAAAGCGGTGTCCTTTTTACACAAGCTAATGTAATGAGTTTCGGCGGCAACGAGGAAATATACGATACGCTAATTTCTTAATGATTATTTCATTTGTGCACTTTCACTGAACAAAATTGTACAGAATGCCACCAAAATTGACTAATTTCTCTCAAAATTAACTCGAAACTCAATAATTATGAAAAAACTTCGACCATCTTTTCTCTCTATGGCGCCAAAAAAGGTCCTAATTATAAATATTGTTTTTTTTATATGACGTATGTACCATCTCCCGTCAATTTCTAACAAAACAAAAAATATATTTCAAAATAGATCCACTCGTTCACGTGTCATAGTAATTCATCAACACAAGGGAAAAGGTTCATTTATATTTATAAAATAATTCAATTAAGTTTGGGTTAATTTAATAGTTTCTCAAAAACATAACTGAAGTTAATTTTTTTTATTGCAGATGAACCCCGCAAAATCGTTGATGCCAAACCGCCAGTGAAATCACCAAGTACCCCCGTGCAACCTGTAACTCCAACGAACAAACGTAAGTTTTTCAATAGTTTACTTACGGCCAATGTTAATAATGTATCTCAATCTAATGGATTTCAAGCAATTTAGATAGCTGCGTATCCGCCGGCCTATCCTATACCTCATTCCCATATTTATCCTGTGCACAGATATATTATTGGCAAGCGATAATATAAAAATGGATCAAAATATCAATTTTGGACAGCGAGTTTTGGATTAGGATTGATTATTAATATTGGCCGTTAGATGTCATCATGAAAATTAAATGTTATTACGGGAACATACTTCAATACAATTACATCATTATTTTAGTAGTAGAACAAAGTTATGTAAAAATGATACATAATTTACTTTTAATACTAAGTCCTTATGATTTTGAAATTTTATTGTTGTATTAGTAGTATTTACCAATACTACTACAACACTACAACAAAACCAATTACATTTGACACACTTTATTCTTAAATTATACTTTTATTTTAATATAATCTGATCTCTTCTGAAAAAGAAATTAATGAAGCCAGTGTTTAGGTTTATGTGAAAATCTTTTTCTTTATAAATATAAAAATTAATTGCCTTTTATTCATTTACCTAAAATATGGGTTTTTTACTTTTAGCGAGAATAACGAAATACGACGAACGAAAAAGAGTAAATAGAATTAAATGACTATTTTCTATAGTCACATTATGATGGTGTATGAATAATAAAAAGCCACGGGCCACAACTAGTAAAAGATAATATACGGTACATAATGTTCGGGTTTTGTTAAATAAACAGCTCTAATTAATTAGTTATTATACCCTAGAGATCGATCATATGAAATTACAACGAGATGAATCGTCCTTGACCTAAAAATCCTTTAATTACATATTTTTTACTAGAGAAACAATTTAAATATACAAATGCAATAAATAATATCCAGGCATCTCTGTTGTAAAATAAATATAGTATTGACTTCGGCAGACTTCGACTCTCCCAGAGAAGAATTCCATACGACATGATGCTGTGAAAATAATTAAAATAAACCATCCTAGCGGTTTCAACATCAGTTAATTACGTTAATTGTTTCATTTTTTAACAGCATACGCTGCTGAGCTTAATCTAATTGCAAATTTATCAATGCGTGGGCCCCATTGCAATTTCTTATCAATTGTTATTCCTAAAAACGTAGTAGAATCTACAAGGTCCAACTTGTTCCCATTAAGTTGTACGTTGGTATCTTGATGCAATTTATTTAGAAACACTTGTACTTTCCACAATATATTTTATTATTTTTTATTTTTATGGTTTAGCCAACCGGTTTCGCTATACAAGCATCATCAGGGCTATATAACTACTATCTATCTATATATATTTTAATTTTATTGTAGTATTAGTTATTAGTAGTATTGGTAAATACTACTAATAACATATATATATATATATCTACTTGCCTCACATTTGGCATTGAAAATTTAATACAATTAGTTTTTTGTTTTCATTAATTATTAATTAATATTAACATCCTTTATTGTCATTGGCTCAAAATAAAGAACTTGCAAAAAAACAAAATCAATATATTTTTTTGACGTACTCAATAAAAAATAAAATTAAAATCATAATATTTTTAAACCAATTGCAGATACGGTTACCTTATAACCTTTTGAATAGTAGCCAAAAAAAGCATCGACCGAGTAACGTTCGGGCACAGTTCGTGTCTTTTGGCACAGTAGCCCGGATCTACGCAGCGATTATGTCATGCATCGCAATCTCGAACATCCGCTCGTTTGTTTTCCCGTAGAACATAAATAATCTAGAGTGTGCGCATCTCACACTCCAACTGATCGTGGGTGTGACCGTGTTTGCAGTATGATAAACTTATTTTGAGTGCCTTTGAAATGATTTATTTATTTAGTTAATTGCTGCTTTCAACATTGTAATTTTTATATATCGTATCAGCTCTCTAATACATCTTTCAGAGGCTAGAATTGGAAATAGGCAGAAAATTGTAACTAAACCCCCTTGTTGGTCCGAGTTCCTTTGCAGAATAGACCATCTGCCTTCCTGCCAGGCAGCTCGTAAAAGGCGAGCATAGGCTTACCGTCACTAAGACCGTGATATACTACTAGGTGGTAGAGTTTCGCAGCGACTCGCCCGGATTGGTACCACCGCCTTACCTATTCCTGCCACCATAACGTCATGACGTGTTCCGGTTTGGAGGGTAAAGTAGCCGGTAAACGTACTTTTGCTCGAGGCCTAACATCCCGACTTTAGATTGGCAACGCACCATTATCACCTTTGGTGGCTCTAGGCGGCGTAAATTTCTTACCATCAGGAAATCCGTCTGCTTGTTTGCGAAGGCAAACAAGCAGACGGATATTGGAAGCCAATATCATAAAAAAAAAACACTATCGCCCTTACTAATAAATCTTACGCAATCTTTGATCTGGTGTGAAACTTCACCATTGCTAACAAAAAAATCAAAAAGATTTAAAGGATAATTGTATGAAAATAATATAACAAACAAGTTCAAAACAAGAATGCCTTTGTGCTCTAGCGTTCCGGCGTCGGAATTGACTTCTTAAGGTCCCGCGTTTGATCCCTGGGTAGGGCAACAAAATGAAAATCGAAAATGTGTACTTTCATTGCTCGGTATTGGATATGTGCCTCGTTGGCGATAGGCTTGCCATCTGTCACATTATGGGACTAAGTGTTATTCGGCTTGTTTAGGGTTCGCTGGTTGTGCCTCTGCTTACCTGTTTGCGTATATTGGTATGAAAATATTTTTTTAAACATGTTCAAGTCTGATTACTTGTTAGACTTTTACTGACACGCAATTGTTTGAAATTAGTATAAACACATTATCTTCATTAAATCCTGGATTATAAGTTTAATAACAGAGGCTAATAAATTTTACAGTGTCTTTGTAATAGTTACCAATATATAGTAAGCTTGCTTCTGCCTGTGACTTCATACACAATTGAAATGGCTTTTCATGGTAAGTGATGGGAACGAGATTCACCTCCAGTAAAAGGTGTCCTAAGTGTTGACTCGGCCTATAAATTACTATTGCACAAAATTTGGTAAAATATAGTTCAGAAGGTTTTGCGTAAAAATTTAAGTGACAAACCGACATAAATTTGATAACCCTCGTTTTGTGTGCTGTATCCTATTACATTATATACAATTATACCTAGCAAACATTGCTTAAAAAATATGTTTAGTATATAGTAGGTATATAATTATTTAGTTTTATTATATGTAATAGCACTGGTGATATATGACGAGTTAGTGGAATTATTTGTGATATTGTTATATTTTCTGCAATTAGTAGTAAAAATTTTAAAACGATATTTATATGACTTAATTTCGTATACCAAATCAAATGCTGCTGAACTTACGAAATGATATAGCAATCAATGGTTTTTGTAATAACTTTATTCTTATTGTGCTCCATAGTAAATCGATATCTAGGTCTTCTCCACAATGACCGCACTAATATCATTATAGTTTTATTGTTGTGGTATAAGTCGATTCTGAAGTATTGAGGGAAGGACAATATTGATTTATAGCTTTCATTATATATACCTATCGATAATTATATGTCCTCTTTATTCATTTTATTTCACAGATGATCTCGATATTGACTTCACGTTTTTAGGATTCCGTAGTTATATGTCGAAAACGGAGTTAATATAGATTAGTTATATATCCGTCTGTCCGCCTATTCGTATTTCAAAGCCACTTTATTCCCAAACAGTTAAAACTTAAAAACTGGTAGGCTTTTCAAATCACTTTACAAGTTTTAAACGTACAAAATAAAAAGAAATAATTTATGGTCGGCGCTTTAGTTTTAGTGTATGGGGCACTAAAACTAATACAAATCTAACAGACCTGAATGTAATAGTTAAATATAATAGGTTAGGTCTATAAAATGACATTTAGATTTTGTAAAACCATAAAAAAGTATCTAAGTATTTCCACGTATCCGAAGAGGTAGATCGAGGCACAACCAGTGCGCCCCCGACTAGCCGAAGACACTTTTCACGACTAAGAGTAAAATCACATATTTTATCTTGAATTCCATCTTCGAAAGGCAGGCATTTAAAAAGTGGTAAATGTGTCCAAAAAGGGGAGGTGTTCCAACTTCTAAAATTAGAAAGTGAAAAGTCTAAAAAATATACATGTGTTCTGTAGGTGTCTATCAGGTCTTTCCAAAATACGTGCTTAAATCTTTAGATAAATAAAAAAGTATCTTCACGCCCATATCCCCGAAGAGGTAGGCAGAGGCACAACCAGGGCACCCACGACTAGCCGAAGACACTAAGTCCCTCAAATGTGATAGGTGGTTGCAATCCTATCGCCAACCGGGCACATATGCAATCCCGAGCAACGTCTTTTTTTATTAGAAAATTGAAACAAACCCAATTTCTTTAGATAAATAAAAGATATAAGTATTGAAAAAAATACGGGCTTAAAATAACTGTCTGTGTCTTCACGCCCATATCCCCGAAGAGGTAGGCAGAGGTACAACAAAGGCACCCACGACTAGCCGAAGACACTAAGTCCCACAATGTGATAGGTGGCAAGCCTATCGCCAACCGGGCACATTTCCAATCCAGACCAACATTTTTTTTAATTAGAAAATTGGAAAAATCCAATTTTCTTTATGTTGGCCGACCCGGGATTCGAACCCAGGACCTCATGCAGTCAAGTCCAACACCCGGACCGCTAGACCATAGAGGCGACTCTTAAAACTTAAAATAACTGTTGGGATTAAATCATCAAAGAAGAAGAGGAAGAGCATTATTTCAATTAAATGACAAGACGTGCGTATAGACATAATATTAAAAATAAAAAGGCATTTGAATGACGTTAGTTTTCTGACTACTGTCTAAAAATTTGAACATGTATTTTAGAAAGGCCTTAACGAAAACGTTCGAAGAAAATTGTTTTAAATAAGCTGATGCAGTACCTAAAATAAAATCAAGTATAATATAAATAATATTAATTTTTGAAATAAAGCAAACTTTTCGAGACCTATTTATACAAACGCTATGAAAACAAAGCCATTTTTGCTGATAAAAAATTGTACTTGTGAGAAAGACACAATAAGAACAGTTTTCCTGATGACAAGCAGTATTGTATTGTATAACATGCAATTAATATTACTATGTGTTGGCAATCTTTGCTGTAATGACAATTAATCTATTTGCTAATTTTATGCAATAATTACTCTAGTTCACAAAATTTAACTTTTTATTTATATCTCGAAACAAATGTATATCAATATGTTAATGTATTTTCCTTAAACCTAAAATTGTCAGCAGAAATATTTTATCACGTCTCAATTTTTTCCTGCAGTCAAATGTTTTTTAACTCTCGACATGGTGACGACATTTTATTGTTTCTCGCAACGTATTTTTATTCTAGCACTTGCCCTGTGCTTGGGATAGATTTCTATAAATTTTAAAGAAAGAAAAAATTTCGCCCCAGACAGGATTTGAACCTGTAACCTTTCGTCTCAAGCCGACGAATGCTCAAACCAATTGAGCTACTGAGGATTCAAGTCCCGTGGCGAAATTTTTAATTCCTTTCTAACCCGTTAACGCGGGTAGTTATGTCCTATAGATACATGTAGGTTACAGGTTCAAATCCTGTCTGGGCGAAATTTTTTCTTTCTTTAAAATTTTTAGAAATTTTATTGTTTATTCGTTCACTTCAAACGACAGTTATCTTGTTTCGGATTGATTTAAAATGTTTAGTTGAAAGTGCAAAGAAAGTCCTGATCGTTTTTGTTATGTTTATGATTAGTTTATATTTTCAAAAAGAGAAGACCTATTGTAGATTTGTTAAAAAGGCATATCTTCATTATTTTGGATTTCTTGTTGCAAATGAAGAAAAAAAAGTGTGTGCCTCAAGTGTTATGCGAAAGCTGTAGAATCATTTTACTCCAGTAGTTATAGGGAGAAAAAGTTTACCTTCCATTTGGTTCACCAATGCCATGAAGAGAACCTAGTAATCATGAAAATGATTGTTACTTTTGCGTTACGAAGACATTGGGATATAATAAAAAAAAATAAGGCAAGTATTAAACATGCCGACTATACCACTACCACTACCAAACAATACAATACAATATGCCACTACCACTACCAAATTATGTCACTGTACCACCTTTACACATCAAACTGGGGCTCATGAAAAACTTTGTAAAGGCGCTTGACAAAACAATGATGCTTTTTGGTTATTGCAAAAAATATTTCCATAACATTACCGTGGGAAACTGAAGGATATATGCCCATATTTATTAAATTAAATCCCTAAAATTATGAACATATTGAAAACCTTTTATTGGTTAAAGAAAAATCTGCTTGGAACTCATTTAAAATGGTTGTAGAATTTTTTTAGGGAAATAAAAAAGTGAAAATAACGAAGAAATTGTTAACAATTTGTTAAAAAAATTCAGGATATGGGAGTAAACATGTCTTTAAGGATTCATTTTCTACACTCTCATCTGAATTATTTCCCTGGAAACCTAGGAAGTATGAGTGACGAACGTGGTGAACGTTACCACCAAGATTTAAGGATTTTCGAAGAATTACATCAAATATTTTGGGATCAAAATATGTTAGGGGATTACTTTTGGTCCATCATAAGAGAAACTTATTCAAATAACTATAAAAATAAAGCAAAAATTATTCATTTAAAA
>NJDC01001219.1:37079-50088 GCA_002245475.1 Calephelis virginiensis
GGAATAACATCAAAGCAGAAATATAATAAACGAGCGGTTGCCCGCAATATTGAGCGCGTGATTAAAGGTCCCGCAGAAACATTGTTTGGGATAAAAACTAGTTTAAGTATTAATCCAAGTTTACTTCTATATGCGTGTCAAATTTCATGAAAATCGGTTCAGCAGTCTTAGTGTGAAACAGAAACAAACAAATATGCATTTATAATGTAGATATGACAATCGCAAACGTTGATGTTATTACTTAAAATATTGTGTATTACTTAAAACTTAAAAAAATAGGTTTTCACTTACATAGTCACTTGGAAAAGATTGACTATGTAAGTGAAAAACTATTTTCAACGCAGGCAGAGTTTTATCCAAACCACTGTAACCGCACTTCCTCTCTTACTTTGTGACAATGTTTATTTGAAGAATAAACTTGTTAATTAACGAAAGTTAAATTTAAAAGGCATTGTTTTGGCCCCGCGTTAATAAAATATTATGATGATGTTGACCAACCGATCACTCAGCCATTCAAATGAGAGAGGGATTGACGTCATATCCATGACAGTTAACAGTGCTTTTGACATATTCTGACAAGATATTGACGTTAATACACTCTTAGATGTAATTTAAGATGTTTTATACGTTATTTACAAGGATTTTTTTATTTATTTACAAGGAAGGCAGATGGTCTATTCTACAAAGGAGCCCGGACCAACACGGGGTTAGATTAAAATAATAGTTCTTCAATTTTTTTTTGTATTTAAGAAAAAAATCACATGTCGGTCCAGAGCAGTGGTGGGCAAATTACGGCCCGCGGGCCGGATCCGGCCCTTGAATGGTTTTAATCTGGCCCGCCGAGGTTTTTTTTTAGAAAAAATATGAACTTCCTTAAAAAAATTATTGGTTGAAATGTTAAAAGACTATTGAAATTTGAACAATTAAGATACTGAATCGATACTTCAAACATGTATATTGCGTATTTTTATATGAAAAGACTTCATTAATAGATTTGATTTTACTAAATTGTAAAATAAAAAACAATAGCCTTATGTTATCTCAATATAACGTTTTATAATCGTAATGTTTACTGCTATTTTTAAGTGTTTTAATTAACCGGCCCCCCTTAAGATTAATTTTAGTTTACTGGCCCGCCACTAGATTTTTTTTAATTTACCGGCCCGTGGTCAAAAGAATTTGTCCACCCCTGGACTCCAGAGCCTTTGCCTGAATAGAACATTAGCCTTCTCGATTGGCAGCTTTCAATAACAGGAGAGTATGGGTTAGTTGGTCTGTTATAAATAAGGCTATTCTTGTTATAGGGCTTTGCAGCAACTTGCTCGGGTAGATATCAAACACTTTACCTATTGCCACCATAACGATATTCTCATGTTTCGGTCTAGAGGGTAGAGTAGCTAATACACTTGCAGACAAGATCTGCAACATTGGCTACAGGACAACGATGCATATAAAACATTTACCATCTTTTAATACTTTTAAAAGAAATGTGTGCTTGTTCGTCATGGTTTATGATATGCCATAAATATTATTAAGACCTTAAAGTGCTCGAGGAAGGAGATTTTGTGAAATTAGTTCACTTTATGTCTTTTTTCCACTTCTTTTATTTTTGAGTCCCGATAAGATTACATTACTAATTGTTGCACACACGTTATGTGTAGGTATTTCACAACCAACCGCTTTCTTAACATACATACATATTTCACGCCAAGTCCCTTTCGGGAATAGGCAGAGAGTATCGACTGCCATATTTCACGATCCCGGCACTTTCTTAAGACAGGTATATTTTTTGAAAATCAGCTAATATGTTTTTTCTATAGGTATGTGACGTAACATTTTACTTTTAGAATATTAACAGAACTTATTAATTGAACGTAAGAGCAGAACAAATAAACAGTCTGATTGTTTTTAGTATTTATGATATTTTTATCTTTGGCATTTTTAATTTGCATTCATATTAATTTTGTTTAATTTTATCCCTTCAAATAGCAAAAAAAATACTTTATAGATGCTGGTTTTTACGTTAAAATAGTTGAACGGTTTTTAATTTTAATTTTGCAGTGAAATAAATAAGGTCGTGTTGAACAACAGGGTCTATTTTTAACCCCCGAAGCAAAAACAGGAGTGTGTCTGTCTGTATGTGGCATCATAACTCCCGAACGGATGCAGTGATTTCAATTTAGTTTTTTTTGTATTAAAGGTAAGGAGAGTGTTCTAATGTTTGATGAAAATCGGTTGAGCCGTTTAAAAGTTGTGGAGGTGATATTGGGGAGATTAAATGAATGTTTGCAAATATACTCATATTTTTTTTTACTTTTTAAAGTTAAATAAATTGAGTTATTGTGTTGGTTTTTTTTTTTTAATTTTTAGTTTTTTTTTATTATCTTAATGCCTAAATGAACTCCGAAAGGAGGATTATTTATATTAATTTAAGATTATTTAAATTATTGTTAATATAAGAGAGAAGTTGCAGAGAATAGCTAGTTTTTTGTATTTCTCAAAATAGAAAGATTATACTTATGTATTAACAGTGAGTAGAATGTAGTTATAGTAACATGATATAGCAAATTGCTGTGGAAATCTTCAATCAGCCTCAGTGATTTGCAAGTCTAGAAGCACAAGGCATCGTTAGTCCGCAACCGAGTTCGGTTAGCATCACCATACTAAATGTGCTTCGTAACGTGTCTACATATAAAACATACAAGCTCCTTCTTTTTTTTAGGATAACGGTAATGTAACAAATATACAATAAAAAGACAGTTTGATAACTCTTTTGAAGTCTTACGTATACGTCTGACATCTACCTAAACTTTGTGTAGGTACCTGACGTTTAATAGTGGTTCTAGACGGATGCTGATATTTACCTACTTAGGGGTTTATTTGCAAACACTGCTTGTTAACATTGGTATGCATTCGTATTGGCTTTAGAATTTTATTATGATATTGGAAAGCAAACAATAAGACGAATTTTCTGATGGTAAGAAATTCACGCCGCCTAGAGACACATAAGGTGGTAATGGTGCGTTGCCAACCTGTAGCCGGGATGTTAGGCCTCGAGCAAAGTTTACCGGCTACCTTACCTTCCGAATCGGAACTTATCAACAGCAAGCATTGGACATTATGGCGACAGGAATAGATAAGGCGGTGGTACCAATCCGGGCGAGTCGCTGCGAAACTCTACCACCTAGTCAGATATCACGGCGCTAGTAACGGTAAACCTATGCTGGCCCTTACAAGCTACCTGGCAGAAAGGCAGATGGCTTATTCTGCAAAGGAGCCCGGACCAACATGGTGTTTGCAATTTAATTCTTTTATATATATATTTTTTTAATTATAATTAATATTTAAAATTAATTATTATTAATAATTAGTAATGTGTATTTACTTGGCCGGGTAGTGGTCCGTGCCTTACCCATTTCGATCGTTATTGATGTTTCGAAATGTTGTATCCTAATATGAAGAAGATTAGTCAGTAGACTTGTACTATAGGCGTAACGGGTCACAGCAGCAACATACCTGTAACATCTATGGTGTCTATAGGTCACAGTTGTCTTCATCAAGAAAACCGTGTGCTTTTCGCAGTTTTGTCACATAAAAACTAATAATCAGAAGTTGTTGTGATCTCAGAAAATGCCCGATAATGTAGTATAGCTCCATGTTCGAATCCTTAGCCAGCCGAATGATAAAATAATACTGAATTCTTTTCTCCGTTAACATGTATTGTTAATTGGTGGGTAATTCTAATATGATTACTTTTCTTTGTCATGAGACCATAATAATACGAGTATGTCCTAGAGTATTTTCAATAATGATATTTATTTTTACATGTTCAATTATTAAATGTATGTTTTTTTGTTTATTTATTTGTTATTATTCCTTCAACTGTTTTTTGTATATGATGCCTTCTATTTTGTTTTCACAGCTTTTTTTTAAGTTGGCTGGAACGAATTTCCGCAATTAGTGATAAGCTCGCCTTTGTGCATTTTTACTTTTCCTGTTTATTTTTTTTTGCATTTGTGTGCTATAAACTGCGAAATAAAATCATAAATTGAAATCACTGGATATAAGATTGAACATTAAAATATAGAAACAAACAAGCATTTTTTTTTATAAATTTTATTAAAATTAGCTCGAAAATGGTAATGGTGGAGTCGTTGTTTTTTACACGTCGAGAATTAAGGGAAAATGTTAAGTTATTTTAATCCCATTTATTGTTGGTAATGCCTACAGACTTATAAATAGGTAAATTTTATTTTCACAACATATAAACTGCACACATAATATATTTTAACTTGAACAACTACATAAAATAATATATTAATAGTACCTATAAGTATTAATACTAAATGTAATAACATGAATATTTTCAAATAAAGTGACTTTGTACAGATTTGTTTAGAGCTAAGAGGTTTTTTGTTTATAAATGACCTTTAAAATAATGAATTGTTAACATAAGCAAAGACATTAGGTATTAAAAATATTAAATACGTTTCATTAAATTAAGAGGTATTTAAAAATACTTTGCATTTGTTACAATACCAGATTGTGTTGGTTTACAAAATACACGACTAATTGATTATTATTTGTTAAATACCTACTACTTACATAAAAAAATAATAGATATGTGTTTAAAAAAAAATAATTGTACATGTATTATTCGTCAATATGTAGGTAGCTTATTCCTATTTCGCGTTTATATAAATAATTAATTAGGTAATAAAGCGGTAAAATAAAAACAACGTACATTTTTGTTTACGACTTACATTGTAAGTGTGTACTCTTAATATATAGGTTTTTAAGACTTTATGAAACGATTCATATTTTATCCTCGTCTACTGTATCCGAAAAAAGAATTACTAGCTATTGTTTGTTGTATCCTTTTTCCGTTTTTGGTTCTGAATAGGTATAGCGGTATGTGGGCAATACTAATTAGTAATAACTGATTTAAATCGCGTCTGGTGATAATAAGCTAGCATGTTAGTATGAAACAACCGCTGGCGGACTCCCCTCGT
Organism: Calephelis virginiensis; assembly: GCA_002245475.1. Lineage (NCBI taxonomy): Eukaryota > Metazoa > Arthropoda > Insecta > Lepidoptera > Riodinidae > Calephelis > Calephelis virginiensis. Next base: position 42,092 of record NJDC01001219.1, read on the forward strand.
TGCCAGCGATCGTCGCCCGCTCTCGTGTGCACGTCGCGCATAAAAATAAAGTCTACAGCGCTTGCGTATTTTGACCCATCTAGAATTATTAGTAAATCGTGAAACGTGCGCTCGACCGCCGCGATCCGAAACGTCTCGCGAAAAACAAAACTTATCTAACATTTTCTTTCAAGCTTCAACGTCCTAATAATAAAATTAATGTTGCATCGTTCCAGCGCGCACTTTGAACGTAAATCACTCCTACGCGTTAACACCGGTAACGTGCGGCGCGTGAGTTCGCAATCGGTTGATTAAACATTGACGTAGCTCCTCAACTCTGATAAAAAATTAGTGATAACAGTGTAGTGTTTATTTATCATGCCGGAAAGGCCAAAAAGGCGCAAAAACAATAAAAATAAACGAAAGAATAATAAAAGTAATCGAACGGATATAAAAGACAATAATTCTATTCCTAGTGCAAGTGAAAATGTGTCAGAAAGTGTTTCTTCGGAAAATTTAGTTGCTGACAAAACATTAGATCGAAGTAGTGAAAGTACGGACATTGCAAATGTTACTCCGGTTGAAAAAATATGTTCCGATACTGGCAGTAATGATCATAACGAAAATAAAAACAACGAATTTATAAATGATGTGGATTTAAATTTGGAAAATAGCGATAGGTCAGAAGGAAATACAGAAAACTATGTTGTAGAATCGCCAGATCAAAAAAAGAAACAAACACCTAAGTTATCTAGTAATATAAAAAGTAAAAGCTTTGATAATGACGATAGTCCCACTATTATTGAAATCACAGATGACGATATTGTCCACGATTCTAATGTTAACTTACCTTTGATTGACAGTAATAATGTTGTTATATCAGACGTAGAGTGTGATGTTTTATGGCAAAACGTTGACGACTTAGTAGATTTCAATGTTGGATCAGATGAAAACCACATAATGGGAGCGTTATCGATTACAACTATACCACTTAATATTGCTCAATGTAATCAAACTAAATCACTTAGTCCAGAAGAAGAGTCATCTTTAAGATCTTATTTAAAAACATTGAATTTGTCAACAAGTCAAGAATATGCATCAACGTCGGAAATAAAGTCTGAAATTGAACAAGTGATTAACCGGGAAATAAAACACAGGTTACGTAAGAGAGGGTTAACTGATGATAACTTTTTGTTACGGGTTGGACCTTCAAGATCTCTAGCTTTAGATGTAATTGATGAAGAAGGTAGTGGTGAATCTTCTATGACATCGCGACGTCAGTCAAGTTTAATTGATAAAAAGAGCGACAGTGAAGAATTAGAAGATGATGTTTTTGAATCTAAAACCAAGGAGCTACCTCAAAGTAGATTAAATAAAATTGACAAACGAAATGTTAATTCGCATACAATACCTCAAGAGTGTATTCGCGTTGATGCAAAAATTAAAGAGCCTGAAATCACTGAAGCACGTGGTAGTTGGACTACTAAAATAGTAGAAAAAATTACTGGAGCGGAATTAGTATATTTAACTGATTCTTCTAGTAGTACTAGTTCTATATATGACGTCAACGAAGATAATGAAAATAGTGAAGATAGTGATCGCTCTGTTCGTATAATTACTCCAACAATCGAAGTTACTGATACTGAAAAATTACTTACCGATCTATCAAAAATTAGAAAAAACGAAACAACCTGCAACGTTGACATAAAAGGTTCACCTGTGGATGAAGAAACACTAAAAATTACTGAAAGTGGAAATAATAATGAACAGAAAAATCATGAAATAGTAATAGAATCTACCGAAAATATAAAAACCAATCTGTTTGTAAAAGATATAGTCCAAGACAAAGGAACTTCTGTTGATGAGTCGAATGAAATAGCACTTCAGCGATCCCCGAAAGCAGTAGATAAATACGACCTTGAAATGAAAGTTTTGAAATGTGAATTAAATGACGCCATAAATAACCTCATAAAAGAAGTTAGTTCGGATTCTGAAAGCAACAAAGATTGTTCAAATGAATTTCTGTCTCGTCAAGATTCATCAAGTAGCGTTGGATCTTCTCAATGTACTGCAAAATATAATCCTACCTACTCCTCACTAAATGATGTTTCTGGAATAATACAAGATAGTTCTGATAACATTACTGGATTACCTACTCACGTTAAAGATGTATTGGAACACGTACCTGAATCTAACAGATTGAAAAATTCTAAAAGTGGTATAACACCCTCTACATTACGGGATTTATGCGTTCAAAAAATATCCTCATTGCCGTATGGGAAAAATATCCTAGAAGAATTGGCTCAAGTTTCAACGCGTTTACAGTATTTGAGTGCTTTATCACTTAATCCTTTATGTGTTTCAACAAATATTACTACTAAAACTACCGAAAAAAATGAATCCTATTTAATCAGGGATAAGTTACTGGAAAAAGAAGAAAGAACTGTATCGCGCAATATATATACACCACCTCCAATACTACCTCGACGGTCTTCTCTTAAAAAATCTCAAGGTGATAAAAAACCTAAAATTCCTCCAAAGCCTGATAATATTCATAGATGTTTATCTCCCTCCCAAAAAATGTTAATGGCAAAAACCAATACGATGGCAACCAAGGAATCTATAAAAACTACTAGTAACTTAAATGACAATAATAATGGTAACAGAGAAAAAACCGATGCCAAGTTTTCAAGTTCTAGTAAAAGTTCTAATGAGTCACCTTTTAAATCACAGACTGGTAGTAGATTGTTATCTTTAATATGTGACACATCTATTAACAACAACATAAGTTCCTCTTTAATGAAGTCATTTGATAGCAAGCGTTTAAATAATATGCCTAAAGATGAAAACACAAACAAATCTTCTGATTTTCAATCAAAATCTGACTACTTTTCGTCCAAAAAATTTTTTTATTCCCCGAAACAGACTATGTTTTCACCTTCTTTTTATGAAAGTGACGATAGTTCAGATTATGCAAGACAATTTCAAAAAAATTTACAAAATGAAAGAAAATATTTTCACTACTCTACAGGCAATCTTAATAGTGAAATAGAAGATGACATATCATCTATACAAAACATGCATAGATACTGCTCCAGTATAAGAAATGAAAGAACAAAAGAAATATGTCCCAGGAGACCATCTCTCCCTAAAGATCTTTGCGATCAACAAATGGAATATATACGCCAGAAAGAAAAAGAAGTAGATGCAGAAATACGTCGTTTAGAAGAAGAAAAACAAACCACTGCATATAAAAAAGGACCTAGAGCTCCAATGATTTCAGAAATTGATAATAATTATACATTAGAAAAGACAAGCTTCGAAACACGCAAAACGAGTAAGCAATCTGGTAAATTGTCTTCTTTATTTAGCAGTAGTGAAGAAGAATTGCTTCGTGAAAAAATGTACACTGAGTATGTCAATCAAATGGCGGAAAGAGAGTTTAGAAAAGAACACAAGGTTATTAAAATTACTAAGCCCGTGTCAACAATCAAAAACAGAAACATTTCTCAAAGCCTGCCAAGTTTAGATCCACTGGATTACAAAGTAAACAATCGTATTGAACGTGAATTTATTACAAAAGCTAAGGAAAGATGGAACAAATTAGGTATTAAAGAGTCTGAAGTTGAAATTGAGAATACAAATTGTGATTTATATCGTGAACCAAAGATTATTGAACATAAAATAAAGGTGATAGAAGCTGGTGAAGAAAAAGACGTCAACAACCTTCCAAATCATTTACAAGATTTTGTTAAATTTACTGTCGAGGGAAAGGAACAAGAATCAGAGGGCACGGGTGAGTGCGAACCTGGAAATCCACCCAAGCATGTTGTGGTTTTGTGTGCAGTTATTATTTTGATGTTGACTGTTGGCAGATATATCCTAAGACTCATACGTAGTGCATAATACTAATATCTATGACTTTAGAATTTAGTGCTTTAGCGTGATTGATTGTGCAGCATGGTCGTTTTTATGTTATTTTTAATTTACATAATTATGTTAATTTTTAAAACATTCCTTTTTCTAATGGTGAGTTGATATGGTTTATCCTCCTAGTCATGGTTAGTATGTAAGTTCAATATCAGAAGTATTATTCATTTCCAGTTGCATAATCTCATACCTATATGGTAAATCAAAATACTAATATTATACGAGCAAAGGTGCATTTAGCATGTTTATACAAACGTGAAAATATAATTTAGATATGTTAAGTAACATAAACATACTGTACATTTTTATAATTCATGACATTTAGGAAAAGTTTAATTAATTGATATTTGATCTATTAATTTATATTTCAAATATTTTTTGTTAAATAATAGCCAAATATTTTAAATTGCAATAAAATTCCGACAAATATTATAAATGCAAAAATGTGTACGTAATAAGTTTTTACATTAAACCCACTAAGTAGATTTTGTTAAATAAAGAATTGAAACTAAATAACTTTAAGACGTTGGTGATATATTGGGCCGATTGGAACAAAAAGTAGCTTATGTTTGATACCAGGTTAAGAGTGCTTAACTCTTTAGTAATATGATTATGTACAGTACAGACAAAGTATGTTATTTTTATTACTCTAACATTGACCTCTTGAAAGGTATGTGTTGCTAAAATTGTGAAGTAAAAACTTCTTCTTTGATATATATATAAGCAACGTAATAACGAATATTACCAGCTGCATTAAATTATAGTCAACTGTTAAGGTTACGTGATAAGTAATGAAATGATAAATAGAAATATCGAACGGCAAACGTTGATAAATAATGATATAAGTATAAGATAAGATTCTAATATATTTATGAATAGAGTGTGAAATCTTTGCTTTTAATAAAAAATAATAATTATTCGTGAAGAAATTGTTTTTTAATTGCACATTGCATTTAAAAAAAATATTTAGAATTTCAAATTACACAAATTGATAAGAAATTGTATGCCACCTTCATCTCGAAACGGACTAAGATTGACAAAACAGACATACAATACGAATGTGAATGGATAGGTAGACCAAGGTAGTACTTGGGAAGGCCAAGGTTGACATTCCTCAATCAAATCGCTCAAATATTATCCTAGGGTGGTGTCAAAAATCTCCGAAACCGGCGTGTTTGTCTGAAAATGGCTATGAATGTAGAAGAAGCTAGACAGGTTTGCGAGAATCGTGAGGTTTGGCACTTGATACTCTCTGCTTATCCCGTAAGGGACTTGGCGTGAAGATATGTATGTATCTCGAAACTACCATATTGATAGTTTTAAAACTATAGTGTGAGGCAATTAGGTAAAAAAACATTGTATCAGGCGTAAGCTAATTTATGAATACTATTTATAAACTAGCTCATGCCTGTGGATTCACTCGGTAATTGGTGCAAGTGATTTTACTTCAATTGAAGATATTTCCACTTGAATATATTTCCACTTACACTTGAGTATTTGCCAAGAAACATGGCTTAGATTTTAAATTGGATCTATGTAATTATTGTAGAAGAGATGAATAAATTTGATTTAGTAAATAAATAAAAAGAAGACAAAAACCTGTGTCTAATACTTTTTCTGGAATTGTTTTAAGGGACAGACAGGACAGTAAGTTTTTTTTTGATTAATTAAAAGAGTTTATCACTTTAATCGCTTTGTTTTTAATTAGAAAGAATATATTTTTTTATTTAAATGTTATAATATTATCACATAAAAACCATATAGAACAATTTATTTATTCAAGTGTCTTAATATTTTCAAGCGAACAGCAAATATTTTTTTCCATTTTAATTATCAACGTCATGATAAGTATTTTGTTAGCAAGTATTACATAACTGACATAGCTATTTTTAATAAAATCTGGCATACTATTGTATGAAAGACATTCATGAAATTGCGAAACTTTTATCCGATTTAAGAATATCTATTACTTTTACCGTCTTATATAATAATTTTTAAAAAAATCTGGCGTACTATTGTATGAAAGACATCCATGAAATTGCGATACTTTTATCCGATTTAAGAATATCTATTACTTTTACCGTCTTATATAATAATACTTTTACCGTCTTATATAAATTACAGTTATTATTACCTGATAGAATCATTACCCGATAGAATTATTAGCCGATAGAAAGTGATGGGGTCAAAGGTACTAAGAAGAAGACTAGTCTGATAGACATACATCGTATTTTTTTTATTCCTAACAGTTCTATCGAGTAATTTGCGTGAATTTTGTTTTGGCCTGTTACTTGTTTTTTTATGTTATAGGAAGGCAAACAAGCAGACGGATTTCCTGATGGTAGAAATTCACGCCGCCTAGAGACACCAAAGATGGTAATGGTGCGTTGCCAACCTGAGGTCAGGATGTTAGCTTACCCTCCGAACCGAACCACGTCATGACGTTATGGCGGCAGGAATAGGTAAGGCGGTGGTACCAATCCAGGCGAGTCGCTGCGAAACTCTACCACCTAGTTTTAGTTTTTGATAAGATAGCGAATAAAACATGGCTCTCCTGATCGTAAGAGACTACCTTGTCCTACTGTAATTAAATTTGTGGAAAAATCAACACACAAATCATTGCAGGTAGGTAATGTGTGTAATTTTTTAACAAATTTCGTTCGACACAGATTTCTTATGCCTAACTACGACACTGGTCAGTACTTTGCTATTGCTATTTGACATTATTTTGCTTCTAAATCTAAATTATTAATTCCTACAATTAAGTCGACTATTCCTGAGAACATTTTGTATTACTGATAACAAAAAAGCAATTGAAATAATTAAGAAAAAATGGAATTAATGATTGGAAATAATTATATTAAACCAATGAGAATGGAAATAACGGATGATATAAATGAATAATGAATACCTAAGCTGTAGACATCCAAGAAGTTAAATAGGTGTTGCTTAGAGTTAAGGTGTTAAAATCGTAATCTTTAACTTTTTTTTTTCGATATGACTACTGTTGTGTAAGTGCTCAGCCAGAGATTGAATTTTGGATGGGGCCTGGAACCCCCCCACCTAAGGGCTTCTCCTGTGAGACCGTACCTCTGCCTTGGGTGGGTTCTTGGTTTCTTTTATTTATTTTGGTTTGTTTCGGTAGAGGATATCGTGGCTGTGTTCCGCCCAGGGCGGAACACGGGTCCTCTTTAACTTTAAAAACTATAATGCTTTAAAAGAGGAATTGAGTAATATCAACCACTGAGATAGAAAACAAAAAAAAATCGATTATTTGACATTGACTTTACAAAAGGGCCTTGGGACGTACTACTACTCTATATATTGCTAAAATATACCACCGGATTGGAACGAGGCCACACACTGAGAAGATCCGGCGAAAAAACTCAGCATTAGTGGTACAAATGCGGATGAGACTGCACGACTGTATTACAAGTGTCAAATAAGGAAAATCAAAAGTGGTCGTAACACAAAGAAAACAAAAAGAATAATTAAGCGCGGTAAAACTGCAGAAACCGACTCTATTTCATTAAATACTATATCGCAAACGATTCTGAAATGATTACACATAAAATTTTGTCAACATCATACTAGTAGTTAAAGTAACTTCACGCTCATATCCCGAAGGGGTCGCAGATTCGCAACCAGACACCCACGACTAGCCGAAGACACTAAGTCCCACAATGTGCTAAGTCCACAAGCCTATCGCCAACCGGGCTCACATCCAATCACGAGCAACATTTTTTTTATTAGAAAATTGGATAAAATACATTTTCTTTTTGTTGCTTGACCCGGGAATCAAACCCAGGACCGCATGAAGTCAAATCCAACACCTGGACCGGTATACCAGAGAAACTAGTGGTTTATTTATTATTTATTTTATTTTTATGATTTTGGAATGCAAACAAGCAGACGGTTTTCCTGGTGGTAATAAAAAAAGGACCTTGAAATTATGACATATTTTTCTAAAAAATATCTAAATTGGTTGGTTATTGGTCGAGTATTTGCGTAACTAACACAAATTGACACAATTTGAGAACCTTACAAATACACCAAAAGATTCTAAAATATATTGTCATAATTACGTA
>NJDC01001219.1:55372-68143 GCA_002245475.1 Calephelis virginiensis
AGTTTACCGGCTACCTTATCCTCCGAACCGGAATACGTCAACGGCGAGCACTGACGTTATGGCGCTGCGAAACTCTACCACCTAGTCAGATGTCTGCCTGACAGGAAGGCAGATGTTCTATTCTGCAAAGGAGCCTGGACAAACACGGGGAATATGTTTTGAGTATCTTGACCCGGGAGTAAAACCCGGGCTCTCATACAGTCAAGGCCAAGGTCAGACAACTAGATCACAGAGACGTTGTTATACAATACATAATCATATTTTATGTTTTGCAATGCACCCCAATGAACTATTATTTCACAATTTAATTTTTGTCCAAGTTACCTGGCTTAGAATGCTATTTACTAATAAGACCACCTATATAGGTCATATGTAAATAAATATTTTCAAAAGGAAATAGATATGATGTGAAAAGTCACGCAGACGAAACCATAATAAAATTGTAAGCAACATAACATTTTGCATCATAGGAATCATCCGTGTTATCGTTTGACATGTCAGGGTCTCCACAAAGAGTGAATGTCAAAGAGCCCGCAGGCGCGCCGGAAGCGATTTGACTGCGGAAGTGACGTCACACCGGGGGTCGCGGCCATTGACATAGATACATTTATGTCGTGTATATTACCATAAATTCAATCAAAGCTCATACCCATGTTCTAGACAAGTTATAAATTTATAAAAAAATGTATTTGTTTAACGATATTTCAAAAATAAATATGATTAAACAATTGTAACGGCTTTTTGTCAGTATATATAAATAAACAAATAGATATCCCTGGACAAGTTACACAAATTGAATCTAACTCCAATGTAAACAACTTATATGCTTGTTAGTCAACGATACTAATACATAGAAATATTTAAGTAGTTACCAGAATAAACTTAATAAACACCCAAACCCAAAAATTCAGACATCTAAATGTTCATCACAAAAATGCATGTCCCCGTTGGGAATCGAACCCGAGCCTCGCGATTGATCGATGTAGTTAAGCGTGTATGCTAGCCACTAGCTAGTATATCTAAGTATACAACAAAATAGTTTTTGGATTATTTCGAATCTTTGGTAGAACTTCACCTTAAAGTCTAATCCATTTATAATTAATTTATATATCTTGTGCAGAAGATAGAAGTAATTTATTTATTGGATACATAACATTAACGCTAAAATTTTACATAAAGATTGCAGTGCAATTGGCGAGTTTATCGTCAGCAAGAGAGATATTTTCCAGTTAGCCCGTGAAAAGGAAACAAAAGAGCAAAGACAATTAATAAACTAGTTTACACAAAGTGATAGAAAATAAGACATAAAAATACATATATCAAAAACAAAAATAAATGCACACAAATTTGTACAAAATCATATAAGTACATAGAAAATATATGCGTATCCAAAATATTTATAAATACACAGATAACGATTTTAAAAATAAAACTAGGAGTTAAAAAGTTGTAAAAGATCACTTCTAAAAGTTTCTCAGATATCTGTAATGAGTATAATCTTTTTATAGAGACAAAATAATAATACAGATACCATCTCTATTGTTTAAAAAACATTGGCAAATGCAATAATCATTAGATTAAACTCGTATCATACTTTGAATTAAAAAATAATAAATCATTTTTTAAAACGATTTAATAACAGACTAGCTAACGGCCAATATTAATAATCAATCCTAATCCAAAACTTGCTGTCCAAGATTGATATTTTGATCCATTTTTATGTTATCGTTTGCCAATTACATATCTGTGGACAGGATAAATATGGCAATTAGGTATGGGATAGGCCGCCGGATACGCAGCTATCTAGATTGCTTGAAATCCATTAGATTGAGATACATTATTAACATTTGCCGTAAGAAGATAGTGATACCTATCCGGGTGAGACAGACCTCTACAATCTTTTGAAGCGGTTTTAGTGACAAAGACCGCGTTGCGTGAGTGACCAATAAATCGGCAATGACTTTACCAGCCTATGTAAATAATTATTCAGATTGAAAAAAAGTATCTTCACGCCCATATCCCCGAAAATGTAGGCAGAGGCAAAACCAGGGCACCCATGACTAGCCAAAGACACTAAGTCCCACAATGTGATAGGTAGCAAGCCTATCGCCAACCGGGCACATATCCAATCCCGAGCAACGTTTTTTTTTAATTAGGAAATTGGAAAACCCAAATGTTCTTTGGGCTGCCCGACCCGGGATTCGAACCAGGGACCTTATGCAGTCAAGTCCAACACCTGATCCGCTAGACCACAGAGGCGATTAATACTCAATTAAGTATTATTTATACAGTACGTATCTCTACAATAGTTAAATATGCGTAATATCTAACATTCACTTGAAAAAACTTGAAATTATCTGAAGATTAAACTAGTAACAAATAGTTTTGGAAAAATTAAATTTGTTACACTTTAGGAAAGCTACCTTTAGATAAGCGGCTTTTGCCAGAACAATTATTTTTAATTGCTAGAGCTGAAAGCGTAGTGCTCCTCTTTTATTTTTAATAGCGAGAAAACTATGATTATTACTCGAAGTAAGGCTTAAAGTACATTTCTTCATTTTTAATATGTACCCTAAAAATATTAAAGAAGAAATGGTTTTGTTGGAAAGTTACATGTAAATTATATCGCTAAGTAATTAGAAATTAACAAATCCTAAGGTCTTACTAAGACATTCGGAGAAAGTTATTTTAAAATTGTCAATTATAAACATTTCAATCAGATGCAAACCGTTATCTGAATGGTAATAAATATGCTTCGTCTACTGTTCCAAAAGAAACCTCTCGGTATAGAAAGTATGGTGTCCAGCCTACCTACTATCATCATGTCCAAAATGATGTATGTGTGTGTACAAATATATTATTTTTATACACACGTACATATATTCATGCCAAGTCCCATGCGTGGCAGGCAGAGAGTATAGAGTTCGAAACATTACTATCTTTGTAGACCTTGGCTTTCTCCACATTCATTATTTTTTTCATATCTGAATATACTTTATACGCCGGTGCCGGAGACTCTTGGCACCACCCTTGAATGAATCCCAAGCGATTTAAACAAGGGATGTCAACCTAGGTATCCCAGGGTACCTACATTCATTAAAATCTTTTAAATTAAATGTAAAAAACAATAATTTTAATTTATTCAGTAGTAGTTTTTTAAATAGAATTGTATTTTACTTTTTAGGTATTATAATTGGCAGGAACATCTAAAAGTCACTGTAAATAACTCTTTACAAACATAGAATTTTATTACTTACCTAAACGTAAGATTTCAAATGTTATTATTATGACTAAAATATATTATGCTTATATTTACTAAGCATAATATGTTTATGAGATGAGATGTCTTTTTATAATATTGTACTTAGTTTTAGATAACTTTTACGAAAATTAGTCTATTCTCACTTTTATTATTTAAAATATGCACCTACCTATTACAAAATACCTAGGTATAAAGTAGCTTTTATTTTAAAATCTCAAATTGGTGCACAGTAAAAATTAAAGAAATATTTTATTGATTTAGAGTGCTTATATTCATTAATAAAATACATACCTACCTAACACTTAAAATCATCGTAATGATAAATAGATTCATCTTTACGTAATTCAGTGAATTAACAACTTTCCGTCTCGATTAAGTTAGGTATTTGTTTTTAGGTTTTGGCACTGGCGTTAGCAATTGCATCAAAGCCTGATTTAACGAGTCGGACTTAAATTATAGAAAAACTAGCTGCTACCTGCGGCTTCGCCCGCGTTTTCACAGAAACCCGGTGTGCGATCGGGATTAAAAATAGCCTATATGTTAATCCAGGTCACAATCTATCTGTCTTCCAAATTTCATTCAGCAAATCAAATCCGTTCAGCCATTCGAGCGTGAAAGAGTAACAAACATCCATACATCCATACTTACAAACTTTCGCATTTCTAATATTAATAGGATAGCCACAAGTCGTCAATCAAAGTTGTCAAATTAAGTAAAGTGGTGTCTGTCGGCATCTAACTCTAGCCTATTTAGTGAGATTTGAGTGAGTGAGAAAACACGATACAGCTTTACGATTATTTCATTTATGCACTGTAACTGAATACAATTGTAAAATATATCACCAATATTTGTCACTCAATATAAACACAAAATTCAATAGTTGCAAAAAAAACAATTACCATATTATCTTTCTCGATGGTGCCAAAACTTCCAGAGTTTATTAAAATTGTTGTAGTACAGCGCCATCTGTGTGTCTCGTAAATAAATACTACTGTTAACTCTGTTATATACCACTAGATGTCTATCCAGTTCTAAAAATGATCGAAAACAGAATAGTAAGGACTAACGCACACGGTCGCAGAAAAATCGTTTTATAGTAACGAAAAAACAGTCAGCAAATTCGTAAAGCCCGGTGAAGACGTAAAAACCGCGAGGTTAGCAACAAATTAGCCATTAAAATACAGATGAATTGTTTTATTGAAAATGTAACCAAAAAATATGATTCATAAGCCACTCGCACACATGATTTTGTCTCGAGCGATACCTACATAGAAATAGAGATGGACAAACATAATATCGGATCGGGGAGAAAATATTTTCGTAGATTTTCCTAGTAAAATGTTTTATATTTTAACTAGCTGTCTGTTCCGGCTTCGCCCGGATGGTAGTTTTTTGATCATAAGTTGAGATGTAAGCTATCTTATTTTTTAGGTTGGATCAAACTGCACACAGTCTGCAAATTCGATTGAAATCGGTTAAGTAGTTTATGAGTCCAAAAACACCGTAAATAAAATACCGTAATTTCAACTAGCCTTTGCTAGGGAGCGTAAAAGAAGTACCTAAGTGTTACTAGAAGCCTCTTCAAATACTCTCTTGGCATGGAAGTCTAGTTTTTTAAGAAATATAAAAAAAACTATTTTAACTACTAAATGTATGAATGTAAGGTGTAAATAATGTGATTTAGGACCTTTTGTCAAGTACATAGATGTAATATCGTCGATGTTACATCGACGATACTACACTAAAACAGTCTTTTTATCTTTCGTTTCAAAGCTCAGATGATGCTGTAAAAAGTGAAACCGTTTGGCTAAAGAGTAACGAAAAGTATTGAATAAAGTGTATAGTAGATAAGTACAAGTGTTTACTACAAAAAATTGTGTATACAATGGAATTACATCAAGTGCAAATATAGATAGCAAGTATAGATTCTATGGTTGATATTAAATGTAGATTTCAGACAATACAAACAGTCCGGTTCTGTAAATATTTACCTAAAAGTACATATTAAGTTTTATTTATGATATTGGAAGGCGAACAAGCAGACGGATTTCCTTATGGTAAGAAATTCACGCCGCCTAGAGACACCAAAGTTGGTAATAGTGCGTTATCAACCTGAGGCCGGGATGTTAAGCCTCGAGCAAAAGTAAGTTTACCGGCTACCTTATCCTTCGACCGGAACACGTTAACGGCAAGCGCTGACGTTATGGTGGCAGGAATCGGTAAGGCGGTGGTACCAATCCGGGCGAGTCGCTGCGAAACTCTATCACCTAGTCAGAAGTCACGGTGTTAGTGACGGTAAGCCTATGCTCGCCTTTTATGAGCTGCCTGGCAGGAAAGCAGATGGTCTATTCTGCAAAAGAGCCTGGACCAACACGGGGACAGTTTACGACATATTAAGATTACAGACAGACGCCTACTGGTTTAGTTCTAGTGTAAATTTACCAAAATACATCTTTCCACTCCTTGCTTCCACCTACGCTGAGAAGATTTTAACAAAATATCAGTTAAGTTTTTGACAAGGATGTTTTTCAGTTCAGTGAACTCTATAAAATATGCGTAAATCTGCTTGTCTTTGTTTAATAGCAAATACAAATATTTGTGAAAAACAGATATCGGTTTATTTTAAATAAATCGAATTAATAACTTTGTTTCAATTTAATAAAAACGTTCAAGATTAATTTTTTTATGATATTTTTAGAGCCGAGTATAGACAGTATGCTCAGAATTTTATAAAGGGATGGATGCCTTTCGTTTACCAGATGTGCTTATTTTATAAAATTTACAATGGAGAAAATTTTGAGGAATTCGACAATCTAACATCCTTTCAAGCCTATCTGTTTGCATTAGTCGGAAGTTCCTATGCACTACCGTGACATACCTACCTATGTTGTTATATACAACAAGTCGAATGACAAAGAGAAAACTTCTGTTTTTAAATTTTCTAATAAAAACATGGTTGCCCGGGATTGGATATGTACCTTTTGGCGATAGGTTTGCTATCTATTTGATAATTTGATCATTAGTCTTCAGCTAGTCGTGGGTACTCTGGTTGTTTCTCTGCCTACGTCTTTGGGGATATAGGGTTGAAGATACTTTTACGTAAATTGAAGTCGGGTTTGTGTTGTTTTACTGTGGCTAGATTATTACAGTAGTACTATTTAAATTATGCGCTTCGGCTACATTCGTCAAGCTTCGGAAATCCGAATGTATTATAAAGATATCTATATAGAGTTGTATACATAATTAATCATTTCGCTTGAATTTAGATTAGGTCAGCCAATTTAAAAATAAATGTATAAAGTGTAAAAAGAGTAAAAAGCGTAAAGCCTAAGCGCATAATTTAAATAGTAGTACTGTGTTGTTTCTTCCGAATTTTCGCATATTGGTTGTAAGTTATTACGTGTTATGGAATTTCCATGATATTATCACTATAACTGCTATTGACATTCCACTTCTGTAGATACACGTGCGAAAAGTACCTATTTAATATTATGATCAATAATCAATGCAAGCAATATGCATTAATAATGCATTTTTGGTACATAACATATTTTAATTATTTAAAAAACCTCTGTGGTCTAGCGGTCCGGCGTTGGACTTGACTTCTTGAGGTCCCGGGTTCGGTTCCCGGGTAGGGCAACATAATAGAAAATGGATGTTTTCAGTTTTCTATCAAAACTAACGTTGCCCGGTATTTGATGTCGCCCGGTTGGCGACAGGCTTTTCACCGTGGGTTTTTCCAGTCGTGGGTGCCTTGGTTGTGCCTTTGCCTACCTCTTTTGGGATATAGGCGTGAAGATGCTTTTTTTGCTTCTGTAGATATACGTGCAAAAAGTACTTACTTAACATTTTTGGTAAGTCACAATTCTTATTTTTATTTCTTATGCTGTGATATCAAATTCAATAGTAAATACTTACACTTGAAATTATTAAGCACAGTAAAATAGCAAAAAACGAACTTAACTATTTCATCTCATCCTTTCTCATCATTCTTTTTCTATTCTTTTTTTTGAGGTCGTCAAAATTGGTGAAAAATTATGCATTTTTCAAAAACCACTAGTCGGATCGTCATAAAGTTAATATGAAACCAACTCAGAATCATGACCTACCTATCTCTTTAAAAAAGAATTATCAAAATGGACTGGCTATTGACGAAGTAATTGCGTAAAAAATATACAGTCAAACTGAGATTGACTTCTTTTTTAAAGTCGGTTTCTTCTTTTTTAAAGTCTTTTTAAAGAGCTACTCCTTTTTTTAAAAACAGACATCTCTTTACAAAACAAACCAATGTGCCTAATCAAAGTATACTTACTACACAAGGTAGGAACTGTAAATTTTAGCTTATTACGAGTAGTTCCATGAATAATATGATTTCAACTTTTGAAACTGTTAAAAATAAGCCTTTTTTTTAAATAAAAAACTTAATATAACGACGTAGCATTCTTTAAATTGTTATTCAAAATTAATTCTTTTAATTTATAAATAGCTATTTAATATGAAAATCTATAATTAAAATATACATCTGACGTGTTTGTTTTGTCTCAATGTATTTCGTTGTACACTGACGGCCAATGTTAATAATGTATCTCAATATAATGGATTTCAAGCAATCTAGATAGCTGCGTATCCGGCGGCCTATCCTATACCTAATTGCCATATTTATCTGTCCACAGATATGTTATTGGCAAGCGATAACATAAAAATGGATCAAAATATCAATCTTGGTCAGCAAGTTTTGGATTAGGATTGATTATTAATATTGGCCGTTAGACAATATGCCGAATCTAACATATTTCGATAACAATAATCCATCCAGCCGCTTTGAGGTTCTAAGATTACAAAGGGTCTTACGTACATACTTATAAAACATTGCTATTAATTAATAATGCGAATGTAAGTTTGTTTGTTATACTTTAATAACTTGCTAACCAATCATCATGAAACTATGTAAACTTATTCTTTTGGTACACATTAATGCCTTAAAGTTTAAACACTAGAAGCTGCGGGTAAAAGGTAGTAACTTGATAAATTATTCCACCTGGTCGGTCGAGTGGCGTGTACGCTACGCCTAACTACACCGATCAACCGCGAGGCTCGGGTCGATTCCCGACGGTGGCAGGTTTGTGTGATGAATATTTAGATGCCTACATTTTTGGGTCTGGGTGCTTATTAAATTTATTCAGGTATCTATTTAAGTATTTTCTACGTTTTAGTATCGTTCACTAACACCCATAACACAAGCATATTATTTGCTTACTTTGGGATTAGATTTAATTTGTATAACTTATCCAGGGATATTCAAATGAATGAGCTCTTTATTTTACAACAACAATCACAATATTATACACTTTCACATTTAAAATATTGTAGTTTTTATCTGATGGTATACAGTGGTTTAATCGCCTTGCTATCTGAGGAGTTAGCGTAGGCGCCTAATGGCATCGACCATACACAAGACTTGAGTCGATTCCTGACTGGGCATTTGTGTGATGAATATCCAGATGTCTGCATTTCTTAGTCTGGATGTATATATTAAGCTTATTCTAGTATCTATTTAAGTATTTTTCTATACCAGTGCAGTTGAATGATAACATTAACGCATAATTTGAGTGATTTGGGTTGAAAATGTATAGTTTTTTTGCTTTAAAGGTTGTAGTACAAAGATACCTCTATCTTTGCAATACAACCTTTGGCCAAAACAAAACGAAAAGAGAATTTATTTTGTTTAGAACTATACCTTAGTTATGCAATCATATTAAAAAAAAAGAAACAAAACCGTTTATAAATTAAGTGTGGAAAATTACAAGTAGGTATTTTACATTTGATGTATAAGGAAGTCCTACCAAGTGCCAACGCTAAATAGAGAGGATATAAGATAAACATGATTATGTTCATTGTCCAGTCCATAATGATTCTAAGCAAGGACATGAATAAAACAGAAAGTTTGAACTGGGAGAAATATACGTCTTTGGCTATTCCCAAAGCTGCAGTTTTATCCCGGATACAGCAGCGTGACGTGCTTAAGATAAGAATGTAGGAGCCTGAAATGCCATTAAATCCGTTTTTGAACCCGATACAACTTTAATAAAGATAATGGAGGAATAAATAACAGGTCACAGTTAAATATATTAAACTTTTTACGAGTACAGACTTTGTATTTTTTAATTGTTATCTATAAAGTACATGTACTGACCCTTTCATAAGTAATTAAGTAAATATCTTCACGCCCATACAAATATAAAATGCGTGCTACATATCAAAGTATTGTTCTCAAGGACAGGAACCTTGTTAACGATGCAACCTTGAATTTGTCTTAATCATCAGTTCTGACACCAATTTATGACCTCCATTTGCATTCAGTCATTATTGCCGCAGCGAGCGAGATAATTGAATCAGATAAACAAGAAACTGACTGATAGTCTGATGAACATGCAGGGACTGGAGATGGATTGTCAGGGTAGTACCAGAAGGTTGATTTCTGAAAGGATCTAGGCCTTTAGTTGTTCAAGTCTTCGATTATACTTTCATTATTAATACGGGATGCCAAAACTTTGGACCCCTTTTTACGAAAATTGTGAGGACGCAGGAGCATAAAATTTGCCACACTTATAGTTTATGTGTAGGTTTACGTTAATATTTTTCAATAATAATGCTTATAAAGTACATTAAATCAATAAATAAAACATTACCCAGACTACCGTGCATTTGATACACATAAACAAATATATTGATGATAACGATAAAAAATCACAGATGGCGCAATAAAATGTTTGGAAACAAAGTAGTTGGTCTTGAAAAATGAAGATGGCGTTCTTTTCAACAAGTTGTTAAAATTTATTATGGTCGAATTTCGACCAATGGGCGACCACTAATTTTATGAAATGCCTGATCTTGTTATTTCCAATGAAAACAAACGAGTAGATGAATTTTTGAAATACACTAAAAATTTCAAAAGTACGTTATGTGTCAAAAATTTGAATCTACTCGTCTGAGTTTACGTTACCCTTGAAACCGAAACACAACAATGGGGAGCATTGAAATTGTGGTGGTGGGAATGGGTAAGACTTGGAACCAATCCCGATCTGTGATTATGATAAACAAACAGACGTTTGTCTCTTGCGAGCTGCTTGTCAGGAAAGTAGTATTAATTCAACTAACAATAAGCTGAAAATGTACTAAAATATTTTTAACCCCCTCGGAAAAGAGGGGTGTTATAAGTTTGACGTGCCTGTGTGCGTCTATCTGTGGCATCATAACTGTTTAACGGGTGCTGGTGAAAGCTGACTTGATTGGAATGGTTCTTAGCTACATTAGTTACATGTTACGGGGTTTGTTCAAAATCTGATTTTAAAATTATTGGATGGTCGATTAATAAATATAATAAAGTAAATATAAATAAAATAAAGCATATGCACTCGTCTCGTACTATCAATTAAATAAATATGTCACTTATTAGACAAAAAACTTTTTATTTACCTTTTAGAAAGTGTAGCTGACCTGTCATGTAACATGTAAGAGGCTAGAGAAAATTCTATTTTGTCACTTGCCATAACTTTAACATTGATAGAGTCTTGCAACTACATCTTGTCTATTCCCGCTGCTTTAAAGTCAGTGCTTGTTACTGTCGTATTTTAGTTTACGGTAAGAACAGCTAGAGTCCTAATATCGCCGTCTCCAGTAACCTTTTTTTAGTATGTAAAAAAAAAACTACAAGCAAGTTCAACATTTTTGTTTACACTAATGAAAGCCTGTAACAACGTAAATTATTAATCTCTCCTAAAATAGATGTTCCTTGGGATCTACTTAAAAGTGTTCAAATCTCAATAATAGAATTGAGGCTATGAATCTGTTTCTGAATATTATAATTCATGTATTATAATCATCCTTAATATTTAGGGTATTTGATTTAATTCACTACTGTGTAGGCATAACGCTATTAAACCACAACCATAGCAAGAGCATTTTGCTTTCGAAACGTTAAATCGAAAACTGTCTCTTAACAATATTAGACAACGTTATTAGAATATTTAACTTAAAATCTACACGTTAATGCTTATGTTGAGAGAAAATCCTTATTAAATATTGACATATTTGAAAATTCTCGCTTTATGGGTTAAAGTGTAATAAAGAATACGGTTTCTTTTAACAAATATGTCATTATATTAGTAACTGAACCAAAAACTTTGAACTACTTTTACGAAAACTGCGAGGACGGAGGAGCATAGCACGCTAATATTGTTCAATAATACTGCTTATAAAATGCATTAAATCAATAAATAAAACATTACACGTACTACCATGCATTTGAAAGACAAAAATAAAGACATTGATGATAAAGCTAAAATATGGCGCGCAAATTATATTGATAATGTTTCGAAACAAAGTTGTTGGTTTGATAAATGAAGATGGCGTTCTGAACAACAAGATAGTAAAAATTGTTATGGTCGAATTTCGATCAATAGGCGACCACTAGTTAAAATAATAATGTTTTAAGTACTGAATTAATGTACCTTAAGGCCCCATACTTAGTCAGCCAGAAGAGCTAATCAGCGCACTCCCCCGTTTCACGATTACTATGAAATATTGCGCTCTAAAGTAAATGTAAGCGCCAAATCAATATTTTTGACACTATAAAAGTTTGACTATAAAAACTTATCTTTTATTGTCGATATGTGTCGATATTTTCATAATTTAAGTAGACAGTTGGGTTTTGCTTTCAAAAAAGGGTTAACTTTTTGATTTTTTTCTATCGAGCAAAGCGAAATTAATCGTGTTTTGGAAACACTAGTCTTATAAAGCATATTAATGTTAATCTTGTGTATTTTTGTCGCCAAGATCCATAATTGCTTTGTATGAAAAAAAAAACAGTATCTTGCTGACTTATTTTAGCATACATGGCCCCTTAATTCATACAACGAGCAAATTAACGTTACATTTCGACTTATCTCTTCGAAAGTGTAAAACGTTAGTGCTGGTACTGAAGGTACTGGACGGGAGCGTGCTGGGTTGTTATTAATTTTACCACAACTAATTAATCTTGCCCGCTGTGGATTCTCCCACGGCTACATTTGAACTATGAGTTTCGGCCGACATGACTTATATTGAATAATGCCTGAATTTAATGTGCGGATAGAGAGATTTATATTACAGAAGTTAGTAAGGTCCTTACGATCATTTTAGAATGATTACGGTCGAGTTTGTACATTTGTGATAATACCGGCTGATTTAATAATCAATAAATTAGTAATACCTTTTACAACCGATCAATAGAATAACCAATAAAAAAGACAGGTTGCATAATTTCTATTTTTATCCCAGCAAACTTATGCCAACTGGTATATACCACAAAATAATTTTCAAGTCGATCGCAAACTTCGGTCCTAGGTACTATTCTAGTTTTGTGCCATTTAATTCTCGGTGACGGTATTGGTGAAAAAAAAGGGGTTGCACACCGGAAGTGCCGACAGAAGTTAACACTTGAATATTAATGTTGTGCATTTTTGATATTT
>NJDC01001219.1:78469-114665 GCA_002245475.1 Calephelis virginiensis
TTAAAAAGTGTAGTCTACCTTTTTTCGGGTAATACGTGAACTTTGTTTGATCTCGATAAGTTCAAACAATTAGCCATGTATTTTTGTTTTTACTAAATTATTTATTAACGAAACTGATTGCTACCCGTCGTTATCTTCGCTTAATATATGATCCGGTAGTTTATTTTCTCCAATTATTTCTCCATAAGTTATTTTGAAATTATACTTCTTTTGGCGCGATTGGGAAAATGATGAGAGTGAATTTTTACGATGCGCGCGCACACCGACAGATAAATGTGACAGTCTGAAGTTAGTTGCTACCGACAGAAAAAAGCAACACCCTGAAGTTAGTTGCGAACCTTTTTATTTGGTATTTTTGGATTGTTATGCGAAAGAAGTATAACTTCTTACGTGCGTACATGAGTACACACACTCTTTTTTTTTCATTATACAGTAAGAGTGATTATGATAACATGAACAGTTGTGTCAGAGATTTATCGGAACAAACAAAAGCTAAACGAGATACATTTTTACTACATTTTTTATGTCTTTTTTCCGTTTTTTGACCCAATTTCTTCTTTAATTTGAAACCTGTTTTGTTAATCATACATCTACACTAACATCATAAATGTAAAAATGTGTCTGTCTGTTTGCTTGTCTGGGATTCACGCTTTAATGTCTAGACCAGTCGCGACGAAACTTATTACACGCTAACACCATATCTAACGAACACAAGTTAATTTTAGCACGATAGCTCAAGTATTTCCCATGAGAATTTCTCATTTCTCAACCTTTTCAAAATATGTTTTGTTAATGTTTTTATTACATATTTTTTTATGATATTTGAAGGTAAACAAGCAGACGGATTTCCTGATGGAAAGAAATTCACGCCGCCTAGAGACACCAAAGGTGGTAATGGTGCGTTGCCAACCTAAGGCCAGGATGTTAGGTCTCGAGCAAAAGTAAGTTTACCGGCTACCTTACCCTCCGAACCGGAACACGTCATGACGTTATGGCGGTAGGAATAGGTAAGGCAGTGGTACCAATCCGGGCGAGTCGCTGCTAAACTCTACGAGCTGTCTAGCAAAGAAGGCAGATGGTCTATTTTACAAAGGAACCCGGACCAACACGGGGGGGGGGGGTATTTGGTGGAAATATGACACAAATTACACTTTAATATCGTGACCATGAACAATCAAACAAATTACACTTTAATATCAGAAGTGGGTTGCCTTAACAAATCCTGGACCAAATATTTTTAATTATTAAAAAAATGTTTTTCACGTTTCTACATTATAGTTTCAGGCAACCCTGTATATCAACATAAATTGTAAAAATTGAAATAAAACTGCACATATTATGTTGATATTTTTTTGTTCTATTATCAGATCCTGTGAAAGTAACAGGCATCCATAATCATCTGTTTATACCTACCAGGCAATACAGATAAATAACAGGCAACCCAACTTCTGCAACTTCGTCTTATACCTACTTTTAGTCGGGATAAAATCTTATCCCGAATCTTATTGAAATCGCCTCTGTGGTCTAGCGGTTCAGTTGTTGGACTTGACTGCATGAGGTTCTGGGTTCGAATCCCGGGTCGGGCAACAAAAAGATCTGATTTTTCCAATTTTCTAATAAAAAAAAATGTTGCTCGGGATAGGATATGTACCCGGTTGGCGATAGGCTTGCCACCTATCACATTATGGGACTTAGTATCTTCGGCTAGTCGTGGGTACCCTGGTTGTGCCTCTGCCTACCTCTTCGGGGATATGGGCGTGAAGATACTTTTTTTTATAAAATCTTAATATTGCATCAATTAATAAATAAAAAAGCATTTTAAAAAATAAAAAAAATGTCCAGGATTTTTTTAGGCAACCCATTTTTAAAACTTTTTTTGATATACTAAATTTGCTATAAAACCGATTTCCTCCTATTATCAGCTCGGTGTAGGTCGACCTAGTTTCGGATCTTAGACTATATACAGCAAACCCAACCAATGTGTTCGTGGTTTCAATGTTTTTCCGAATGTATATTTTCATTGTTTTTCTACATTGTGATGGGTTCCATATCGCGACCTTATCAATAGTGTACGTACGTTCAGTCTGACCGCGACCGCTCTAAACGACACACGTCTCGTAGTTTTCACGGATTTTCCGCACGATTTACGTAGAGAACCTTCGTTATGTCACATAGTGTTGTGTATTAAAAAAACGAATGGTTTGACGAATGACAGACAAGTTAATGAGTGCTGGCTCGACTTTGTGTACACCTGATTGGATTACGGGATCGACGGGACTGTTTTAACAGATGTAAGTAGATTGTTGGGATTTGTTAATGAATTAGCCGTGCTGAAGCTGTCAAACGGGAGATTAGACGCCTATCACAGGATCGCGAAGGTCGAATGTTTATCTTTTATCATACATTTTGATTTTAATACTTTTTGTTCGTTGACTCTATATTAATTGTTTTCGTGAATTTGGAAGTGAGATTGGCAATGGCAAATGAGATTCCAGTTGGTTACAAATACACGTTGTCTAAAATAACCAATGGTAGTAATGGTGCGTTGCGAACCTGAGATTGGTGTTGCCAGTATGGTTATATATTTGGACAAATTATTTTTAGGGACTTTGAAATAATGTTATTTTGTTTTTAGTAACTGTTCGGCGAAACTCTATTTTACTATCCAGTTAATATTAACATAGAGTATCAACCACATTTTACATGTTGTTTTATTGTAATGACATATATTGTATATTGACATATAATGACATACTTTATAGCCGGCTGCAATTATTAAGGATAGTTTCTTTTTTGACCATTTATATATTGAAAACTCGATACCTAACATGTTTTTTTTAAACGAAAACAAATCGCAGTATGGATTTGCAGTAATGTTAATGTAAATATTTAGTCATTTGTTTTAAAGGACTTTAAACAGATAATTTATAGTGTAGTAGTAATATATACTAGGTACATGTTAAATGTACACATAAATAAATAGTATATTATCTATTATGTACTAAATGTTTTTGTCTCTAGTCATTTGTTTTAATCGACTTTAAACAGATAATTTATAGTGTAGTAGTAATATATACTAGGTACATATTAAATGTACACATAAATAAATAGTATATTATCTATTATGTACTGAATGTTTTTGTCTGTTATTGTGCAAAATGTGTACTAAATAGATTCTTTACTTCTTATCGTCGGTGCTAGGTGGAATTCCATTCTTGATTCTTCAGCATCTTTTACTTAATAATTTTACTTACTTTAGCTGGCTATTAGTCTCCTACTCTTAACAGAATTTTGCCGCATAAGTTCTTACTTATCTTTGATTGAAACCTTCAGCCAATGTGCTTCAGGACCGCTACTTAAGTATCCGTTCACACCTATCTATACCATATACATACCTACCTACCGCAATATAGATAAGCAATGTTATGCTATTACCATAATGTTTTTGAGAAAATTTGCTACCAAATCAGATCCACAGATACTTTCAACCGTATTTTACATGTAGCCGAAAATACGCTATTTCTGTGTCCTACATCTCTAGTGGTTCGTATTTGAAAGTAAAGATTTTCTAAGAAATATTTGAAAGAGGAAAAAGGAATCATTTTTTCTTCCTCAAAGAAATCTTTAAAGCTTTACCTAACTTTTGTTTAAAACTATTCACGTATGAAGTTTAGTATGATTTGAATTTTAGTCAATGCTTTTTAACGTTAAGTTGTTTAATTAGATTTACTCGTAACTTGATTTTGATGAATCGCCTCTGTGGTCTAGCGGTTCAGTTGTTGGACTTGACTGCATGAGGTCCCGGGTTCGAATCCCGGGTCGGGCAACAAAAAGAAAATTGGATTTTTCCACTTTTCTAATAAAAAAAAAATGTTGCTCGGGATAGGATATGTGCCCGGTTGGCGATAGGCTTGCCACCTATCACATTATGGGACTTAGTATCTTCGGCTAGTCGTGGGTGCCCTGGTTGTGCCTCTGCCTACCTCTTCGGGGATATGGGCGTGAAGATACTTTTTTTTTACTTTTTTTTTATTTTGATAATTTAATTAAATTCCTCGTAATGTCAAAGTTTGATCTTGAGTTCTAGTTTTAGGCTTATTATCTATAATTGCATCACGTCTGTATTAAGCATAGATTTAGGATGTAAATGATGTCTAAATGGATGTCTAAATCTATGGTATTAAGTCATTTTCAAATCTACGCATCTTCTTCTGTTTGGATCTAAATAATTTAAGTTTTTTGAAATTTAACACTTGCCCTGTGCTTTAACAAAATTAGGGTAATACGATATTTTTTTGTTTTTTAAGTGGTACATAGTAAAGCATATACATTTAATCATTTCTGCTTACTACGAGTATGTATCAAATAGAGCTTTTGCTACTATTGACAAACGTTTTTAAAGTGAAAATTTCCTTAGCAACGTTGCTTACCTTTTTTTTGGAATGGGTAAAAATTTCTAAACTTACGTGACCCGATCGAAAATTTGTAAGACGGCGCAAGGCGCTTGCGCGAATGTTCGTGTTGTCATGTTTGTGTACGATAGCGCAATAAATGACTATTGTATTCTACCACATAAATGATAGTACATTCATACTGATAATTAAAGCAATTCGTAAAATTATTCCCTAACTATTCAAAAATATCAAAAATACACAACATTAAGGTTCAAGTTTTCACTTCTGCTGGCACAAAACAGACAAATCAGTTACGTGATAAAAATTAGTTACTGCTCCTAGGCATCTACAAAAACAAGAGCTAGCAGCAAACAATAATGCCAATCTATAATAATTTGTTAATCTCCTTTAAAAAACCCCTTCGGAAATTTTTTAAGAAAAACCGTGTTAGGTTTGAAAGAATTTATTTTTTTGCTAAAAGACAGAGTTTTTTACTCCCACATTCCTATTTTAGCTCGTGTTTTACATTTGTCTGGATATTTCCGCTACTTGTTAATCGGCGCCTACTCAAAATCGAGAGGTTGTTTAATTTTACAGAATATTAATTATTCATGTAAATATGTTTATCACCTAGCGGTCCAGGTGTTGGAATTTACTGCATGTGGTCCCGGGTTCGATTTTCGGGTCAGGCCATAAAAACAAAATTTTGTTTTTTCCAATTTTCTAATAAAAAAAAATTGCCCGGGATTAGATATGTGCCTGGTTGGGGATAGGCTTGCCACCTATCAATTTGCGGGACTTGGTGTCTTCAGGTAGTCGCGCGTGTCCTGGTTGTGCCTCTGCCCTCTGCCTATCACTTCGGGAATATGGGCGTGAAGATACTTAACATTACTTTACTATTTATTTAGTTCGACTTATCAATAGTTTTGCATCGTTTAACATACATAGAACCTTAAAATATCAGCGTTATGTTCCTTAAATATCTTCATTGTATTCACAGTATAATGCATATGTGAGTTCTCCCAGCGTTAGCATAATTCGTGCAGTAAATTTACATTTCTTTATTATTATTATATATCTATATTATGAATAATCATTTCTTTAAATATTACATAATTTAACATTTTTCTCCGTGTTTGTCCGAATCCACTGAGTAGAATATACTCGTACCATCTCTCTATCAGGGAGCTCGTGAGAGACGAACACAGGGTAATATATTATAGGTAGGTAATTATTAGAAAAAAGATCTCTGGTGGTAGAATATTGTGGAGCAACATGCCCGGGTGGGGATCCATCGCCTCGTCCAGGTTCGGAGGATAGGGTAGCCAGTAAATTTCCAAAACAGAACATCCTGGCCTCAGGCCAATAACACACCTGTAACGTCTATGGTTTTTATAGACCACATTTGTTCCTAGAATCGTGTTCTTGTTAAACGAACTCATTAAAAACATTAAGTGATAATTTTGTATTTTTAAAAACAAATGTACAGTATTACTATTTAAATTATGCGCTTCGGCTTTACACTTTTTACTTTTTTTACATTTTATACTTTTATTTTTAAATTGGCTGACCTAATCTAAATTTAAGCGAAAAAATTACTTACGTGTATTAACAACTCTATGTAGATTTCTTTAAAATACATTCGAATTTCCGAAGCTTGACGAATATAGTCGAAGCGCATAATTTAAATAGTAGGGGAATGTGGGGTAACCCCGGATAGTTAAGGAATAATTACTGTAAATTAGTATTTAAGTTATATATTTAACAAAATTAAATCACATATTATTAAACATACATTTGGTAATATTTTGTATACATATTGTCAGAATTAAATCTTAACTGTAGGAACTATAGCCAATTTTATAAAAAAATCTATATCCGAATTCACCCCATACATATGGGTAAAACCGGATAGGCATTCAATCTAAATGTGGTGAATACAGATTCCATAAAAACACAAAATAATCAAATTATTGGCAAATTTTTGCGAACATAAAATATTAATTCAAACTCATTGCATCTAATACAACCTTCATGTGCCACCACATGAAGTTACCACAGCTTTGTTGAAACCCTTCGCCCTTGCAGCTGAACTTGCTCTTAATGACAACTTCGAATGTCGTTTCAAAAATCTACTAGCCCAGTCTAAGCGTGCAAGTCCGGTTTCTTTATTAAAGTTGTGGTTTAATCTGTTTCTTTCGGCTGATTGGAATGCCAAGCGTCGCAGATCTGTTTTGATGAATACAAATAATCTGGACCTTCTAGCTCATCAGAAAAAACACATTTTTAGTAACAGAACATTTCCGGAACACTTAAATTCTTGGCTTCAATCTTCTTTATACGGTCTTCTAAAGTACTCTTAAGAACATTGTTCTTATGTAATGCTAGTAGATATCCCTATCTGCCTTCTATTGTTGCATTTATTGTCAAAAGCATATCCGACTCCAACCATTGTAACCTGTTTGATTTTTTATATACGTACGTATGTTATGGTATGGTAAGATGAATCTGTAAATAAGATAAGTAGTTACTTCATACACATATAAAATAATTAAAGACAAAAATTATGAGGACACATATAAACTCATTTCCAACACTATATCAGGGTGAATTCCGGATATCCGATAACACCCCGTCCGCTTGTACCCCACAAGTACCAAATTCGAAAATATTTTTTCTAACAGGGTTTGACCTTGCAATCACAGTAACTCACTCTTTAGTAACTTTAATAAGTTTAATTTCATAAAAAAATTGCAATCTTATGTCTGTACACATTTACATCAAATGATAATACGATGAAATTGACAAAATATTAGATTACTTACCTTCATTTTAGTTTTTTTCCCATAGACGCAAGCGCTGAGACGTTGTCGTCACAGCCATTTGCATTTGCCCTAAACAATCGCACGCGAGTGTCTCGGCGATAGTAGGAATGAGGCAGCAATAACCATAGTAGTGAAATAACTACTATCTGGTTTCACCCACTATCCGAATTCCCCCCTCATTCACCTACTACTGTACACAACTTTGAGACTTTGAATGATAACATTTATATCTAATACTATGCGAGTACACGTAAAGTACGATGTTAACTTGTATGTGAACTCAAAGATACTTCCGGTCATATTTAATGGGCGACCGAGCGGAATCATGTTCCCTCTTCCTTTCCTTTGTAGGTATTTCTACCGTGAACCACATTCCTGTTGAATTATCTTATCTGGATTTAGGGAGATTCTCGAGTAAAATATATCCACTGCTAAATACAAATTGTTCTATATGATAACAACTTAAATGAAATATATTTAATTTATATCTTAATATATATGTATAAATTACGTGTCACGTTGTTTGTCCCTAAACTTCAGTCAAATTTGCACACTGGGTGCAATTTGATCCAACTTGAAAGATTACATCTTACATCTCAATTTATGATAAAAAATACCATTCGAGCAAAGCCGGAACAGGCAGCTAGTATATAAATAATAATGAGTCCCCATTTTGCGTGGTAATCGCTTTCTGATGTGTTTAGGAATCCCTAAACGCGTATAGACCAATTTTGTTAATCCGTTTTTTGTCATATTGTTTATCGTGAGGAAAAGGTTCTTATAAAAAGAAAAACTAAAAAAAATGCAACCCCTTTAAAACAATTGATTCAAGAAAACGATATTGCGCCTCACTAGGACAGTGTCGCTAGGAACTGGACACACACTTAGCTCGCTAAACAGGAACAGTTTTAAAAATGTGAGGTGAACTATTCCATATAAATTTGATATTGATATTAATATATTACTCTAACTATTTCTATGTATAAATAGTAATCATATAATGATGATAACTAGTGGTCGACCAACGGGCAATCGTTACACCACCAATTTTAATATCTTGTTCATAAGAACGCCATCTTCATTTCTCAATACCAACTTTTTTAGTACGCCATCTGTGATCTTTTATCGTTATCATCAATATATTTGTTTGTGTGTGTCAAATGCATGCATTTAGTGTGTGTAGTGTGGGTAATGTTTTATTTATTGAGTTAATGTACTTTATAAGCATTACTATTGAAAAATATTAGCGTTCTGCACTTATCCTACACATAAACTATAATTGTGCCAAATTTTATTCTCCTGCAACAGCGCAATTTTCGTAAAAAGGGGTCCAAAGTTTTGGTATCACGTTTTAATATATAGATTAGTAGTAATAGTATAATCCTACCTTGGGTTGAAATCTGTTTGTGTAATTTGTCTAGATATATTCATATGTCACTATGATAATCGTAACCGAGGGTTGCCGTTTAGGATTGTTATGAATAAACAAAAGTAATCCGACCAATAACATTATCATCATTTAAGTGGTCACTTAAATCATGATTTTGAAACTACATGTTAATAGATGTTTAAATATAATTCGTCAGATTAATCAGTGCTAGTAATTACGCAACTTAATCAACCATTAAACAGCTTTGGGCGCCATTTCAAAAGCCATTCCAATTATTACTATATTTTGTTGATCCTAGGCCTTGAGCAGTTTTTTTTTTATACTGGAAGGCAAAAAAACAGTCGGATTTCCTGATGCTAAGAAATTCACGCCACATAGAGACACCAAAGGTGGTAATGGTGCGTCGCCAACCTCAGGCGGGATGTTAGGACTCGAGCAAAACTAAGTTTACCGGTTACCTTACTCTCCAAACCGGAACACGTCATGACGTTATGGCGGCAAGAAAAGGTAAGGTGGAGGTACCAATCCGGGTGAGTCGCTGCGAAACTCTACCACCTAGTCAAATGTCATGGTGTTAGTGACGGTGAGCCTATGCACGCCTTTTACGAGCTGCCCGGCAGGAATGCAGGTGGTCTATTCTGCAAAGGAGCCCGAACCAACACGGTTAGTTATTTTAATAATAAATTGTTTTAACGAATAAACGACAATATCATCATCAACTACTTTCTATAACCACACGAATCAACTCACAAGTAGCATTTATATGTACAAAAACTTTAAATATAAACCTGCTAATATATACCAACGTATCACTGCACGCATCATTGGATTTTACTAAATAATATTTATTTAGGCTATCTTCTATATCTTCTATATCTATATTATGATTCCATCATGTATAACAATGATATATTTTTTATTAAACTTTAGTAGCTGTTCGATTAAATATTAGTCTAGCACCGCTCATTTTTATTACATTTATTTATATAGTTTTAACATAAGTTAATGTAATCTTTGAATATGGCTGCTGCGTTCAGAGAATAGAATAAGGTTTTTCTTCTATTCACTAAAACGAAAGTTTGATTTAAAAGCAATCTTCATTAAATTATATTTATTTAGTTTTTCTAAAAAAATAATAAAATTTTAATGTTGGTATTAAACCTTCCCCCAAATCTCACAATGTGTGTTTATCCCAATAAAAAAATATTTATTTTGCAAGATTTTTTTTAACTTGCAACGTATGTATGTTTGCCCAAATGGAATCTTGCAAGTTCAATTAGCATACTGATTGTGCTAAAATTTTGTATGTGTTAATCGGTTGAAAATAAAGAGTTGTTCATAGAGTTGACCTATGGCCGGGAAGGTGGCCGTAGGAGCGCCTATAACTCCTTACATGCTCCTTTTGTGTTTGGGCTTATTAGATATATCTTGGGTAACATTTCTTTAGACTTTAAAGCCCTTTCAAGCTAAAGTCCAGTGAAGTTAAGACTGTCAGGCTAGCAACACGAGTTTTTTTGTTAAAAACTTATTATAATACAACGAGAAACGTTTATATGTTCACGCAAAATTGCTAGAGTTCAATGTTTCATACATGTACCTGATATTAGTTTGGTAAGGTTTTGATTTTAAGGACGAAAAAACTTTGGCTTGATTGAAAAACAAAACAAACTATCCATATATTTCTGCTATCCTAGTACTCAAATCGTCACATTTTTTCGCTTCTGTAGTCTAGTGATTCAGGTGTTGGACTTGACTGCATGAGGTCCGGGATTTGATTCCCGGGTCGGACAACAAAACGAAAATATGATTTTTCCAATTTTCTAATAAAAAAACGTTTTTCGGTATTGGATAGGTGCCCAGTTGTCAATAGGCTTGCTACCTATCGCAGTGTGGGTCTTAGTGTCTTCGGCTAGTCGTGGATGCCCTGGTTGTGCCTTTGCCTATTATTCTAGTCGATATATTCGTAAAGATACTTTTTTTACATCTTTTAACCAAATGAAATAGTTACATTTTTGACATATTTAATACGTATGTCGAGATTCATTATTTATTTTTTACATAACATTTTCTTATTAATATTAAACGATTTTTGTATAAAGACATATGGAAAGAAAAAAATCATAATTTTTTAAGCTCCTGGAATCCTCTAAAGTAAAACTCTTGTAACGCCTCAAAGGTAAAACAAAGCAGATCTTGCGAATAAACTTAAAAAGTAATTACCTTTTTTTCTGTCGTCTTATGAATTTTCTAAACTTAATTACAGTTATGACTTTAAAAGAGTTTTATTACTAAAATTAATTCCAAAGTGTATTTAAGCAATTCCAAAGAATGACTTTGTTGAAAGGTTTTTATAACTTATTTTAATATGCAAGGTTTTTTTTTGAAATGACTAGTGTTGTGTACGTCTATAGACTTTAACAACGTCACCGGGCTAGTGGGCGAGCAGAGGGCTCAGTCAGAGATTGAATTTTGGGTGGGGCCTGGGACCCCCCTCCCTAAGAGTGTCTCCTGTGAGACCGCTATGCAAGGTAGTATTTATTCGCGGTGGCGCGGCCCTTGGTGACAAAATAAGAAAAATTTTCTTATAAGTAAATACATATTTACCTATAATTTCTACCTACCTTTCCCCGTGTTGGTTCGAGCGCCTTTGCAGAATAGACTATCTGCCTTCCTGCCAAGCAGCTCGTAAAAGGCGAGCATAGGCTTACCGTCACTAGCACCGTGACATCTGAATAGGTGGTAGAGTCTCGCAGCGACTTGCCCGGATTGGTATCGCTGCCTTACTTATTCCTGCCGCCGTAATGTCAGCGCTTGCCGTTAACGTGATCCGGTTCGGAGGGTAAGGTAGCCGATAAACTTACTTTTGCTCGAGATCTGCCATCCCGGCCTCAGGTTGGCAACGCACTATTACCACCTTTGGTGTCTCTAGACGGTGTGAATTTCTTACCATCAGGTAATCCGTCTGCTTGTTTGCCTTCCAATATTAAAAAAAAGCATGTTTGCTTTTGAACTTGTTTTAATTAACTCAATCGTTTTATTACTAAAGTAAAGTAAAGTAAAGTATCTTGACGACCATATCCCCGAAGAGGGAGGCAGAGGTACAACCAAGGCACCCACGACTAGCCGAAGACACAAGTCCCACAATGTGATAGGTGGCAAGCCTATCGCCAACCGGGCACATTTCCAATCCCGACCAACATTTTTTTTGTTGGTCAAAATCCAATTTTCTTTTTGTTGGCCGACCCGGGATTCGAACCCGGGACCTCATGCAATCAAGTCCAACACCCGGACCGCTAGACCACAGAGGCGATTTTAGTACTATTTTTTTATGATTATTTCTTATACCAGTCTTAGGTATATTGTCTTATTTTTTATAATAAAAACTAATTGTAGTTGTTAACATACCTAACAGCAAAAAATAAATAAAAGCAGACGAGCACGCATCGTTATAAAACGATATTTTTCATGTATGTAGGTATAAGGTATGCATATATAGTCAGAAATCCTTTACTTCCTTTCGTTTCAACTATCCAAGTGCTCGTCTGTTCCAAAGAATTAAAGTTGTGACGTCATCCATCTAATGCCGCTAATCAATTAAACAGCAGAATTAATAATTTTCTGCATTTCGCCATAAAACAATATAGCGGTTTTGAGATCTTTGGGGGTAATTTTTTGTTTTACTTTAATTTTTTACATTAATTATATACATTATATAAATTAAAGTTTTACATTAATAAAGTGAAATGAGACAGGAATGTACAGAGATGAATCACGACTATTGTGTAAAAATATTGGGGTAATTCTGCTGAGCACCAACTAAACTTATTTTAGATGTATGGTGTCCTTTTTCAATGAAACAAAAAGGAAAGAGACGAGACATAGAGAAGAGACACTCGAGATGTTACAGTTTGTAATCAATGTTTTTGAGTAATAGATTATAAGTCGATAAAAATGTCACGTACAAACAAATCTGACAGCACCAAGTGCGTCTTGTCTCTTTCTAATGCTTTCTTTGAAAGAAGATAGCGATAATTTAAAATCAGTTTAGTGAGTACATTAAAATCACCACCGTTAAAACGTTTTTGATGAAATGGTAATTATGTTTTGATGCTACTCTTGTGTGACATAAATCCTCAAGAAGGATATCATAAGACATAAAGCAAAAACTTTGGACCCCTTTTTGCGAAAATTGCGCTGACGGAGGAGTATGAAATTTGGCACACTTATAGTTTATGTGTAGGAGAAGTGCAGAACGCTAATATTTTTTAATGATAATGTTTATAAAGTGCATTCATTCAAAAAATAAAACATTACCCACACTACCATGCATTTGACACACACAAACTAACATATTGATGATAACGATAAAAGATCACAGATGGCGCACCATACAGTTTGGAAACAAAGTAGTTGGTCTTGAGAAATGAAGATAGCGTTCTTATCAACAAAATATTAAAATTTATTATGGTCGAATTTCGACCAATGGGCGACCACTAGTAATATTAAAAACTCAAAGCAATCATTAGACAGGCTATGCTAACTGGCCCCGAAACGGATGTGGATCCTCTATATTTAGAGTACTTTAATCACCTAATCGACATACAAATAATGTGAGTTGCTAATTGATTACGTAAATGTACTCTCCATACTTAATGAACTTTATTGTTGATCTAGTTGCAGGTTACTAGGAAGAGTATTAATTAGATTTGAAGTATGAGTCGGTGTATTATTAGCGTATTTTCTATTTTTTATGATATTAGGTTAATTACATACTATTATTTTATATATTAGATGATTATATCATAGATTAGATGATAATCTGCGAAGCTAACATTTTTGCTGTCTTATCAATAAACATGGAGTAAATTACGCCAAAGTTCAACCTGGTATTATTGTCTTTTTTTCAACTTAATTTTACTCCTACCTTAGTCTTAATTTATTAAAACGACGGGAAGTGTCTAAGGTGCGTAGTTTTAAATAGGAAGGCATGCAAGATTATTTCCTGATAGTGACTTTTGTAAAAAAAAAGTCACAGACAGGATTTGAAACCTTTCGTCTCAAGCAGACTCTCAGCTCTAACCAATTGAGATACTTTGGACACTAGTCCTATGGCGATTTCTTTTACTTCACATCTTTAACGTTAACATACACAGGGCAAGTGGTAAAATAAAAATATCTTAGGTGACTTTTGTGTTAAAGTTTAACTACTCTATCCTGGCTGGGACACGACAATAGCGAATAAAAGCAGCGGAAAAAGTAGCCTGTGGATGTAATCGAGTGTAGTTCTTGCAGGATGCTAGTAGATCTATTATGACTGCAAAGTGCAAGCAGATAAATGTTATGATGGTGAGAAATTCACTTCGACTATAAACGCTAATAAGGACGTCGCCAATCTAGCGTTGAGATGTTATGCTTCGAGCAAAGCGAGTTATCAGTTTGATTTTTTGTCTTGCAACCGAAATATGACAATGTAAGCATTACACTAAACACTAACATAAGATATATAATTAATTTGTTCTCGTATCTATTTAAGTATTTATATGTACTAGTGGTCGCCCATTGAATTCGACCATAATAAATTTTAATATCTTGTTGATAAGAACGCCATCTTCGTTTCTCAAGACCAACTACTTTGTTTCAAAACTGTATAATTATAGTTAGCGCGCCATCTGTGATCTTTTATCGTTATCATCAATATATTTGTTTGTGTGTGTCAAATGCATGGTAGTACGTGTAATGTTTTATTTTTTTAATAAATGCACTTTATAAACGTTATTATTAAAAATATTAGCGTTCTGCACTTCTCCCACACATAAACTATAGGTGTGCCAAATTTCATACTCCTCTGTAGGCGCAATTTTCGTAAAAAGGGGCCAAAAGTTTTTGCTTTCCTTAGTAATGTATAGATTAGTTGACTAACACCTATAATACAAACATATAATTTGCTTACTTTGGGGTTAGATTCAATGAGTGTAACTTGTTCAGGAATATTTATTTTATAGCAGGGTTTTTTGCGGAAAATAAGGAAGGATTAAGCTGATAAAGCGATTACCGTCGCTTATAAACAACTGCTATATCAGGGTGGCAAAAGTTAAACTATGAATTTAACTGTAATTTTAATGGTTTACCCAGTTACATTAACATTTTTCAATAGTTCAGATAACTAAAACTGCGAAAACCAACTCTATTTCATGAAAAATTACTAGATATTACTAAACATTTTCGAAATAGTATTGTAATTCCGAAATTATTTCACATAAATTTTTATCAATATGCTACTTGTAGTCCTCTACAAATATATCCCTGGACAAGTTACATACATTTAATGCAGACATCTACATAAATGTTCATCACACAAATGCCCCCGTCGAAAATCGAACTCGAGCCTGGTGGTTGGTAATTGTAGTTAGGCGTGTACGCTGGCCACTCGACTAACGAGGCGGTCAAAACAATCTCCGGCAACAATGTTTCTGTAAGAGAATTGATAATACACATTTTCTTTTTGTAGCCCACAGAGACATAGAGGCGACCCCTAAGTATAAAAACCAGTAAATTGAGACTCGATTGTCGACAAGACTACACAAAAACTAAAACTTTGTAATCACTACATACTTACATACATCGCCTCTGTGGTCTAGCGATCCGGGTGTTGGACTTGACTGCATGAGGTCCCGGGTTCGAATCCCGGGTCGGCCAACAAAAAGAAATTGGGATTTTCCAATTTTCTAATAAAAAAAAATGTTGGTCGGGATTGGAAATGTGCCCGGTTGGCGATAGGCTTGCCACCTATCACATTGTGGGACTTAGTGTCTTCGGCTAGTCGTGGGTGCCTTGGTTGTACCTCTGCCTACCTCTTCGCGGATATGGGCGTGAAGATACTTTACTACATACTTTTCCAAAAAGGAACCGAAATCTAAATCAATAGTCTAATAATCTAATAAAAAAAACAAAAGTCTACAGCCAAATTGATAGTCCTTTTTGGAGTCGGTTAAAAAGTTGGTCCCTGGGCTCCGTTGCAGAATAGATCATCTGCCTTCCTGCCAGACAGCTAGTAAAAGGCAAGCATAGGCGTACCGTGACCTTACTTATTCCTGCCGCCATAACGTCAGTGCTTGCCGTTGTCGTCTTACGTTTTGAAAGATAAGGTAGCTGGTAAACTTACAATTGCTTGGGGCCGTACATCTGGCCTCAGGTTGGCAACGCACCATTACCACCTTTGGTGTGTCTAGGCGGCGTGAATTTCTTATCACCAGGAAATCGGTCTGCTTGTTTGCCTTCCAATTAAAAAAAAAAGCAGTAGCTGTTAATACCAAGCGAAACGAAGTTCGCCGGGTCGGTTAGTATATCATAAATGCGAAAGTATGTCTGTCTGTTATAATTTATTAGCTAAAACGCTGAACCAATTTTAATAAAAATATAATGTATGTAGTTTAAAAAGATAGGTTATATTTTTGAATACTTCTTTGGACTAAAGTAGGGAAAGAAAGTTTGCATGAAAAGCATAACTTTTCTACGTGACAAAGTTGTGAATAAATAGCTGAGCCCTTACCATGAGTTTACGCCTTGTCAAGTTTACTATACTCGCTACCGTCTCTGTTAATTATTTGTATGAAAACTTTGAACAGCGCCTCTGTTGGTAACTAAGAGAAACACATTTTTAGACCAAAAGTGTCATAGATTTCGACCTGTAACTTAACGAATCTATACCTACTCACGGTAAAGGCTCTGGTTATGTAATAAGTTGCAAACCTACACTAACAAGTTCCATCACGTAGTACAATTGACTACAATTGAAATTATCGTCCATCTTTAAACTTGAACTTAGCCTTATCAAATTGACCTTTGCTATTGCACTTATCTCTAGAATCGATTACGTTGTACTATTTTGGTATGAGCCACTAAAATGACTGTTCCTATAACACGTATTTTTTCTTTATGATAGTAAAAGACAAACAAGCGGACGGATTTCCTGATGATAAGAAATTCACGCCGCCTAGACACACCAAAGGTAATGGTGCGTTGCCAAATTGAGGCCGGGATGTTAGGCCTCGAACAAAAGTAATTTTACCGGTTACCTTACACTCCAAACTGGAAACCGTCATGACGTTATGGCGGCAGGAATAGGTAAGACGGTGGTACCAATCTGGGTGAGTTGCTGCGAAACTCTACCACCTAGTCAGATGTCACGGTTTTAGTGTCAGGAAGACAGATGCTTTATCCTGCAAAGGAGCCTGGATCAACACGGGGACCGACTTTTTAACCGACTCCAAAAAAGACTATCAATTTAGCTATAGACTTTTGTTTTTTTTATTAGATTGTTAAACTATTGATTTGGATTTCGGTTCTTTTTTGGAAAAGTACGAGTATATCATGATTCCGAAGTCGAATATAAATTCGATTAAAAGCCTCTGTGGTCTAGCAGTAGGTCTAGTAGGTCTTGACTTCTTGAGGTCCCGGATTCGATCCCCGGGTCTGGTAATTTATATTTTTAATTTTGTAATAAAAATAACGTTACCCGGAATTGGATATGTGACCTGTTTGCGATAGGCTTGCCACCTGTCACATTGTGGGACTTACTATCTTCGGTTAGTCGTCGGTGCCCTAGTTGAGCCTTTGCCTACCACTTCGAGGAGATGGGCGTGAAGATACTCACTTAAATACGTGTATAATATAAGCTCACCGTTGTGGAAGACGTGATTGGAACGTAATTACAACCGTGATTACAAACACCAATTGTCAAAGAGAGATCAAATTGATATGAAAGCATATAGAAATCATGATCTGCCTTTTGAAATCCACCAAAATCTATTGATTTTTGGCCGAGGTATCGCGTAACAAATATAGTTAAAACATACATGGACGAATAAATAAACTCCTATTTGGATTCAAAACATTTTCATGTGTAGCACAAAATATATTTATATTTCTAGTCTGTCTAGTTTAGCCTAGTCGCCTCTGTGGTCTAGCGGTTCAGTTGTTGGACTTGACTGCATAAGGTCCCGGGTTCGAATCCCGGGTCGGGCAACAAAGAAAATTTGGGTTTACAATTTTCTAATAAATAAAAAAACAATGTTGCTCGGGATTGGATATGTGACCGGTTGGCGATAGGCTTGCCACCTATCACATTGTGGGACTGCTGTCTTCGGCTAGTCGTGGGTGCCCTGATTGTGCCTCTCCCTACCTCGTTGGGGATATGGGCGTGAAGATCATTTTTATAGTTTACATTTTGTGGTGAAAGGTATTGATATTAATATGGATATCACTGAAAGAATTATTAATGCTGATAGATGTATTATTTCCACTTAAACATCATTTAATTAAGTGGGAAGCTTTTGTAATAGTATGTACGCAGCTGAGGTCGGCGCGGGCGATGTAACTCAAAGGGCCATTCGTGGCGGCAATCAGCCTTAATGATATAAACGGCCGACGAGATCTTTGTCTTGCCGATCATCGACAATTTCACGAGAATTTCCCCACTTCTATTCTAGATAACGTTTATTGAACTCATTCACACAGGTTAGTGATTATAGATTTCCTTTTAATATATAGTTTTCTTCCCTCCCACATGTTTTTCTATTGACCGAAAAATCAGATTTACATTTTTTTCTCGAATATGTAATTATCCTATTAGTTTATCTTTAGCTTTTAATGTGTCGAATCTCACACACTATACTGCAAGAGCTAGCAAAGTTTCCGAGAAAGAATTTTAGGAAAGCCAGTTTTTTAATATGTACTTTCTTCATGCCATGCTCTTCCGAGCAGCATAGGAGTTCTAGCAGCTAGAAAGCGTGGCGATTTTGCACTGGGACGAACATCTTGTAAAAAAAATAATAATTTTATAATCGTTTTAGGAAGCATACTTCCTTTTTTAATAGCTTCTAAGGACTGTTAGAAGTCTGAATTCATCATCTCCAGACATTTTGCTTGTTGCTACTAGTGTGCCAGACGCTATTTTTCTGAACAAAAGTCTTTTTTGCCAATGTTGCTAGCTCCCGTAGTACGTTTCAAACACGTCCATGGCAGGTACACAAAGGCTTATAAACTAAAAAGTATTGTAAGGCACCGTAACTTTCTAAAAGTCAGCATATGACTTGTGAATGAACTGTCCTGACGTCAGTGCTTGCCATTTTCGTGTTTTATTTTGGTGGTTAAGACTATCCGTCATTTTTCAAAAGTATAAAGCTTAAGAGGCTGAGGTTGAATGCCTTACAACAGTGAAGTTTTTAGTTTTGTAATAACGTTTTTGATAGTTCATGGTTTAAACCTTGTACTAAACTCTGTACTATTTTTAGACCTCGTTTTGGAATTTATTTGCAATTTATTTCTAACCAGGAAATCCGCTTTTATGTTTGCATACGTTTGCCCAAATTTGTTTGCTGACCAACTAATATTTTTGAATACACATAGTATTGTTTGATCATTT
Source organism: Calephelis virginiensis (assembly GCA_002245475.1). NCBI lineage: Eukaryota > Metazoa > Arthropoda > Insecta > Lepidoptera > Riodinidae > Calephelis > Calephelis virginiensis. Next base: position 97,502 of record NJDC01001219.1, read on the forward strand.
GACCATAATGCTACCTATCTGATACTAAATATACTTTTTCTTTCTAAACTTGGTCCAACATCTGAAAAAGTATAAGTAAGTAAGTATCTTCACTCCCATATCCCCGAACAGGTAGACAGAGGCATAACCAGAGCACCCACGACTAGCCGAAGATACTAAGTCCCACAATGTGATAGGTAGCCTATCGCTAACCAGGCACATATCCAATTCCGGGCAACCTTATTTTTACTAGAAAATTGGAAATGCCACATCTTTTTGTTGTCCGTCCCGGGATTCGAACCCTGGACCTCATGAAGTTAAGTTCAATACTTGGACCGCTAGACCACAGAGGCGATAACAAGTATACTCTTACGATAGTAACGTTTCTCAATGAACATGTGTAAATTTCAAAATCATCTATCCTACCACACATGTAGGTTGTAAAAAGTTTCGTCGGCGTAGTTCTTACACGTGGCGGATGTCTAAATGGATCAAGGTTCTCGATATTATGACTCTAACCGTAAAGAAAACCCCAAATTATGTTAAAGTTCTTTATCATTAAAATATAATTATAAAATTGGGTTTTCGTCTTTATTTCTATAACCTTTAGTCATTGCACACACTGAAAATTAATTGGGTTTTAAAATAATTGTTTTAGTACGAAGGGCTTTGTTTTAAAGAATAGATAATAATAACCTTATCTACATATACATATACATTCCCCTTTTGGAAGTAAGCATAAAACAAAGTGTGGCAAATGTTGCAATTCTTTCACACAAAAATTAGCCGGAAATCTTATGTACTTAGTCTGATGTAAATATTTCACTATCTTTAAAGTTAATGTCAATGTTTTTACTTCAAATCTATAACAAAGTCATCTCTGTCGTCAAGTGGTCCGATGATAAACTTGATTTTATGAAACCCCGGTTTCAGTTACCGGGCTAGGTAGCAAAAATTTTTTTTTTCTAATAAGCAAAACGTCCGAGAATGGGAAAATGACGGTCACGGTTGACGGTAGGTTAGCCACCTGTCATGTTGTGGGTTTTAGCGTCTTCGGATATTCGTGAATGCTCTAGTTGTAACTCTGCCTAATTATTTGGGAATACGGGCGTGATGACGCTTTAACCTATACGATATTGCGTTAAGAATAAATAAACTTCCGAAAACATGTCCGAGTCCGACAAAAACAATTAAAAAATCATACATAAAATTTTAAGCGGTTCCTACTTTTAATCTCCGACAGATAAAAGGAAGTGTTGTAAGTTTACGTGTTTGTGAGTATGTCTGTCTGTCTGTGCCATATAACTTTCAACCATATGTACTGATATTTTTTAAAGCTGATCGAGATGGTTCTTAGCTACAGTACACAAAGGTTTAACCGGAGGTTATTAAAGAAATCGAAACATTTTGGTTTATTTGTGATATCTCAGCTATTATAAAATTGTAAAGAAAATTGTGTCCGATGATAAAACATATGTCATTTAGTAGAAGACTAACGTGGGTATCTAGGTCAGGGTTCCCTTGGACAACACCCATCGACCCTGAGTTTCCTACGCTCTTGATAATCCCTCGATACGCCTAATAAACGCTAAACGATTCTACTTAGCCTAACTGCCGTATTAATCAAATAATGAGCATTGCCGTAGCAGATTGCCTTTTAAAGAAATAATGACTATTGACCCATCGGCAGTTTAAAGGCTAAACGATTTAATACACTCCTTCATTAAAATAACGTATCATTATCTATTGTACGCGCTCTCTCTTGGTTAAAGCAGCCGGTGTTTTGTAATTATTTTGAAATCAAATAAATGAGTCATTAAAAATCTCTAAAAAATGACACAAATTTATTTAACTTTACTATGAATGTTCAATGATTTAATTACATAATTGATAAATAAATAGCTTAATAAATCTAAGGACTAAGTCACCTGTGCGGTCTAGCGGTCTGGTGATGGACTTGACTTTACGAGGTCCCGGGTTTGATCCGCAGGTTCTGTAACAAAGTAGAAAATATATATTTTAAATTTTTATCATTATACAATATAGTAAAAACAACGTTGGCCGGATTTCGATATGTTCCTCGTTGACGATAGGATAGGATAGGATTTTGGGACTTAATGTCTTCGGCTAGACGTGGGTGTCCTGGTTGTACCTCTGCGTACCTTCGGTGATAAGGACGTAAAGATACTTAATATTAGACACATGTTTATCTAACGAATGCCTAGTCCAAACCTGGAATCGAACTCAAACCTATGATGCCAAGGTTTATCTTGGGTTCAATGATTAGTGAAGTTAAACGTGTACGAAAATCTACAATGTATGGTAACAGAATTTAACAATAAAAATGTCTTAAAATTTTATTCGGATAAAATAATAAAAAGTCATTTTAAAAAGCTCTACCATATTTATGATAGTTTTACACTTTGCTTGGATATAAGTCCACATTTACTTTATTTGGGGGAGGCCTATGTCCAGGAGTGAACGTCCTCCTGCTGCTGCTGATGATGATGATGATTTACTTTATATCACCCTTCGGATGTATAAAGACTGGTTCACAAACAAGAAACTACAATATTGGCTCAAAACTCCATATTAAGTTACTTACGCAATATGTCAAAAATACAAATCTATTTTTGCGTCGCGTACTTCAATTCTCTTCCAATATTATTCAAAAACGTCAGTCAATATGTATGTAATATTTAAGATGAGAAAAATGAAGGTTGTCTAGACAACGCCTTTGAGATATTCGATCTGAGTAAATATTACATATCTACTTGTTTGTAGATTACATAGCATAGTTTTGACAGCTGACAATCTTGTTACGGGCTTGTAAACATTTGTAGACAAAAAAGCTGAACACATCTCTGCGAGGCATCGACGCCGATATGTCGTATTAATGAAGCAAATATACTTTGCATGTTATAGGTCCTTCATTCTTTAAATAACGAAACATTGCTCATTTATACAAAATGAAGGACGTAATGTTACCTTCATGGTCATTATGTAAAAATTGACATTCCGTGATCATATCATCTGATCACATAAAATCGAAAACGTAAAACACCATATGTTTTTGTTTTTGAATGTTGCCATTTTTGCCATCTCTAGGCACGTTACATAATAATCCCATAGATCAGTACCACACAATTTGGCAATGGTCAATGTATGGGTAGCAACAAGCCTAACACTCCAAGACATAGATATCATTTTATGCATTACTGTGTGTGATTTTAGAAAAATATTCAGTAATCATATACTTAAAGGGGTATCATTAACATAAACTTTGTAGCAATGGGGTTAAAGCATTAGTATAATAAAAAACTTTAAAGCATTTGCTGCAGATGCTGAGTTTTCATTTTATGTGACATTTCTATAACAATACTCCAATGAAAGCTGTGTTTAACTTTATTACTCGTACATGCGTTGCAAATGTCGCATTGTGTATCAATCCGACATTGTTCCGTTGCGGCACAACACAACAAGGTTGTGTACGAGCCTAAATAACAAATTTCAACTCGGAAAACGTGTATAAAGTAGAAGTTTGGAAACAAAGCAAAATGAAAAATTCTGCCAGCGTACACGCGTACGTCCTTTTTTGTCGACAGATGAAACCATTGCGATTGGAGATTAGAATCTTGACTTTCCTTTACGCGTCATGATTAAGAAATGTGAACTCATGTGGGTGTCAAAGGTATGGATGGAGGATGTAGGGCGCGGTACCTTGTATGCATACAGCGTATTGTATTGATTCTATTCAGAAATTTTTTGCTTGAATTAAAATATATTTGATAATAAATATTCCCCGTGTTAGTCCGGGCTTCTTTGCAGAATAGAAACTCGGATAGACCTCAAGAAGTCAAGTCGAAACATAAGGCATGTTTGACCAATATCAATCTATTGTGAGCTACGATTTAAAATTATATTTGATATGCCGTGCAGTCCGCAAGCAAAGGCGTAGTAGAAATGTCGGCGTTTCTTTAATTTATCTTTTTTTATGATATTGGAAGGCATACAAGCAGACGGATTTCCTGGTGTTAAGAAATTCACGCCGCCTAGAGACACCAAAGGTGGTAATGGTGCGTTGCTAACCTGAAACCGGGATGTTAGGCCCCGAGCAAAAGTAAGCTAGTAAGCTTACCGGCTACCTTACCCTCCAAACCGGAACAGGTCATGACGTTATGGCGGCAGGAATAGGTAAGGCGGTGGTACCAATCCGGATGAGTCGCTGCGAAACTCTACCACCTAGTCATATGTCATGGTAATAGTGACGGTAAGCCTATGCTCGCCTTTTACGAGCTGCCTGGCAGGAAGGCAAAAGTTCTATTCTGCAAAGGAGCCCGGACCAACACGGGGAATACGGACAAATACGGCATATTTTTTAAACTGTTCAGTCAAGCCTATGAGGCAAAATACTAGAGGTATTTCGACTTGATCTCGAATATTAAAAAAAACCCTAGAACCAATTGAAGAAATATATTCTAAAACCTTATTCTCTAACAAACTAAAGTTTGTCACACTTGTGTAACTTATAACTCGGTCGTTTAAGCGGGAAATATTATGTAGGTCGGATTTCCGAGGGATTGTACGAAGCAAAGTTTATATTATAGCGTTCTCCGGTTGACTCGTCAATTAAAATAAGTATGTTATAATAACCATGTATAATTTTAATGAAAACTTTAAATCAGGGCTTAAAATACCGGTATTTTTAAGAATATGTACTATTGACCTTGAAGCAATACCGATACCATGACGTTACCTGTTTGTACCGGTATCAGACTTGGTACCGGTACTATTGATTTAAGGGTTTTTAACCGGTACTGGTTCAATAATACCGGTACAAGAAAATATATTACATATACTTTTTCTTCAATCGAAGATATCTCTGTTCCTTCACGAGAGATTAAAATAATACCGATACGTAAAAAGGAAAATTGGCGACGTCGCACTTGTATTTAACGGGTACCTTAATTGGATACCGGTTTTTTCAGTATTAGTACCGGTACTTGTTAGATACCGGTATCGGGTCGGTACCGGTATACGAAGTACCGGTACCCATTTTGGAACATGTATCCAGGTATCGAAATGGCAAGAACCGCTAAACACCGGTACAGAACCTGTACTTTTAGTACCGGTTCCAAGCCTTGCTTTAAATGTTAAAAAATGAAAATGTGTTAGTCATTTTTATATTAATGATTCACATTATATTTTGGATCCAACATGAGGGTAAATATGAGGGGAAATATACTAGATTTACCTTGCTCAATTTTACATCACGTGTTAGATAACCTAACAAAATTATAAATTTGAATGGTCCCTTTTCAAGTGCAAACGGTTGAACCGATTTCAATGAATTTTAGAATAATAAAACAGATTTTGAAATGTTCACACTTACACTTGTATTATTAATATGTGTACCGATTGCTGCAAGACAGTTAAATAAATTCGTAAATCGGCCAAAGTAGTGCGCACTTGTACTTATTTTATAAAGAGTAAATATTTAATTTGTTAACTGCATAGGTTTGAATAAAAAGTGCTATTAGAATACTATGATATCCCTGATGAACGTAGCCTACCTATATTAATTACTTAAAGTAGAAATCTCCACTAGTGCGAAGCCGGGATAGGTCTGCTAGTTAAATAATAAAACATTTGATTGGTCCATAATTGCGAGTATCATGCTTATACTTATCATAATTAAACTCTTTAAGATTATCTTTATTTTTTTTAATAATGTATGTTATAGATATTTAAAACGTACCAAAGTGTATTATACTTGTATGTGCAAGTTCTAACTTCATATACTAGCCAGACACACTAAATTCTTTCAAATAAGATACAAATACAATTAATAATAATTTGTTAGCTGCTATCCGTATTGTATGTATGTAACCTTTTCCAAAGCGCTGTAGCGTGATGTTAGGTTTTCTTCATAAATTATTATTTATTGCAAAAATAGTGTCTCAATTTTTTTTTATGATATTGGAAGGCAAACAAGCAGACGGATTTCCTGATGGTAAGAAATTCACGCCGCCTAGAGACATCAAAGGTGGTAATAGTGCGTTGCCAACCTGATGCCGCGATTATAGTCCTTGAGAAAAAGTAAGCTATCGGCTTCCTTACCCTCCGAACCGGAACACGTCATGATATTATGGCGGTAGGAATATATAAGGCGGTGGTACCAATCCGAGTGAGTCGCAGCTAAACTCTACCACCTAGTTAAATGTCACGGTGCTAGTGACGGCGAGCCTACGCTCGCCATTTACGAGCTGCCTGGCAAAGAAGGCAGATCGTCTATTCTACAAAGGAGCCCGGTAAAACTTTTTAAACTTTAATAATGTCACGAAGTTTTTGTAATAGAATTGTCATTAAATGTAAAACTTTATAAAAATCCACGAAAAGCGCTACGCAAAAAACACTGAGTTACAAATTGTTATTAATTTATAACCCTGGCTGTATCACCAGAATATGAAATTATGTTGCATCGATACCTTGTTACGTGAGCAAAATTTCAAATATATTTCTCTTTTAAAGTACGGAAATTTGAGTATTGCGATCAGATTTTCAGTCAACAGATAAGCTAAAAAGTTTCATTTTATTTTTTACAAAGACTAGGGATCTTCTTTTCAAATTTAGATTTAAACGAGTTGCTGCCCGCGAAGTAATACCCATTTTCAAATGATGAAAACGAAAGAATTTTCCGCCATAAAAGGTGTCCTAAATGGATTATATTTGGTAAAACCCGTTCAGCAGTTTTTGAGTGAAACGTATATAATACGTAGCAATAATTGTTTTTAAAATTATTTTATGTACAGGTTTGGTTTTATTACTGTTTTACTTTATGTATAGATTAGGGCTTATCAAGTAGGGAACATACTTCTTGGTAAACATCTTTTTATTTCTTCTTCTTTAGCGCACTTGTCTTTTTCCACGACATCAAACATAGGGCATGCAAAGTAAGCCCTATTAATGTTATAAATAATCACGTGATGGCTGATGGATGGTGGTACCAGGCAGCTCGTAAGAGGCAAGGAAAGACTAAATAGGCCATTCCCATTAAGACAAAATATGGTGCTAGTTCCGTGCTGCAACTTGTCCGAGTAGGAATCCAGCCTTGTCTATTCCTAATGTCATAATGACAGTATCCTGTTCCAATCCGGAAGGTAGGGTAGCGGGTAGATTTGCGCAATAGGCCTAACACCTCAAGCACGAGACAGTAACGCACCTGCAACATGTGTGGTGTATTGTCCATGGTTATCTCTTACCATTAAGAAATCCATTTGTTTGTTCTCTGTCTTATAACGTAAAAAGTATGTTTGTGATAGTACTCCGTTTTATTCTAAATAAAAATTTGATACATGAGCTAAACCTTGGACCGTGTTGGTCCGGGCTCTGTTGCAGAATAGACCATCTGCCTTCCTGCCAGGCAGCTCGTAAAAGGCGATCATGGGCTTACCGTCACTAACAGCGTGACATCATACTAGCTGGTAGAGTTTCGCAGCGACTCGTCCGGATTGGTACCACCGCCTTACCTATTCCTGCCACCATAACATCCAATGCTTCCTGTTGACGTGTTCCAGTTCGGAGGGTAAGGTAGCTGGTAAACTTACTTTTGCTCGAGGCCTAACATCCCGGCCTCAGGTTGGCAACGCACCATTATCACAAATTTCTTACCATCAGGAAATCCGTCTGCTTGTTTGCCTTCTATTGTCATAACAAAACAGTAATATAATTAATCGAACGGTTAAGTAAAAAATCAGTAGATAACGAACTTAAAATTGTTAACATATAGATACTTTCTTCCATTCCAACAAGTTTTACAATAATTGCAATTAGCTGTGCTGCGGAATTTTTCTTCAGATCAATTAGTGAACCACGTAAGTCGGTACACACCCACGGATGCCTTTCTTGCATCAGGCGCCGGCTGTTACCAGGTCATTTGTTACATCTCACAACTATTCGGCTCCTAATATGGAAACTTGTTGGAAGATAAGCTAATTGTCTATTAATCGATAAATTAGCCATTGTTTTAATACTTTCAGTTTGTAAAAATATTTAGATATGTGTTTCCTATTCAAGGACATATCTACATCTACACTGGAATGAAACAACATTTGACTGAAAGTCAGCACCTGGAGAATGAATTGGGCTACTTTTTACTCCAGCGGCCTCTTTAATTAACACGGAGTAAAGTATTTCAAGGTTCAACCTGGCATTATGGTCTTTATTACAATGTGATACAGACACTAATATCAACTTAATTTAACTCCTACGTTAGTCCGTGTATTAATAAGACAGCAGTTGTTTAACGGAATACCACAGGAAATCTGAGTCACGATAAGTGGGAAAAACTGTAGACAAAAGCTCTTTAACAATAAAAAGTGAGTTCCGTATATTAAAAATTATCTGTTGCTTTACCAATGTGAAGAATCTATAAACGTCGTTAGACATATTTAGAGGTGTAATAAATGGACAATAATATGTACTCGCCTTTTATGATATAAGCCAACGATACACTGCACATAAGCAAGATGTTAGATGAGGCTATCCTGAAAGAAATAAAGCCTATAAAGATGATCTAAAACAGTATAATAATACCGTACAAAACAGAAAGCCTAATTTGAATTAATTTCAATTAATATGACTGTTTTTAACCGATTTAAAAAAAACGGGGAGGTTCTCAATCCGGCCGGCATATTTTTTTTTATGTATGTACACCGATTTCTCTGAAGTTTCTGAACCGATTTACGTAATTCTTTTTTTGTTTCATGCAGAATTGTTTCGAATTGGTCCTATAAAAGTTAATACTAACTTATAATATAATTATTAGTTAAGGCTTATCACCGACTTCAAAACAGTAAATGGTAAATATAAATAATAGTATATAATTAATATTAAATCTTTTTTATTTTTCACTTTTTAGTTTTAAAGTCGATTTTTGTAACGTAGTTATTTTAATAAAGTAAATTTGGTAAACGTAGTAAATTTGGTGTGTTACTCAAATGGGGTGTAAATTTTGGGATACATTTCTAAAACGCTCTGCAATAATATTCAACATGTTTTTGCTATGTTTTTTCACCTTGTAGTATATTTGTGCAAATAGAAAAAAAATCCAGTCATGGTACAACGTAGAGCCAATATGTAATAGCAGCGTTATTGTCTAGGTACTCTACATAGTACATAAGACTCTGAAACGGTGAACTAGGGCGCCACTATGGCAAATGTCGTCAGCCTGGCATTTTACTGAAATTAGATTTTTACTCGCTGTAACGATTTTATGTTTACTACGTTAAAGTTACTTGCAAGTTTTACAGTGTCTACTTTAAAGGCTATAAATATTGTCAATATATTTAAAAGGGCAAAACTTAAACGTAATGGAAAAAGAGTCTCTTGCTTTGCAATATGGTTTTTATATGGATATTTGAAGGCAAACAAGCCGACGGATATGGCATGGTATGGTAAGAAATTCACACCGCCCAGTGACACCAAAGGTGGTAATGGAGCGTAGTCAAACTAAAGCCTCGAGCAAAAGTTAGTTTACCGGCTACCTTATCATCCGAACTGAAACACGTCAACAGCGCTGGACGATGACGTTATGGCGGTAGGAATAGGTAAGGCGGTGGTACTAGTTCGGTCGAGTCGCTGCGACACTCTACCACCTAGTCAGACGTCACGGTATTAGTGACGGAAAGCCAATGATCGCCTTTTACGAGCTGCCTGGCAGGAAGGCAGATGGTCTATTCCGCAAAGGAACCTGGATCAACACGGTTACACAAGGGTTACAAAATTAGACAAGAGATTATCAAACAAGATTTTTATTACCAAAATTAATGATAATTTACAAATACCACAGAAACAAAATGTAATATGAGCTATGGCTACAGTTTTGGGACGATAAACAAATTGAGATGAAATTTTAGAATGATTAAATTATGGTTTCTTTTGATTTATTCGTGTCAATTTTTACTCATGAAAATTGAAAAATGTACACGTTTTTTATTTTATTAACATTTAATATTTTCAATTTTCCAAATTTCATTAAAATGTTTTATAGGTATACTTGTACATGAAGTCATTTATTTTGTTCTTAAAGTCTTTATTTATTGAAATCTCAGTTATAGTAAATAATTGATTGGCAAAGAATGAAAAAAATTGACATATTATTTACAACAGTGAAATCTATGGAGATTTTATTACTTCTAGATATTGATGAATATTGTTGACCGTCGGTTTATGTTGCATTTTATTCAAGCTAGCTGATGAATTCCTTTAAAATAGTATATATAAACTCCCCTGAGCTGCTCTTATAATATGTTAAATTTCCTTTTTTTGTAAAAATAAGATTATGTATCAAAGTAATAAAATTTCGGCTTTAGTATTACAGCTTTTTTCTTTTCTTACCTGTTCAAAAATCGAGAAACATATTTACGAGTGAAAAAGAAAATAAATACTGTTGCGGAATGTGTGTTACAAAGATGTTACAAAATTATTTAAGCGTTGCAACATATTCTACCAACTTGTTGTGTGCAAATATTTTAATAACTTTAAATCAAATTAGTAATTTTAATTATTTATTTACTATTTACACACTGTTTTTATATTGATGACATGATTATCTATAATATTCATTTGACTAATTATTTTTTGCTGTGTTAGCTATTGTCAGAAGTTGGCTCTTATGAAAAGAAAAACCGGAAAATTGCAGGGAAAATGGAAAACTTTATTTATTTAACTTTAACAGGTGGAAAGAAGTTTGCCGGAACAGCTAGTTTATTAATACAAACAATTTTTAGAATGTAAATTAATTTATCCCTAACTACCGTAAACTAAATCGTGAAATGTTAATATGTTTTTCTCTATTGAAATGAGAAGATACTTCAAATTTAGGCAGCATTCAGGAAGTAAATGAAGCTCGTGGTATTTTAAACTGAAAACTACACACAAATAGTTGTATGATCATAAACACGAATAGTAAAAACAAAATAAACTCATGTAGACTTTTGAACTGTGAAATTTAAATTGTAAAACTGTTCGTTTTAACTTGCAGCGAAATTACTGCGGCATCTGAAACTTTGCTGTTTTGTAACTACGGGTATCCTATGAGTCAGCTTTCATTCAGACCGCGAGCTGGCTGCATTACGTCATTCCTTGTCATATTTTGGCTGTGCATGTATACCCTTTATTGAATATATTAACCCGGTTTTGCTCATCTGTTTATATCGTATTAAGATAAAGAAGCTTGGTATGTTCCAACGCCCTTTTAATTTGCGAAATCGGTTCATAAATTATTTTATAAAATACTAGCAGTTTCACGCAACTTCGCCTGCGTAACTTGGCTCATACTGCACCGATTTTGATGAAACAATGCTTATGTCATACAGGAATAATGTAGCATTCTAAAGATGAAAGAATTTTTGAAATCGGTCCAGTAGTTTCGGAGCCTATTCATTTCAAACAAACAAACAATAAAATCTTTCCTCTTTATAATATTAGTATAGATAATCCAAGTTATTATATAATCCAAATAAAACACCATAGCTAGTAAATCATGTGTTTATGTTAGTGTATGTTATATAGAACTTAAATTAAAAAAATATGCATTATAATATAGCAATAAATTAAATCAACACCCTTACTCAGAAACATAACACGAATGCAGAAATCGAACACAAGCCTCGCGGATAATCGCTTACGATAAGTTCATATAGTATGATGTTTGCATAAAATTTTTGATACCTCAACCAAAAAAGGACGTAGTTAGATAGTTTCCTCCCCACGAAGTTTTTTTAGGCTTTTTATTTAGAAAGTGCAAAAAGAAGCACAAATACTAGTTTTCGTGGATAAATTTTAAAAAATAATGTCTATTTTTTTGTAGAACAAAGTCATAACTTTAAACTATAGTTATTTCGCCTTCTTTGTAGCACAAAATTTAATTTATAAATATTTTTGCTATCCTGAATATATTAATTTATACCTATATTATGATATAGAGTTTGACGAATTTGTAAAATGACTGTCATTTTCTATACCTATTCTATAGGTATATCAAACATTGTTATGTATGATAATATTAATAAGCACATTCTTGCCTCTGTAGTCTAGCGGTCCAGGTGTTGGACTTGACTGTATGAGGTCCCGGGTTCGATTGCCGGGTCGGGCAACAAAAATAAAATTTGGTTTTTCCAATTTTCTAATTTCAGAAATGTTGCTTGGGATTGGATATGTGCCTGATTGGCGATATGCTTGCCACCAATGTCCTGGTTGTGCTTGCCTCTTCGGAGATATGGGCGTGAAGATACGAATTCTTAAATAAAAAACCGACGGATGAAAGTATATAGCCATATCACACGAATTAAACTAAACATTCTAGGAATATGTATTCTTAATCTCTTTAGGCTTCTAGAAGTCGTGACAGAATTACTCGTGAAATTCTACTAATATTGTAAATGCGAAAGTTTGTCTGTTTGTTGCTTTCTTACTCTTTCACGCAAAAACTGCTGAACCGATGTTCATGAAATTTGGTACACCCATAGAGGGTAACTTGATTAACACATATGATAGTTTTTATACCGAAACAATGTCCTTGTGGCACCAAGCGGGCAACGCCGCTGGCAACAGCTAGTAAAATATATCAAATCCCAAAACTTGATCCTTCTCGAGCCATTCACGTGATAAAATCAGAAATTTATAGATAACATAGTTTGTAGCATCCACAGTTTCTGGCTTTATTCCATTCCTTTCAAATGTAATCAACTAAAATTCATTTACAACTTAGATCCGGCATTAAATTAGATCTGTTATTTACAAATATCTTGAAAAGATCACTTTACCAGATTGGTTGCTTTACGAAACGAATGATCAATCTTAATTTTCAATTTTAATTAAGTTGAGTTAGTTAAAATCGTTTTATATTTGATGCTTTAAAACTTTGATCTAAACATCCAGTTGGAAATTTCAAAGATTTGGTACTTATTTATGTATGCGTGAAAAGTTTGTTTTCATTTAGTTAATGTTAAAAAACACTCTTCTAAGGGTAAAATAAGCCTTTAGTTTGCTAATTCCGCGTAAACAGTGTAACTGTTGCGGCAAATAATCCTCCAAATGACACAGAATGTGACAGGCCTAACTAACGTTCTCAGATCTCCGCGACCAGAACACGAATAAAGGAAGAACTCGGGAAACAATATAAATTGTCACGTCCTTCGCATGTGACAACCCTACCTAACGTTCCCACCTCCCATCTCCGCGACCAGATCACGAATAGAGTCTGAACACCGGAAACTAAACCACTTATGACGTCCTTCGCCCACTTTGTCGAAGAACTCACCACATAGAACACCAAATCGCACTCGACGTACGATCTTCAGGATATCGACCGTATCGTACAGACAACGACACACGAGTCTAATACAATAAAATAACAGTTAATGAAATATCTTCTAAGGGTATTTAGTAATTAATAATTTTACTTAAGGTTAAGGATTTTTCTGTTTGGTCGGGTTTCTTGTGTAGAATAATCTCGATCTCGTTCTCTACATAGCGCACCTCTTACGAGCGTCTATTGTCTTCCAACTGTCTCCCAACTTGATGCGATGACCACGGGCCATGGGGATTCATTTTTAAATAATACTAGCCAACCCGGTGAACTTCGTATCGCTTGAAAATGATAGCTACAAACAGTTAAAAAAACGTACATAACGTTAATACCATTTCCCCTGCAATTTGACCCGTTGTTCTCTTCATAAGACAATAATTAACACAACAAAATAAAAAGTAGTAAAATTGGTCCATCATGTTTTTTAAGTTGGAAACATGAAACTTTATTTTTGGGCTACTTATTAAAAATGAATAGATACGTGTTTAAGCGTTTTTCGAAATTTTGCCTCTAAAGGGGTGAGATAGAGGTGAAATTTTTCCCCGTATACCAATACGGGGAAAAAGTATCAGTGTTGTGCAAACGCTGCAATAATACCATGTTTACTGACACACAAGTATTATTAACTTAGGGCAGGGCTGGACACACACGAGTGGCGCGGGCACAACAAATGGAGCCCAGATCCTGTGCTCTGTGAAACGGCTGCACCCATAATCACACACCATTCACCCAATTTACTTTCAAACAGCTATAAAATGTTACCAATTTATTTGAAGAACATTATTTATGGTTCAAGTATTTGGTAACCAAAGAAAATATTTGATTAAACTACAATATGAAACCTTCATTGTTAACATAGGTAATTTTATAATATGATAAGACAGCGAAAGAGACAAGCGTGAGCTATATATACCATAGATGTTATAGATGTGTTTCTTTAACGGGATGTCAGGTCTTATGTGCATATCTACTAAATACACTGTCATTTTTACCGGATCATGATAGCGTCAAGTACAGTTATAATGGAGACAGAAATAGGTAGAGAGGGATCCCTACCCAGGTAAGTTACTGCAGAACACTCTTCTGGTGATAATGGCACCTTCAAACTTTGCTCATATATATATACCCGGACTCACCGGGTCCACTTAATATCTTCACTAATTACGGAGCGGTGGGGATTAATGAGTTTCTTCTAAGTTTCTCCCTTAGATTAAATTCTTTGGCGAAAGTATTCCAAAAATTGCATTGAAATCGATAAAACTGTTTCGAAGGTTAGCCGAAACAAGTAGACATGCAAATAAAAAATTTAGTAAATGTATTCTTTTGTGACTTGAATAAAAAGCGGTTATTTTGACAAGCCAAACAAATTTTTACTTATGTCAGTACCGGGCTCCATGGAAAATGTGGATCTGCTACCTGTTTGTCACCCTAAAAGCGATTGCCACAAGTATATTTTATCACTACCACCGTAACTATAGTTAGATGGTAGCGAATTACACGTATTCGTATAAAGAAATGTCTTTTGACGACTCGCCCATATTAATAATACTTTCGCTATTACCTATTCTTATGGCAATAATGTAAGTGTTTGCTATTGACTGTCCTTCTAGTCATGGCCATCCAGCCATCCAGCAAGTTTGGTATCTATGCGTTCTCTACTCGCATTTCTTACCCGATCCTATGGTAGCGGCCAACGTGAGCTTCTTTCCTAATCCCAAACAAGCACACAAGACACTACACTGCACCTTCGCCATCAGTCTCGGCAACAAGGAACACTTTTCCGCCTAGCTTATAACTCCGAATGATAAGCCACAACCCCTCCAATCAACCCACCCAGTAACCAGAACGCAGCACCTACGTAGCCTACCGAACGACAGCCTTTCTTGTAGGGAACAGTAAAATCTATATAAATAATGATATCTTGAGCTGAGCTCTGCTCGCCCACAAAGTCAGCTGAAGTTGTAAAAACGGCAAGCTTAGCAACACATTACTATTTCAAAAAAAGCATTTCTTACTATCAGGAAATCCGTGAAGAAAATTCGGTTTCATTTGTCTGGATTTACATTTAATATAACACTGAATAAGTTCACGGAGAATTATTCATGAATCTGTGAATTAATTGACCTTGCATTAGGTTTAACTTTGTTTGTTTGTTGTTTTAAGGAAAATAGTCCATTACGTACTCTATAACAGGTAAAGAGATGAATTATACATATAAAATGTAACAATGTGTTATATAACATAACATATAAAATATAATGATGTTTCAAACTTGTTATTGTAATCTCAATAGTACCTAGTTACACTGATTTTCTTATGTAACATTTTTATCCTAACTTATTTTAATAAAATATCTGTTTAGGTATGCTTAAGTAAAAGATACATAAAAGTATCTTTACGCCCATTTCCCCGAAGACGTAGGCAGAAATGCGAACACAGCAACCACGATTAACCCAAGACACTTAAGTCCCACAATGTGATAGATGGCAAACCCATCTCCAACCGGGCACATTTCCAAGCTGAGCAACATTTTTTTTATTAGAAAATTGGAAAAAACCCAGTTTTCTTTCTGCTGCTCGACCCGGGATTCGAACCCGGGACCTCATGTAGTCAAGTCCAACACAACAACTAGACCACAGAGTCGATTTTATTTTAATCCAATACAAAAGTTTCCTATATGCTTCTCTATCACTACTTTTTTTTTAATTTTAATGTCTAATAATTAAAAAAAGAATTCCATGACAGTTTTCTGTGACGTAGGGATGTGAAAACCCCATCTAGAAATGTAGATTACAAAATTATTCCACTAGTGCAGTGAAACATAACTAGGTGGGTCTTCGGCTAGTCGTAGATGCCCTGGTTGTGCCTCTGCCTACTTCTTCGGGGATATATGCGTGAAGATTCTTTTTTTTTAAATGAAATAATACGTAAACACGTTCAAAAACTTCTTAATCTTAGATAAAAAATACATTTGTTTTATTATCTGTCGAAATACAGGGCATTTATTACTTACAAATGATTTAGTTAACACCATAAGTATTTATTTTAGTCCCTGAGTGTCGGCCAATTCGATTTAACAATGTATCTGGTGCCAAAACCAACTGGCAACCTACCTGTCCGACTCACATCCGTTTACTCTAAACCCAAAGGTTCCCAATATTTCTTATATTTGGACATACCTATACTAGAAATAATAATTATTTTGTCATCTAAAAGTAGGTAATTTTAAATTATATTTGATGATAGGAAATATATCAAAATGGAAAGTATATCAATATTAAAATTAGGATTTTAAAGCTATTCACTTTTGAACCTTTATCTGTAAAAATATTCAGAAATCAAATGAAAAGATTGAAAATGATAAAACGCTGTGAAAGTGTACAAGTGATTCTCATTGATTGTAACGAAGGATTAAAAAAAAACTATAGAACAAAAATATCACTTCAGTTTTTTTTGTATTAAGATATATCTCTACGTATAGTCTTGCGACAATATCTTCTTAATATGACCGTTGTATCTTAGGATCTGGCGACATATAGTTTGAGAACCCCTGCAGAGTAACCTTTACCGCTGTAACTGGAGATTTAGTGATATTTTATTTTATGATCGACATAAAACTGTGGCATTGTTTTAATGTATATTTAAACGCATTACTACAAAACTAAGGTCATGTCCACGGTGGGCAAATGTGATTAGACAGAATACGGTTCCATTTTGTATAATTAGAAACAAAATTAGAAAAACATGGGCCAATGTATACGCTTTTACAATAAACTTCCCGATTACATGAAAAACCTGCCATTAAACAGATTT
>NJDC01001219.1:120715-132895 GCA_002245475.1 Calephelis virginiensis
ATGTTTAGGGTTCCTTAGCCAAATGGCTTAAAATGAAACTCTTATAGACTCGACACGTCGGTATGTATGATACATTCCCATTATTAGTAGGTCTTTGAAAATGACAATGCGGTATCTAAACCTTTTTATTGTCAATCTTTGATAAATACTTCCAAAGTAAAATCGTGCCCCTCCTCTCTGACTTCTAATTTCTAAAGTAAAGGTTGAAAAATGGAAAGAAATTCGTGTGAAAGGTTTAATGCAAAATGGTTTAATTCAGATGTAGTCAGCTACTTTTGAGTCTGCAAGGATCGTGACTTTTAGCACTCGATACTCTCTGCTTACCCCGTAAGCTACTTGTCGTGAAAATAATCGGTTTAGTAGATTTTTAAAAATCTGCAAATATAGTATTTTTATAAATTACAGAGTTGATATACAAATATTATAAAAACAATGCTATTTTGGTATCTTCATGCCCATATCACCCAACGGATAGGAAGAGGCATAGCCAGGGCACCCACAACTAGCTGAAGACACTAAGTCCCACAATTTGATAGGTAGCCTATCGCCAACCGGGCACATATCCAATCCCGGGCAACGTTATTTTTATAAGAAAGTTGAATATATAATTTTTTTAATTTTTTTTGTTGCCCGACCCAGGGATCGAACCGGGACCTCAAGAAGTCAAGTCTGACGCCGGACCGCTAGACCACAGAGGCGATGCTATTTTTGGCTGGTGAAAAATTGCCATTATATTTTCGGTCACCCCTTCAAATTTTACTTGCTACTCTCAATGTTATATCCACCATATCTATGCCTATTACTGCAGAACCTATCATAGGAAAGCTCGACACTGTTATTTTTTTTATGATATGGGAAGGCAAACAAACAAACGGATTTTCTGATGGTAAGAAATTCAGACCGCCTAGAGACACCAAAGGTGATAATAGTGCCTTGCCAACCTTAGGCCGGGATCTTAGATCTCGAGCAAAAGTAAGTTTACCGGCTACCTTATCCTCCGAACTGGAACACGTCAACGGCAAGCAATGATGGTATGGCGACAGAAATAGGTAAGACGGTGGTACCTATTCGGGCGAGTCACTGCAAAACTTTACCACCTCGTCAGATGCTAGCCTTTTACGAGCTGCCTGGCAGGAAGGCAGATGGTCTATTCTGCAAAGGAACCCGGACAAACACGGGAGTGTTAAGTAATGAAGAGCCTAATTCAATTTATTTGTATCATAATAACATCACAACTTTACATAAAGTACATAATACACAATGAAAATTCACCAAACGCCGACAATGAAAAATATGATCTAAACAAGTAATTGTTAGTCGGGAACAAAACAAAGCAACAGCTTGTTCTCAATATTATCTATCTAATATGAATGCCAGAGACTAAACGTACAATGCGGTGTCGATACCAAACAAAACTCAATATTCGGTCCGAGTCGACTTTCCCCACAATTATTCTGCACGTGTTAACTCAATATTTGCTTAGCACGGTTTACGTCTGACGCATACACCGCGTGTAGGGTTGCCAGGTCACCAAACCTAAAAGCCGAACAGTCAGCCAGTTTGGCCGGACATTTGGTTAGAAAAGCCGGACACCCTACATAATTGAGGATTTTGTCCCAGCATTACCCTCGTTACTAGCGTTATTAGCATTGACCGCCTCGTTAGTCGAGTGGCTAGCGTACACGCCTAACTATACAGACCAGTCGCAGTTGCGAGGCTTGGGTTCGATTCCCGACGAGAGCAGGCATTTGTGTGATGAACATTTGGATGTGTTCATTTCCGGGCCTGGGTGTTTATTAAATTTATTCTTGTATCTATTTAAGTATTTCTATGTATAAGTATTGTTGACTAACACCCATAACACAAGCATATAATTCGCTTACTTTGGGGTTAGATTCAATTTGTGTAACTTGTTCAGGGATATTTATTGACGTGATAACGTCTTAAATTAGGTTGTGGCTCGGAGTCACTCTTGAATAAGTGTAACGCCCGCTCACGTCTGTTACGATGAGTCACCGAAGGAGAGAGAGAGGCCCGCCGAACCGGTACAATGTTTTAGTAAACAAAATATATTTCTATAGTTAAAATTTGTGCATTTCTTATTTTCATTCAATTCCTTGTTCCTATTGTGCAATTTAATAATATTCATATCAATAAATATTCTACCGAGAAAAAGACGTTGTCACGTAACATCTTCGCCCGTAAAACCGACTTTACAGGCAACCATTTTTTATTATTACTATTTATTATTATTAGGTTCAACAAAAAATATGTCTAAACCAAGTCTTTTTTTTACTATAAATCTTGTTAAATTCTAGTGAATTAAAAAATAAAATCGAATGCCAAATCGTCGTTCATGAAATTTGAAAAGCTTAACAAAAGCCGTGACAGGCTGGACACGCTCTAATTTGGCAGGACATGCAACTAAAAAGCCTGACTGTGTCCGGCGTTATCCGGACGCCTGGCAACGCTAACCGCATGACCCAAATCCTTCACCTTCAATACACCAATGCTCTCTTATCAATGTTTGAAGATTATTTTAGGACGCACGTAAAGAATGTAATATTTATATTTTTTCCTGTAGAAGTCTTAGCATAGTGGGAAGTTTTATTTTAAATCAGACTATATCGAATCAAAATATCGAATATTTTCTTTTTTTTATGATTGGAATGCAAACAAGCAGACGGATTTCCTGATCGTAAGAAATTCACGCCGCCTATAGACACCAAATGTGGTAATGGTGCGTTGCCAATCTGATTCCGGGATGTCAGGCCTCGAGCAAAAGTAAGTTTACCGACTACCTTACCCTCCAAACCGGAACACGTCATGACGTTATGTCGCAGGAATAGGTAAGGCGGTGGTACCAATCCGGTTGAGACGCTGCGAAACTCTACTACCTAGTGAGATGTCGCGGTGCTAGTGACGGTAAGCCTATGCCTTTTACGAGCTGCCTGGCAGGAAGGCAGAAGGTCTATTCTGCAAAGGAGCCCGGACCAACACGGGGAAGCAAAATTGTCATTATTATGTCATTGTAAGATAAAGATATCGTTGAATCTTTGTCTCTTACCATCTAGAACAGCCTTTCCCAAAGTGGGCGATAACGCCCCCTTGTGGGCGCTGGAAGCCTAGAGGGGGGCGGTATAAATCTTGAAAAAAATGTTTTTTTTTTAAACTAGGCGCAACAAATATGTTATTGAGGTTATTGACAAGAAAAAAACGAGGGGGGGGGGTGCTACAAAACAACTGATTTTCAAAGTGGGCGTTACATGAAATAAGTTTGGGAACCTCTGATCTAGAAAGACACGGCTCTCCTGATGGTTACTAGCATGCGAGGCCTATATATGTAGACACCATGTTATAGGTACGTCACTGCCATGTGGCCCGTGTGATAGGTCTAATGTGTAATTCTACCAGCATGTATTTAAGCCTTAAAATAGGCAGTATTTGTTTACAATTTTTCTCGCATTTGGGATAAATTTCGAAGAACAGTTTTAATTTTAAGGTTACTTTGTAAGACTTAGTATCTTCGGCTGGTCGTGTATGCCTTGGTTATGCCTTTGCCCACCTTTTCGGAGATATGGGCGTTTAGATATTTTTTTCAATTGAAATAAAAGAAAATTATCTTAAGTAACTCGTCTGTATTAGTTTGCTGGCACAGCATCACTGCTTGCCGTTATCGTTTTCCCTTTTCGATAATAGTTTAGCCCGTATGTAAGCCAGAAGGTCAGGTTATTAATAAACTACTAAATGCCCTTTCTCGGTGTCGGTAAGCAGTATCAATAATTTACATACACATGTCTTCACTCCAAGTCCCTTGCGTGGTACGTAGAGCGTAATAATTAGTCCTTATAACGAAAGATGTTTTCAAATTTATGCCTTACTAGCAGCGTTGCCCGCGTGGTCCCACAGGAACATTATTTCGAGATAAAAACTATCCTATGTGTTAATCCAAGTTACCCTCTATGTGTGAATTTCCTGAAAATCGGTTCAGCAGCTTTTGCATGAAGGAGTCAGAAACAAACAGACAAACTTTCGCATTTATAATATTAAATAGGATTACTATAAAAATAAAGTGTAAAATTGATACAATGTCTGGGTACAACACCTTAAGATATAATAAATGAATAGGTTGTAAGGTAATATGCTCGTGTAGTTCACGGGGATATTGTTTTACACATTGTAACTCTCTGAATACAAAGTAGGTACAAACTTGTAAAATGTTTTTGACACAATAGCAGAGTTTGAAAAGTAATTAACTATCAAACATGTAACCGCTAGGGCGGTGAAGTATTTTTAAAAAAAATATATAAAAATATGTGTATTTTTTAAATACAGGAAATCAATTTGAATTTTTCATCTGAAACTATGAAGTGATGTATAAATCGTTCCTTTTTCAGCCAACTTCTAAACATTTTTTTTATTTAGTGTATTTGGTTTTATGTATTGGAAATAAATACACAATATAAAGTTATACCATTCTATTCTAATTTAAAGGCAGTAAAAATGCAATAAACCATTTTCGAAAGGCAGGTGTTGACGCACTCCGATGTGATCTTCCATTTTTTTATTTTTCTCCGACTAGTAATTCTATTACTCAAAACTACTAGTAAGACGTTGATAAAACTTTTGTAGGATCATTCTGGAATCGTTTGCTATATTTCAAGGAAATAGTTATCAAATTTTGACCTAACAAAGCTGTTTTAGTGTTGGAAGACAAATAAGGAGACGAATTTCCTAATGGTAAGAAATTCACGCTGCCTAGAGACACAAAAGGTGACAAAGATGCGTTGCCAACCTGAGGCCTTGTGCAAAAGTAAGTGTACCGGCTACCTTATCCTTTGAACCGGAATACGTCAACGGCAAGTGCTGACGTTATGGCGGCAGGAATAATTTTACTGCGCTTAATTATTGTTTACTTACGGCCAATATTAATAATCAATCCTAATCCAAAACTTGCTGTCCAAGATTGATATTTTGATCCATTTTTATGTTATCGCTTGCCAATAACATATCTGTGGACAGATAAATATGGCAATTAGGTATAGAATAGGCCGCCGGATACGCAGCTATCTAGATTGCTTGAAATCCATTAGATTGAGGTACATTATTAACACTGGCCGTTAGACGACATGATATCGAAATGAAATTGAAGTCGGTTTTGTGCTATTTTACTGCATTTAAATTATAACTTCATTCACTGGCCAGCAATAATTATATGATACTATAGGTTACCTCATACAACTCCAATGTATTACGATACACCATATCGCATGAACTGCGTCTTAACTCTTAATAAGACGTATCAATGTAAATAGCAACGGTAATGTTTAGTCTGGCGTGCAAATCTTAAGATTATCTATTACGTGTATACGATATGTTGGTGAGACACGTGCACATATACAATGATGCAAGATAGATCTTGGGATAACTTTTAATATTTAGGTTAAAACAACAGGTCTAATCTAACGGTACTGCTTACATAATTATGTTTATCGTATACATGACTTTTATTATTTTGTTCGTATAGTTTAGCAATATAAAACCTGTTTAACCTCATAGGATTTCTTATTATGTACCATAAAACTCTACATTATGATTTTCCTAAGCCAAAATGACCTAAGATGTGAATATTGTCCACGAAACACTGATAGTAGAAGATCCGAATCTTAACGACCATTACCCATTTGTTTAATTAAAAAAGTATCTTCACGCCCATATCCCGGAAGAGGTAGGCAGAGGTACAACCAAGGCACCCACGACTAGCCGAAGACACTAAGTCCCACAATGTGATAGGTGGCAAGCCTATCGCCAACCGGGCACATTTCCAATCCCGACCAACATTTTTTTTTATTAGAAAATTGGAAAAATCCAATTTTCTTTTTGTTGGTCGACCCGGGATTCGAACCCGGGACCTCATGCAGTCAAGTCCAACACCCGGACCGCTAGACCACTGAGGCGATTTCTTATTATGTACCATAAAACTCTATATTATGATTTTCCTAAGCCAAAATGACCTAATATGTGAATATTGTCCACGAAACACTGATAGTAGAAGATCCGAATCTTAACGACCATTACCCATTTGTTTAATGAATGAAAAGTATTTTGCATCAAATTCAGTATAATAAAACATATAACGCTTGTGAGCTGGCTAAAGAAATTCTGTTCCATTACTCGCAAATTGAAAAATTTATAATGATTAGTTTAAACCAGAGGTTCCCAAACTTATTTCATGTAACGCCCACTTTGAAAATCAGTTGTTTTGTAGCGCCCCCCCCCCTCGTCTTTTTCTTGTCAATAACCTCAATAACATATTTGTTGCGCCTAGTTTAAAAAAAAATCATTTTTTTCAAGATTTATACCGCCCCCCTCTAGGCTTCCAGCGCTCACAAGGGGGCGTTATCGCCCACTTTGGGAAAGGCTGGTTTAAACAATAAACTTAGTACGAACCAAAAGTATAGACATATATTAAGATTTATTGACTAGTCAAGTTACTGAAACTAATTGGTATCAATATACCTGATTATACCTGACTATCCAATAGGCACCGTAGTAAGAAATAGACAACAAAACGCTGACGTGTCTCCAAGTTAATATTCTTAGATGGTAAAGTACCTATAAAGTTATTTGTTTTATGATTAATATTTGTTTTTTATAAAATACTAGCTGTTGCCGGCGGTGTCGCCCGCGTAGTTCATGGTCCCACAGGAACATTTTTTCAAGATAATAACTATTATATATGTTAATCCAAGTTACCCTCTATGTTTGTGCCAAATTTTATGAATATCGGTTCAGCAATTTCTGCGTGAAGGAGTAACAAACAAACATATAAACTTTCGCATTTAAGTTATTAATAGGATTGGAAGGCAAATAAGAAGATGGTTGCTGATAGTAAGAAACAATCAGACGTATTTCCTGATCGTAAGAAACTCACGCTGCCTAGAAACACCAAAGGTGGTAATGATGCGTTGCCAACCTGAGGCCGGGTTGTTAGGCCTCGACCAAATTAAGTTTACCGGCTACCTTACCCTCCAAACCGGAACACGTCATGACGTTATGGCGGCAGGAATAGGTAAGGCGGTGGTACCAATCCGGGTGAGTCGCTACGAAACTCTACCACCTAGTCAGATGTCACGGTGTTATTGACGGTAAGCCTATGCTCGCCTTTTACGAGCTGCCTGGCAGGAAGGCAGATGATCTATTCTGCAAAGGAGCCCGGACCAACACAGGGGAAAACAAAATTCTTTTGGACAAACAATAGTCTATAAAAGAGTCCTGGAAACTTAGTAAAATATTAAGGTGTCTAAAATTCAGCCGAGTGTCCAAATACATCAAATTCTACTTTACAGCAGTTGAGCGTGATTGAAATGAATGCAGCAATTTAGGTTTTATATTTTTTCCATCTAGCCCAACCACTGTACACAATCTAATTTTATGTTCCTGATAGCAATATTGTATAACAGCAGACTGATAGATGTGATTGTGGTTACAGAGACCGTCATGATTGCGCCGACGTTCAAAGCTCGTTCTACTTCACCAGGTATCAATGGTTTGACAGAATGTATCGTGTTCCCCCTAATCAACCAACCATGATGAACATTCATTTGTGATCTGATTTTGATATTTCTACCCATTGTTTAAATCTGTTGTTGAAATCTCCTGCTTTTAGAACTTATCAAACGTACAATTAATTTAACCTTAAAATTTATGTTGGCCTCAACTAAACAACCATTATCATATTTTTATGTATTTTGTTATATTTTATGCCTACCTCTTCGGGGATATGGGTGTGAAGATACTATGTAGTACATTTTATGTATGTATTATTTTACATCACGTACTCCGCTTCTCTCTTTGAATTCTGTCATAAACTTTAAAAATTAGTTTGTTTTATTTTAACGTGAAGTATTTAATTAAATAAAGTAAATTCTTTGCTAAAAATTGTATGTGCAATTGAATTCCTCGATGCGTGTGATGAAAAGTATACGTACTAATTTAAATTAAAAAAAAGTACCTTTAGGCCCATATCCCCGAAGAGGTAGGCAGAGGCACAACCAGGGCACCCACGACTAGCCGAAGACACTAAGTCCCACAATGTGATAGGTGGCAAGCCTATCGCCTACCTGTCACATATCCAATCCCGGACAACATTTTTTTTATTAGAAAATTGGAAAACCCCAAATTTTCTTTGTGTTGCCCGACCCGGGATTCGAACCCGAGACCTCATGCAGTAAAGTCCAACACCTGAACCGCTAGACCACAGAGGCGATTATATGAAATTATTTAAATTTGATCATTTAAAATTGTGACGCGAATTTAACAACTAGTAATTTTAACAAGCACATGCCTTATATTCTTGAATTAATAAGTTGTATTATCACAATGTATACCAGAATTTCAAAAAAATAAATTTTAAATGTTCAGAAATGTGTAATTTGTTTATATTAATTATTTTGCTCAATACGTACTAAGTAACTATTGTGATTCTGTAAAATATCGTTGCAAAAGAAGAATAAAAGATTTTAATTGTTTAATTTAAATCTATCATTTGCATCATAAAATATTTTTTAATGTTGTCATTGTTTAAATTGATTTAACAAAGCAGGAAGATTTCCTTAACAATACATTAAAATCGCATATAGAATTTATTCATTTTGTACAAAGTTTTAATTATGCCTTATTTTGTAAGCAAATGAATGTTCGCTAGGAAATGAGAATGTCAGGCCAAGCGCAAATGACAATGTATAAAACTCATTAACATAAGAATGGTGTGGATCAGCCTTGGAACGTGTCTGTGTCGCGCTTATGTAATTAGCTGGAGACACATGAAAAATTCTGACAGCATAATGTAGGCTACACACGTTACGAATAATCGTTACAAAGTTACGGTATCAAGAAATTCTATTATATCCTTGCATTTGTCAAAATGTTTTAGTTGGAATCTGGTATCTCTTGAAATGGTTCCGGATTCCAAGGATTAATTTAGCCTACATTATGAAGATACTTATAATATAGGCTACACACGTTGCGAATAATCGTTACAAAGTTACGGTATCAAGAAATTCTATTACATTCTGTCCTTGCATTTGTCAAAATATTTTAGTTGGAATCTGGAATGTCTTGAAATAGTTCCGGATTCCAATGGTTAATACAATTTTGAAAGTTCTGTATCAATTTGCCTGGATTGGTATTACCTATGCCACTGCTGCATTATTAAGTTGCAGATCAAATTTTCACACCGAAGAGGTATTTCGCTTTAGCCCCAGATCGATCATGAACCATTATCATATTTTTATGTAGTACATTTTATGTTTGTATTATTTTACATCACGTACTCCGCCTCTCTCTTTGAATTCTGTCATAATTGAAATAAAACAAAAAAATGACTCTACGTCCCATTTCGAAGCTTTAATGGTTGCGATGGCTGAAAATCTTAAATTTTCAGTGAAGACTTACTGTCCTGCTAAAAACTGAACAATATAAACACTTAAATAGAGTTTCCATTCATTAACTATATGGCGTAGGTAATGTATTGCATAATAAAAACTGTATCATCAATATTCGAGTACAAGTTTACGTACAAAGTAACGAATTATTCGAAACATGTGTAGCAGTCTTAAGACTCTAATGAATGGTTTGATGTGGAATGAACTAAATTTTTTGATTTTTTGTGTGGTTTTTAATTTAAAAAAGCTTTTAAAATTACTAATCCAATTTATTTTAGTTTCAATATGTTGTAGCAAATAAGTCAATTATTATAAAAAACTTGAATAATAATTATGTGTAATTGATGATCATATTTAGGCGATGATTGTTTCTTCAATTTGTTCTTGTATTGTGTACTTAGCATGGAAGACTAATATCAACGTCAAAGCAAATAATTTAAAGATATTCATCGAAAGTTTTGAAATATTAAATTTTAATCGATTTATGGTAAAAATCAATTATTAAAATTTCCAAATGTAAATTTATTTTTCTACGTTCTGGTATTGAGCCCGATTATAACCAGCTTACGTATCCATTTCGTCTTTAAGGCGGGTGAGTTCCAAAAACGGGCGGTTTCAAAATAAATTTTAGACTATATAATGATTTTAGAGTTGTGGCAGTAAAAAAATAGTGAATCATGTTCATATTTTTTGTAATAATATGTCTTCCATAACATTATTGTAGTTATTTTACTCGATAGAAAACAAATACAAAGTACGAGTAAGGTTCAAAATTGTGTTGGTCCAGGCTTCATTGCAGAATAGACCATCTGCCTTATCAGGCAGCTCGAGAGGGCGAGCATAGGCTTTTCGTCACTTACACCGTGACATTCTACTACCCCGCCTTACCTATTCCTGCCGCCATAACGTCAATGTTTGCCGTTGCCGTGTTCCGGTTCGGAGGATAAGGTAGCCGGTAACCTTCTTTTTGCTCTAGGCCTAAGATCCTAGCTTCAGGTTTTGGTGTCTCTAGACGGCGTGAATTTCTTTCCATCAGGTAATCCGTCTGTTTGTGAGCCTTCCATTATCATAAAAAAGCTTAATATTTGTTAATTATTTTTTAGGATATATATATAGTTCAAGTTAACTGGATTCATTTCTGATAGACAAATGTTTCATGAGCATGAATTAAACATTTGATTAAATATTATGTTTATAAGTAATGAAATAATTTCCAGTTTAAGTCTCAAGAAATTAACTCTTTCCATGTTAGTCTTTCTCTATTTTCTCTTATATAAGTTGTCACTCTTCTCTTAAAGTATTCATTTTCTACGTAGCAGTTTTTGAACTACATAAACTGTAGGGCTTTGATATTTGTCATTACTCGTTAATGTTAGAAATTGTACATACACTTTAACATTGCAGACGCAGCGTCGTAGTGATAAAACATTATTGTATTTGAGTATAAAGGTGGGGTGGCATTTAATAATAGGCAAGATTTGAACTTCGCACATAAGGGTACCAACCTCACGATAACAACTGACATGGTACTGACTTATTTGCAGCTTTGAACTTACCAAGAACTACTTCACTTAACAACTTATTCACCATATCAATGTTTAGAACAGTTCCCTGTAGATAATTATTAAATCGTAGAAGGAAGTTTAGAAACCAAATTTATTTATAGTATTTATCAACATACATTATGTAATGTTAATTTAAAGGAGCTACTTTTAGACATGTATCAAAAAAGTATCACCCCCTATGACCCCCAAAAGGTAGGCAGAGGCACAACCAGGGCACTCACGACTAGCCGAAGACACTAAGTCCAACAATGTGATAGGTGGCAAACCTATCGCCAACCGGGCACATATCCAATCCCGAGCAACGTTTTTTTATATTAGAAACTTGGAAAAACCCAATTTTATTTTTGTTGCCCGACCCGGGATTCGAACCAGGGATGTTGCGAATATCAGCATCAGCATCAGCTGATTATCAGCATTGTTTTCAACATCAGCATCCGCATTAAGGGGCCATGTATGCTAAAATACGTCAGCAATATACTGTTTTTTTATACATAGCAATTATGGATGTTGGCAAAAAAAAATACACAAGATTAACATTAATATGCTTTATAAGACTTGTATTTCCAAAACACGATTCATTTCACTTTGCTCGATAGAAAAAAAACAAAAATTTAACCCTTTTTTGAAAGCAAAACCCAACTGTCTACTTCAATTATGAAAATATCGACACCAGATTTAACATAAACATAGATAAGTATTATACCTAAAAGATAACTGTTTCAGTTTTTATATTTTTTTTCAAATTACTTTTATAGTGTCAAAAATAGAGATTTGGCGCTTAAGATACAAATACAATACGTCAATAAACAATACAAGTTTGAGGTGAATATGACGTTATAAAATATATTAAAATACTTTAGAGCGCAATATTTCATAGTAATCATGGAACGGGGGAGTGCGCTGATTGGCTCTTCTGGCTGACTAAGTATGGGGCCTTAATCGATGCTGATTTTATTGCTATTATTCAGGTCGTGACATGTCCGTTGACAGCACGGCTTTCCTTCTGCGGCGAGAATTTTTGACCAACCAAAGATCATAAATTGTTACTTGTCATTACAATTAATAAACAAACACTTTGGCTACTTATTGAATTTTTGAAAGTAATTAATCTGGGGGAGGGCGAGCCATGTGTAGCGCAAGGGCACTACCTACCATTTTCAAAATCTTCT
>NJDC01001219.1:133675-154550 GCA_002245475.1 Calephelis virginiensis
AAATTTATTTATAGTATTTATCAACATACATTAGGTAATGTTAATTTAAAGGAGCTACTTTTAGACATGTATCAAAAAAGTATCACCCCCTATGTCCTCCAAAAGGTAGGCAGAGGCACAACCAGGGCACTCACGACTAGCCGAAGACACTAAGTCCAACAATGTGATAGGTGGCAAACCTATCGCCAACCGAGCACACATCCAATCCCGAGCAACGTTTTTTTTATATTAGAAACTTGGAAAAACCCAATTTTATTTTTGTTGCCCGACGCGGGATTCGAACCAGGGATGTTGCGAATAGCAGCATCAGCATGAGCTGATTATCAGCATTGTTTTCAACATCAGCATCCGCATTAATCGATGCTGATTTTATGGCTATTATTCAGGTCGTGACGTGTCCGTTGAAAGCACGGCTTTCCTTCTGCGGCGGGAATTTTTGACCAACCAAAGATCATAAATTGTTACTTGTCATCACAATTAATAAACAAACACTTTGGCTACTTATTGAATTTTTGAAAGTAATTAATCTGGGGGAGCACATGCTCCCTGGCATTACCGTGCTTCCAAGACGAGCCACGTGTAGCGCAAGGGTAGTGCCCTTGCGCTACCTACCTTTTTCAAAATGTTCTGTCGTTTTTTTGTACCCTCATAGAATTAGTTTCCGATATTCGAGATAGTTCATATTCTCAGAGTATGATGGCAATAATAGAATAATTAAACATACAAAATTTCAATCGAATAGTTCTAATACTTTAAATTTTATTGATATCTAAAATACACCGAGTTTGTCAATGACACACTTACTGATACACTGACACTGATAATGAAATTATCAAAATGTTTGGCTACTTCCTGAATTGCTAGAAAGCTGAAATTTGGGATGATATCTAAGTTTAGTATACAACCAACAAAAAAATCATAAACTTGGGACTTTCCCCCCTTCTCCTAAATGGGAGTGTAAAACTTTGTTTTGAAATTTCAAAATGTTAAGCTACTCTCTGAAGTGCTAGAAAGCCAAAATTTTGTATGTAGGTAAACGATGCTTAGAATAAAGAAACACTACCGTGCTTCCAGATAAAGTTGTAACTCTCGCCCCACATCCCCTAAAATTGGGGAGTAAAATATCACCCTGATTTAGAAGCAAATGGTATATGGTAATCAATAAACTGTAAATAAAAAAAGACAAAGACAGGGAATGAGTAAGAAATGTTGATATGTAAGAAATACACCCCAAAAAGGAAAAAAATATCGAAAACAATATTTAGCAACTTATGAAAAGAACTGAAATCAAACCATAAACATTTCGTATAAAATGTTGCCAAGACGACCACATAAGGTTTGCCCTGTAAAGAGATATCAGTTCTCATGTAGAGCCAAGCTTCTGAATCTACTCGGCCTAACTCGAGTGACCTTAAGAACACAAGTGTATGTGTTAGTGGCGAAGGACTAAAAAATGAAGTATACTAATAATATAATAATAGTACTTTTTTAAATTAGTATACGAAGATGTACTTTTTTAAATTAGTATACGAAGATGTACTTTTTTAGGAAAAGATTTTTCTCGCAATTAAACCAAACTTGCTCGTGGATTGGGTAAGTGTCTGGTTGATGATAGGTTTGCCAACTATCACATTACGGGTCTAAAGTAGCTAAGGCTAATCGTGGCTAATCTGGTTTACCTCTGCCTACTTCTTCAGGGATATGTGCGTGGACACAAATTTTTTTCATTAAATCAGCATCAGCATTAGCTAATATTCATTTAAAAAATCAGCATCAGCTGATGTTAAAAAAACCTGCATCAGCAACAACCCTGATTCGAACCCGGGTCCACATGAAGTCAAGTTCAACGCTTGGACCACTAGACCACAGAAACGATTATAAACATAATACAATATGAAAGAAACTAAATTGTATGTTGCGGCAATACATCTAAGATGGTTTAAAAGTATAGCTAGGAGTTACTTCCTGCGTCTGCACTGGGTCGTATGATTGCTCGATTCCTGTAGGTAATAGGATCTGAGAGAAGTTTGCACTTTGTATACATAACCTCATAGTATATAAATTGTCTGTGGTTGTAAAATGGGTGTAAAAATTTTTGTATCATTGGCCATGAGTGGATTCACAAATACAATACGTCAATAAACAATACAAGTTTGAAGTGAATATGACGTTATAAAATCTTCATTAACCTTCCTACTCATACGATTTTATGTAAATTTTATATTTTCGTATAAGAAAATCTGTAGAAATATATTAAAATACTAGCTTTTGTTTACGTCTGCGCCTGTATTTTTAAGTTATTTACCTCGAGAGCCCAGATATTGTGATAAAAATTTTCTCTGCATCCTTTAACCTGTCTCCATATACAAAAATAAAATAAATAAGTTAGATTTTTATTATTCTGAATTATGAACATAACATTTATGTAAATATCCCTGGACAGTAATAAATATCAAATTTTTGTGGGTTATATTATAATTATTAAATATTTTGTACTCTTTTTTAAGCCAGACAGTTGGCGCTCGATTTTCTCTGACTACCCCGCAAGGGACTTGGCGTGAAGCTCTGTATGTATTTATTAATCTTAAACTTTCTATTTTGTATTTTCACATTACTAGTTATGTTTTCCTAAAACGTGAACACCCTTATAATAACTTATTCTGAACTCTCTAGAGGTTAACCTGTTTAAAATGTCATTTAAACTTAAGTTAAACCTTTGTACTTATTCATGCGTTAAATTTAAATAAATAAATAAAAACTATACCATAATTCTTCGTTGTAACGAAAAAGAAGGACAATGTGACACGCTTTCGCATTTAAATATTAGCTGTAGATGAATGTGCAGCAGTAAACATTAGAGATTTTATTTCAATTGGAAATATATAGTTATTAATTCTACTTCACTGATTTTAATGAAATACGGCTGTGATTACAAATGAGACCTTTATCTTTTAATTAATCAAAACCAGATTATGTTCGTGTTCATCATAATATTGTCCCTTGTCTCTGTCGGGGGTTGAACTTGAGCTCTATCAATTAAAGGTTATGGGTGTCTAACCTTAAGACCAAGGAGGCTATATTTACTCATGCAATGTATTTTTAACCATTGGCAAGAAGGAGGAGGTTATATGTCCGACTCCTATATATATTTTTACGTAGGTATGTTATTCGATTTCTCCGTCATTTATGATCCTATTTTTTTTATTTAGAAGATTTGTCACCTTTGTGGTCTAGCGGTTCAGGTGTTGGACTTGACTGCAGGAGGTCCCGGGTTCGAATCCCGGATCAGGCAACAAAAAGAAAAATTTGGTTTTTCCAATTTTCTAATAAAAAAAATGTTGCTCGGGATTGGTTTTGTGCCCGGTTGGCGGCGACAGTCTTGCCACCTATCACATTGTGGAACTTAATGTCTTGGGTGGGTGCCCTGGTTGTGCCTCTGGAGGTAGGCAGATTCGGGTATATCGGCGTGAAGATACTTTTTAGAAGAGCATGCTTCCAAGCAGTGCCATTGCCACTAAGTCTGAATATGATCCTACGGAAATCAAGGAATTTCTTTTAATTTTTTGTGTACTTAGGTGACATATTAATATTAAAATTGGAGGTATTTTTTGCTGTATCACTGCGCTTAAATTGTAGAAATTAAGGACATTGTGAGTATAATGTTATTACACTAAATGGCGAAAGACAAATTTGCTTGACAAAGGCCAACTTATATAAGTAACGAGTACCTAAATGTAAGAGTTTTATAGACAATCATATATAAAACGGATATAAAATGCGACCCCATAAAACAAACATTAGCATTTCTTTTTCTTTATTGCTGACGCGGCGCTTTTTACGATACGGTCCCAGTCTAAATAGATGGCTTAATCTAGCCGAATTCAATTCTTAAGGAACGAATTACTTTGCTGGATAAAGAGTTTATTACCCGTTGCATTTTAATTCATTTATTTCAAAAATATCACCTCGCTTCTATCGCCTCTGTGGTCTAGCGGTTCAGTTGTTGGCCTTGACTGCATGAGGTCCCGGGTTCGAATCCCGGATCGGGCAATAAAAGAAAATTGAGTTTTCCCAATTTTCTAATAAAAAAATACGTTGCTCGGGACTGGATATGTGCTCGGTTTGGCGATAGGCTTGCCACCTATCACATTGTGGGACTTAGTATCTTCGGCTAATCGAGGGTGCCCTGATTGTGCCTCTGCCTACCTATTCAAGGATATGAGTGTGACAATACTTTTTTATTTCAAAAATTTCATGAACTATATTATTTTGGGACTTGTAGACTGAGCCTAGGCTATGTTCAACTATATTTATGTTTTAAGCTCTGTATATACTGTTACTGATAACATTTTTAACAATATTTAATAACTAATCAAAATAACCACACCAAAACTTCAGAAATATATCAGTAGCAAGTTTTATCAATTTAAAAAGAAACGAAAAAAATGAAGATCGTAGTGATAACTGATAGGTTTTGTTCAAATCCATATAGTCTTATGTATGTAAAAAATTAACAATATCTAATAACTAATCAAAATAATCATACCAAAACTTCAGAAATATATCAGTAGTAAGTTTTATCAATTTAAAAAGAAACGAATAAAAAGATTGCAGTGATAACTGATAGGTTTTGTTCAAATCCATATAGTCTTTTGTATATAAAAAAGCTCATGTCACGATGTATGTCTGGGATAAACCTGTAATCGATGATGATCTAATAGGATAATTTTTTATCCCGTTATCCCGGTGCGGTAATATGGAGTTTGTTAAAATGTTAAAGCCACACAAGTACCAATTTTAGGGCCCACGTGAATAAAGTCCTATCTGATTCTTATTCTGATTCCCGATGCCTAAAGGGGTAGCCACCAGAGACTAAATGATTTCAACAGCTTATAGAAATGTAAGTTTGAATAGTCTATTTTTGTACAGTCCCAAACAGTAACTCTACATAAACCATTCGAATATTTTGTTGCTCTTTGTTTCTTGAGAATTACCCTTGGAGTCAATGTTATACAACTTTAGTAATATTTGAGTATAAAACACCTCAGTTACGACAGTTTACGTGAATAGATATTATCATATTTATTAACAATTGAAGGTTTTATTCATCACTTAATGGACTACACAAATACTATGTTTGATACTTATTGAAGAGGTATTTTATCAACGACATTCTAGAAGTAACTTCTCAGTCCTCACGCAGTAGACATGAATACTTCTTTTTCATATTGTCCAGTCTCCAATAAGTTTACTCATAAATAATCATTTTTACAGGTGCATTTTAATGTTTTAATATCTACTAGCTAATAAAGTCGTAAATACTAATATAATGAAGAATGAGTTTCTCCCAGAGAAATGTAGATAAATACATTCCTATTTTTGTGAACATTTATGTTTATTATAAAGTCGGTATTTCACAATTTTACTCTTATTAAATAATGTCTTTGTGAATTTATAAATAATAAACATAAACATGTGCCAATTTTAAATAACCTGTCTAAGATAAAAGATAGAGCTTCTTTAGATCAATTTCCAGGCAACCATTGTCATTTTCCAATAATTAACAAACGTATCTTAGCAACACAATTCTAGTAGGTCTGTCTCTACCTGTAATGTAATATAAGTAATGTCTATTATTGATAGACTGTTGTGTACTTAATTCACGAATGTCTACCGACACACTACACTTCACTACACTAGAATTCACATAGTTAATATTACGGTGTATAAGCAATATTATGCGACCAAGCATAATATTGCAATAACAACATACACATAGCAAATATTTATTTAAATTTAAGACCCCGATTGCAACTGTTTGAACTATATGAATACTGGACCAGCAAAATTAAGATAATAATCTTGATTTGCATATAACTTGGATAGTTACACAGAACTTACTCTAAAAAAATTAAAATAATGATACTTTGTCACTATTCCCCTACATCTGGATGTAAATAGTTAAGAGCAGTAAAACTGTGAAAACCGACTCCAACTATGTTAGATTTGATCATTCTGTTTTGAAAGATAGCTAAAGATTCCAAGATAGTCCTATGTAAATTTTACCCACTTCCTACTAGTAGTTTTGAGCTATACATAAAAAAAGTTAAGTTATACTTAATAATGCATATTTTTTGTTGTATACATTAATTACTGAAACTCAAAAACGACTAGCCACTTCATAGAATTAAATAGCTTTCACCTCGACTTCGTCTGCTTGAAATAATTACCCTGAGCCTTCCTCGGTAAATGGTCTATCTAACACTGAAAAAAATTTTCAAATCGTCCGTGTTCGTGTTGGTCCGGGCTCCATTGCAAAATAGACCATCTGCCTTCCTGCCAGGCAGCTCGTAAAAGGCGAGCATAGGCTTACCGTCACTAACACCGTGACATCCGGATTGGTACCAACGCCTTTCCTATTCCTGCCACCATAACGTCCAATGCTTGACGTTGTCGTGTTCCTGG
Source organism: Calephelis virginiensis (assembly GCA_002245475.1). Taxonomy (NCBI): domain Eukaryota; kingdom Metazoa; phylum Arthropoda; class Insecta; order Lepidoptera; family Riodinidae; genus Calephelis; species Calephelis virginiensis. The sequence continues at coordinate 140,141 of NJDC01001219.1, forward strand.
TCTCAGGTTGGCAACGCACCATTACCACCTATGGTGTCTCTAGGCGGCGTGAATTTCTTACCATCAGGAAATCCGTCTGATTGTTTGCCTTTCATTATCATAAAAAAAACTGCTTAGGAGTCATGACCTATCTTTTCAAAATATAATCAATTATAGAGATTCTTGATTGGCCTAGTAATCGCGTGACGAACAAAAAAACAAACAGTCGAATTGAGAACCTCTTTTTTTTATTCGATATGTTGCAGTTAAACGGAGTGTAAATATATATACACAAAAAGATCCCACTATCCTCAAAACATTTTATTACATTTGCTGGACAAACAATAGGCTTTTCCGGACAGAAACCTTTCCATTTGTACAAATAGCATAAGGTCCGGTTGCACGATTTTACACATTGTCGTTATTTTATATAATGCTATGTTGCTATGTTTGTTCTTAACTTTACTTTTTTAAACAACGATGACGATTTTTAAAACACGAAACTAAAAAATATATTAAGACTTCATCTACTCGTATTATGATTTTAAAATTAAGTAGATACTTTCATTAGCAGGTTTGTTAGCTTTACTGCTAAATTTTAATTATAATAGACTTTTCTACGGTTTGACGTTTGGAAAAGTTTTAAAAATAAAATATAAATATAAACGCTTTCGTCTCATCTACTTTTTAAATTAAAATTATTTTCTAAAGTGACTTTTGTCTGAAAAATGTAGATTCTCTTTGTTAGCCATCCTTAAATGTTTGTTATATTTACTTGTAACAGTAAGTCTTAAAACGAAATATTTTTAATTACTTATTGATACTCAAAAACTCTGTACTTATACGAATCTAACTACTAGGTGGTATACTAGGTGGTAGAGTTTCGCAAAGACACGCACGGATTGGTACCACCGCCTTACCTATTCCTGCCGTCATAACGTCACGACGTGTTCCAGTTTGGAGGGTAAGGTAGCCGGTAAACTTACTTTTGCTTGAGGCCTAACATCCCGGTCTTAGGTTGGCAACGCACCATTACCATCTTTGGTGTCACTAGGCGACGTGAATTTCTTACCATCAGGAAATCCGTCTGCTTGTTTGCCTTCCAATATCATAAAAAAAAGTATATCTACAACAAGTTCATGTTTGTAACTGCTTTAAAAATGTTGAACCACTTTTAATCATTTTTGATTTTTTGAATTCTTCTAAAAAATGTTTAAAAATTAGTGATTTTTAAACCGGGTGGATCAAAGTTTGCCGAAACAAAAAGTTGATACCCTATTTACATCTGTTGTAATGGATTTCCACAAAGTAACGCCTGATTCAATAAAATATTACAAAAAATGTGTTAAATAAATAAAAATGATTGTAAAAATAATGTAGTCGGGTCTTAGTCTAAAATCTCGCTACTTCGACAAATAAACGAACCCCTTTTTACTTAATAATTGAATTTGAAACCACACGTTAACTGCAAAAGGTATTGTCTCCCGCCTTAATTTAATTATATTTGAGTAATATAAAGTTGCTTTTTCAAATGTATTTTGTTACTTATTTTGAATAACATAATATTACATTTACATAACTTTTGAAATCGGTATATTACGCTGGAAAATGTTTCTATAAAACTAGTAGGCTTGCTACTTTAGCGACAAGAGATATCTAATGAAGTTAAAAACACCTATAACATCTAAGGTGTCAATAGGCCACGATTGTCGCACCGCTTCAGAGCGCTGATCTCTCACAAAAAAAAAACAACTTAACAGTTGCGAACTAAAAACATTAACGTCAACATTTTGTAAATAGAAAAAAAATATATATTCACGTTCATATCCCCGAAGATTAGGCAGAGGCATAACCAGGGCGCCCATTAATAGCCTTCCACTAAGTTCCACAATGTGATAGGTGGCAAGCCTATCGCCAACCGGGCACATATCCAATCCCAGGCAACGTTATTTTTTTGGAAAATATACATTTTCTAATTTTTTTTGTTGCCCGACTTGGGGGTCGATCCCAGGACCTCAAAAAGCCAAGTCCGACGCCGGACCGCTAGACCACAGAGGCAACTAAATTAACTTGTAAATAGTCATTTAATATAGAAACCAAATTAATGTATTTCCAACGTTCTCATAGCTGTAATAGATTTTGCGACATTACACCATATTTCGTGTTTGCTCTCCCCCCATTCCCCAAGGAAATGAGCTTCGACAACTATGTTTGACTTGTATTGTTAGGAAGTCGACAAAGTGAGGGTTAAATCAGTCACCGAAACTAACAGCAAACATTAAATGTTTAGTTGCGTAGGAAATATTGGGGCAAACAGTTTTTGGTGCTGAGGCCGGACACATATATTATGCTCATGTATGTATATGATAATATTTGGTATTTATACGTTTAAATTTTTATACATATTTATATAAAGCTCATATTTCTACAAGCTATCTATAATTTTCATGTATTTTTGTGATTCAAATAATATTTTTATATTCCATTCTTACATTAATTTTTCGCTAGCTTTCTTAACTTCGAATAATTAATATATTTTTTTTAATTTAATCAATTAATTTATATATTATACAATGATATATCGATATGTAGGTTTGTTTCTGTATTACTCTTGTATCTTAATCGGTTTGTTTGTATGTCACTATTCCACTGAAGCAATTGGGTTTTAATATTCAAGGAACAAGTAACCACTTTTCATGCTGCCAGTGGGAGCGAGTATTTTTGATTGAAAAAAAAAAGCAATTATGGGATTAATGTTCTTCGAGTGAATGGAACGCGGAAATGGATGAATAATTAGGAAATATTACCATATTCCCTGTAAGATATAGGAAATATTATTATAAAATTTATATATAAAATAAGTCAATATCACTTTTAGTTGTAATTTTATAACTCAAGAACGGGCTCACCTATACAAACCAAATGTTTAGGTGTGAAGTTTGCATAGAATCGGTCGAGGGGTTTTTCATTTATTAAATTTTTTGTAACAAATGAATTCAATAATGGGGATTTTAAGTCAGATTGAAACTTTTTTCAGATGGGGATCGTGCTGTCATATTGAAACCTTTTTCAGTTGTTTTTTTTTTCTTTTTGTTTTGTTGTGTTATTCATGCGGTCATATACGTAGCGAAGCACATATCGGGCTGCTAGTAATTTAATAAAGGCGTTTGATTTTAAAACAATTTAAAATATTTTTTATAAAAAAAAATAGGGTTTAGGATTTTGTGATAAAAACTTTATTGGAGAAAACGCTGACTGATAAAAAATAAATGAGAACATTGAGATACAGAAATGTGAAAGCTTAGGGGTTTTCGAAATTTGTATTGACAGAAGATTATCCCAGCTTTTCAAGAATACAATAAATCGCCTGTGTGGTCTAGCGGTTCAGGTGTTGGACTTGATTGCATGAGGTCCCGGGTTCCTGAAGACACCCGAGTTCACCAAGAAGGAAAGAACCATCGTTTAGTTACTCATTGATTTAACACTGAACAGTTATTTAAACCCTTAGCGTTTTTTCTTTTGTTCACAAACAATTTCAACACATCTGTTAACTAAACAAGCATTTATTAATCTTCACAACATCTTAGCGCCAGATGCGTCAGGTCGTATAATACTACTATTTAAGGATGTCACTATTCAGAGTAGGATTTCGTCGGGAATAACCAGTTACAGAATTAGTAGCGTAACATATTATAAAGCAAAATTGTATATTTCTTTATGAACTTCAAAACCTAACATAAATCTTCTATTTTTAAATTGGTCGGTTGACCATTATTTTTGTTTGTTGTCTAGTATAGGTTAGGTGTAGGTTAGACATCTGATTTGTTATTCTTGTGCGCATTTGTAATGATTTGCTGTAAAATTCACATTGTTTAATTTCATTTGCAATATAAGATAAAACGATACGTAACGAAAACTTTATTAACAACGAAAACCCTACCTAAACTAAATCGGTATTAAAATAGGTATCAACAATAAAATTGATCTAATACACAGGTAGGTATAATAAATGGTAGGTAAGTACATATAATAAAACAGTAATAAAACAAAATCTGTAAATATAATATTTTTAAAAACAGTATGTATCGTATACTTTTGTCGGGTTGTCTGTTTACTTTCGACACAAAAACTCCTAAAAGGACTTTCAGTAACTTTGTTCTTAGTAGCTTATAGCCCTGATCAACATTTTGAATAACGTTTACAGCAGAAAGATATTTCGTTTCCATCACTAAACACAAAAAATCACTTCAACTTGTGTACAAACTCGCGGGCAACAGCTAGTACGAAAAAAGAATGCAAGCAATTTCTAACAAATGACAAGATAACCAATGGTTAAACCACCTCGGCTAGTATGTTTAGGTTAACGGTCGTTTAAGACACATAACCAATGTTTAGTCTATGGTGAACAGTAAATTCAATATTAAACGTCGTTTACGATACAACCGACCGATTAAAATATAACCGTCTATTGGTGAACTCGGGTCTAAGTCCCGCAATGTGATAGGTGGCTAGCCCAGCGATTCCAAAGTTATTTGGGCTACGACCCATCCGCAAAAAGTTCCCAAAACTCGGGAACCACCTCAAGGACTTTATTAACAACACGAATAAAGGACAGAGTTTGAACACTGTTTATTATAACACAAGATTTTTTATAGCTTAATAATTTATTTATTTAATTATGTCGTATCATCGTTCCTAGTTAATTCTGGTTTCAGATATTCTAGGTAGTACTTTCTCATAACTTTCTGACGTTTGAGTGAAATTGGAAGTCGGACTCACTGTCGCTTTTGTCACTTAGAAGATCATCTGTATTTAATTACTATTTTCGCAATCAACTGTTGGCTCGGTCGGGTGGTGTGTTGGTCTATAGGCAGGACTCTCTGAATATTCTCTCGCGACCTACCAATGACTTGCGACCCATAGTTTGGGAAACCCTGGGCTAGCCTATCGCCAACTGGGCACATATCCAATCCCGAGCAGCATTTTTTTTTGAAAATTGAAAAAACCAAATTTTGTTTTTATTGCCCAACCCGGGAATCGAACCCAAAACCACATGTCAAGTCCAACACCTGGACCGCTAGACCACAGAGGTGATCGTATAAAAAAATACGAAACTACTTCAATATTTCCCTAGTATAACATTGTGAACGGCTAGCAAACAGCTAGTTTATTAGTACCTCGAGTAAAATATTAATTGAAAGACATTATTAATAATGATATATCATAAAACGTATGAAACGTAAATTGAAGACTGAGGTTTAAGGTTATTTGAGATCTAAGATCAAAAACAGACATTATACCAGTTCCACTGTGGTCTAGCGGCCCGGGTGTGGGACTTGACTACATGAGGTCCCGGGTTTGAATCACGGGTCGGCCAACAAAAAGAAAAATTGGATTTTTCCAATTTTCTAATAAAAAAAATGTAGGTCGGGATTGGAAACGTGCCCGGTTGGCGATAGGCTTGCCACCTATCACATTGTGGGACTTAGTGTCTTCGGCTAGTCGTGGGTGCCTTGGTTGTACCTCTGCCTACCTCTTCGGGGATATGGGCGTGAAGATACCAGTTCCACTCATTCATTACAGTCATCAATGTTTTTTTTATGATACTGGAAGGCAAACAAGCAGATGGATTTCCTGATGGTAAGAAATTCATGCCGCCTAGAGACACCAAAGGTGGTAATGGTGCGTTTCCAACTTGAGAACAGGATGTTAGGCCTCGAGCAAATATTTACCGGCTACTCTACCCTCCAAATCAGAACACTTCATAACGTTATGGCGGCAGGAATAGGTAAGGCGGTGGTACCAATCCGGGTGAGTCGCTTTGAAACTCTACTACCTAGTCAGATGTCACGGTGTTTGTGAAGGTAGATGGTCTATTCTGCAAAGGAGCCTTGACCAACACCGGGGAAAATATCAATAAAATAATAGCAAAAACAGATATTATAATCCATTCATTCATTTCACTCATCAATGTTAATAGCAATGTTTGTGAATCAGTACATTTTGTACAGAGCTGCGGATAACACATTTCCTTGTGTTTTTTGAAATAAATTAAAAATAATTACAGAGAATACTCACGATAAAATGACTAATTCTAAATTGAAATGTACAGGCAGGCGCCAATAAAACGCAATTAATGGTATTTTATTCAGACCATGTTTCGTCCCATTAGCACAACCATTGCTTTCAACCGCAGGGTTACATAAATGACCTTTTTCACAAATTTAAATTCAACAATTATCTTTTTTTACAAATTCAAATTCTAGAAAAACATTGTAAAAAAGAGATTCTGACTTCGATTTCGGATTATTAATGTATGAAACTTATCTATCTATCGCCTACTATCGCCTCTGTGGTCTAGCGGTCCGGGTGTTGGACTTGACTGCATGAGGTCCTGGGTTCGAATCCCGGGTCGGCCAACATGGAGAAAATTGGATTTTTTCAATTTTCTAATTAAAAAAAATGTTGGTCGGGATTGGAAATGTGCCCGGTTGGCGATAGGCTTGCCACCTATCACATTGTGGGACTTAGTGTCTTCGGCTAGTCGTGGGTGCCCTGGTTGTGCCTCTGCCTACCTCTTCGGGGATATGGGCGTGAAGATACTTTAATGTATGAAACTTAACGTTAAGAATTAGAGAAACTAGAGGAAGAGGCTGTTGCGAAACCGATAGGTTCATAAATAAAAAAACACGGTGAAAAATTACACAAATTGAGTCAAACCCCTCAGTAAACAAATGATATGCTTGTGTTATGGGTGTTAGTTAACAATACTAATACACATAATATCTACTGAAAGAAATTGGTACCAAAGTTTATTTAATTAACACACTTAGATTCAAAAATCTATTTATATTCATATCCATTGTTTTATTATTTTTATTTTATATCTATAATACATCGTACAAATGTCTAACCCAGTTGGGAATCAAACTTGAGCCTCGCAGTTGGTCGGTGGTTTTAGGCGTGCACGCTAACCCCTCGACCAGTGAGGCGGTTTTAATTTATTTTAAACTAGCTGCTAGCTGCGGAGTCGCCCGCGTTTTCACAGAAACCCGGTGTGCGATCGGGATTTAAAATAGCCTATATGTTAATCCAGGTCACAATCTATCTGTCTTCCGAATTTCAGACAAATCCGTTCAGCCATTCGAGCGTGAAAGAGTAACAAACATCCATACATCCATACTTACAAACTTTCGCATTTATAATATTAATAGGATAATATTGCCTCTGTGGTCTAGCGGTTCAGTTGTTGGACTTGACATGAAGTCCCCGGTTCGAATCCCGGATCGGGCAACATAAAGAAAATTGGGTTTTTCCAATTTTCTAGTAAAAAAAATGTTGCTCGGGATAGAATATGTGGCCGGTTGGCGATAGGATTGCCACTTATCAAGTTGTTGGACTTAGTATCTTCGGCTAGTCGTGGGTGTCCTGGTTGTGCCTCTGTCTAACTCTTCGGGGATATGGGCGTGAAGATACTTTTTTTTTAAATAATATGTTTTAATAATAAATATAGATTAAGGTTAACCGATATTGAATTTATCGGTAATACCATTTTAGTAGACCTAAACATATAATGATCATGCACTTATTGGGGTAAGTAGGCCGACCCACCTTCAATGGACAAAGGCCTACGTAAAAGCTCTATTGTATGTTATTGTTTGCCGTAAGCTTCTAAAAGCAAAGCTATCGAACTCTCCATTATGTAGGGATGTACAATAAAATAAATGGAAGATAGGGTTGCTAAACTTAAGTAAGATTAAAATTTGAAACAATTGTTTGAAAATCTTTAGCATTTCTAAATTTTAATCAAACTCTTTCATAGTTTTCACTTTTTATTGACTTTTAAGAAATAATAACTTGTGATTTTCGGTATTTCCAAACGGTTAAAGCTTATTTTATTGTTGAACATGAATAGGATATTAGACTTTATTTTTAAAGTATTTAATATGCCAAACCAAATCTTTATATAAATATGTAATCTCAACTTGGCGTGGTCGTATGAAATGGACCAATTGAGCTAGTTATAATTTTCTTGTGTTGGTTCATAAGGTTAAAATAAAAAAAAAACAGACAGGACATTTGTGTGTGCCGGCTTGGCTAGTATTTTATAGTAAATTTAAAATTCTATTTTTTTTAAATTCACCTTTATCTTTTTTATATTCGCCTATATCTTTGAATATCGGTCGCGGTGGTACCAATCCGGGCGAGTCGCTGCGAAACTCTACCACCTAGTCAGATATCACGGTGTTAATGACGGTAAGCCTATGCTCGCCTCTTACAAGCTGCCTGGCAGGAAGGCAGATGATCTATTCTGCAAAGGAGCCCGGACCAACATAAGTGATGTTTCAACATTATTTAAAGATAAAAAAATCTCCAAACGAAAGATTTACTTAGAATTTATTTGCCATTTAAATAACAAAACACCATATTGTAATGAAATAAGCAAATCGTCGCTAATACGAAAAGGTCAGCGAGGAACCTCATTCGGGCCTTTTATAACTGTGTTCTTACTTGAAAGACATTTTTTTCTCAGTGTAAGCCTGAACAACTTAATGGGAAAAGTTGTAATAAGTATTCAGAAAGCATTATGGACTATTAATATTCAGACGTTGGCGACGTGGGTGACTAAGTTCAATAAATATAAGCTACCTTCTTTGAGGTGCGACTTTGGTAAGAGATATTAAGTCTTTTCTAGAACGGCAGTAAAACCTGAGTAGCTTTTATAGAGTTTAGCGTTTTACGTCGAAGCTTTTTCACGTTTTTTGGTATAGTTATGTAACAATAACAGTATTTTTTCTAAAACTCAAAATGTGTAAATTTTCTAATAAAAACAATTTTGCCTGAGATTGGATATATGCCCGGTTGGCGATAAGCTTGCCACCTTTCACCTTGTGGGACCTAATGTCTTCGACTTGTCGTGGGTGCCCTGGTTATGCCTCTACTAATCCCTTCAGGGTCATAGACGTGCAGATACTTACTTACTTACTTACTCAAAATGCGTCAATTTTAATTTTCTAATAACAACAACGTTGTCATGGGTTAATTAATAGCCCCGTTAGCGATTAGCTTGACGTTGTTGGATTAAGTAGCACCTTCGCCTAATAGTGGATGTCATATTTTTGCCTCTGCCTATCTCTTCAAGGCGTGAAGATACTATATTTTTTTAAGTATTAGTTATGAAGTATTCCAATATCTAGACATATATATTTTTTTAAATTTTAAGTTAACCAAAGTAAAATAAATGTTATTGTGTGATACATCTTATCGTTTAGTTGAAAAAGAAATGTTTGGCACGAAAAAGACTGTACTGAAAAAACGAATAGGCTAAGAAGTATTTACTGATCAGATAATATAAAATACGTTACAACCACGACGACATTTTTTAATTACATTAAGAATGATTATATTTTAGTTATGATTTTATCACACAGATGAGTGACGCGCTATTAACGTCTACTCGCAAGGAGTACTCCTGAATCCTACCTGATTAATTAATCTAACTCCTTAAAACAAGGTTTAATTTACCTTGAATATTTGGTAAGGTTAAGTTATAAAAAATGCTCAATTTTTGAAGTGAAAACTTCTTCAGCGCCGTTGTGCGTTTTTATTGGAATGGGTAAAAATTTCTAAATTCGCGTCAGGACAAGTAACCTGATCGGAAATTCGTAAGACGGCGCAGGGCACTTGCGCGAATGTTCGTGTTGCCATGTTTGTGTACGATAGCGCAATAAACGAATATTGTATTATATTGTTTTGTATTATATATTGTATTATACCACATAAATTATAGTGCTTTCATACTGATAATTAAAGCAATTCGTACAAAATTATTCCCTAACCATTCCAAAATAATATTTAAGTTTTCACTTCGGCCGGCACGGCCCGGCCCGGATTGCAACCCGTCTTTTTTTCTAGATATTGATTTTTTTACAATATTAAATAATTTTGTATTGCACCATGTTAAGGTTATGGTACCGCACAAACCCTTGGCCTAAATCCCGCATAACTTTGCTCTATCTCCGCTATAGAAACATTATTTCCCCGAGATTAAACCCTTTTAGATAAAAATAGTTATTGAATCTGTTCTGCAAATGTCCGAGATAACATATAAAGGGTCCTTTAACATACATAAAAGCACGGGTCAAATTGAAAAACCTTCCTTTCCCTAATATTTGATGACATTTTTATTCAGAAAAACCATCTCGAATGGCTGAAATGTAACAAAATAACTAGAATAACGTTCCCTAGATTTCTAAATGAATGTATTTCAAGAAATATTACCTAATTTTAATATCAATAATAATGTTGATTGTATCTATTGTATTTGTTTTTGTATTGTATTGATTGTTTGTATTTATTTGTATTGATTGATCAATAGTAATGTTGTCCAGTGACGTTTATTTACTGCCTACGTTTTCGGGGAGATTATATTGTAAAAAAGATGGTTTTCTTTACAAATATGTATGTGTTACGACAAATACGTATTATTTAAAAAAAAGCAAATGCTGAACCCAAAACGAGAATAATCAATTTTTTGTTAGATTGTAGGTACGCAATTTGCACGCAAAAACTACTGGACGGATTTTCATCAAATTTTGTTTAGGGATAGCTTGTATTTCAGGTCTACGTTTATGATACCTTTTACTGCGGGAAAATCTTTTATTCCCGTCACTAATCACTCTCTCTATGACATGCGCACAAAGACGCGACAGCAGCTTGTGTTTTATAGGTCTCCACTAGCCTATCCGAGAAAAAGTCTCTGTAATTATTGACGCTTGCTTATGGACTAACGCTCTTACTGCACATATTACTATTAAATACTAGCCGACCCATCAAACTTCGAATCACTTGACATTGACAGCTTCTAACGTGTATGAACGTAAACGATAACTGTATGAAACGATAGCTGTATGGAAAAAGAGTGCCACACATTTACCGTTTGGAAGTTTCTCTCGTGCAAACTATTCAATAAAAAAAAGATAGTAGAAATATCATCAACCCGGGACCTTAAGAAGTCAAGTCCGACGCCGGACCGCTAGACTACAGAAGTCACTTGTATAAACATTATTCAAAAATAAAAAGAAACCCATAATAGCCGTCCATTACTTGGAGCGATTTTTGTAATTTTCTGACTTTCCTTTAATCCAAGTGATATGTTATGAATTGTAGCAACACCCTATCCCATATCTCATCAATAAATTTTGTTTGTTGTTTTCTCAATAAAGAACCTGTTTGGGTACTTACGTAAGATTTGTAATAGTAGAAGATCCGAACCTACATTGACTAACACCGAGCTGATAATTGAATAAACCATATTTTATAGTCAAGTAAGTATATTAGCGATCATATTAAAAGTGGGTTGCCTAAACAAATCCTGGACCGAATATTTCTAATTATTTAAAAAAAAATATTTTCATGTTTCCAATTTTTTTTCAGGCAACCCTCTATATCAACATCAATTGTAATTAAAGTTGTAATAAAACTGCTCATATGTTGATACATTTTTTTTCTATTGTCCGATCCCATGAAAGTAACTTGTAGCTTCGACAATTATCTGTTCATACCTGATAAACAATCCAGTTATATAAAAAGCAACCAAACCTATGCAACTTCCCTAGTTTAAGTTGGAATAAAATCTTAATATTCCGCCAATTAATAAGTAAAAACATTTTAAAGAATAAAAAAAAAGTCTAGGATTTTCTTAGGCAACCCATTTTTAATATATTTTCTGATATAGGTACTAAATTTGCTACAAAACCGGTTTCATTCTATTATCAGCTCGGTGACTTAACTTCGGATGTTAGACTATAAGTAGACATTGAAAATTGGTGAGAGAACAGACTAGTAAAATCACTGTTCGCAATCGCAATGTTTTCCCACAATCTGTTTTCTGCCGCCCCTCTTTTCCTCATACCTCAAAAACGCTCGGCTCAATTAATGAACTCCCCTAATACATCCACGTTAATTGTAAATGAAGTTTCAATATGTTGAAGAGAATAGTCAATCAAATTCACTTAGATAAAGGAGATCCCTAATAAAAGATATTACGTAGGTCTATAGCCGAGAGCAAATGGGACGTAAATGGGCACTAACACACCAACCTATCCCATCAGTCCGAATTACCAATTCACATTCAATTTACAGTTCAAATTATCTCACTAATTACTGTCATTTTATTTTTTATTAAAGTTTTCTTGAGATAGGCAAGAGGTAATAGGTTTTTTGTATATATACAACGCAACAAGGTGGAGAGTTACGCAGACAATCTGGGAGTACTCGCCCGGATGGGTACCACCGTCTTACCTATTCCTGCCGCCAAAACGTCAGTGCTTGCTGTTGACGTGTTCCGGTTCGGACGGTAGGGTAGCTGGTAAACTTACTTTTGCTAGATGCCTAACATCCCGGCCTAAGGTTGGCAACGCAATATTACCAACTTTGGTGTCTCAAAGCGGCGTGAATTTCTTACCATCAGGAAATCCGTCTGCTTGTTTGACATCCAATATCATAATGAAAAACAATTCAGAAACCGATGTTGTCACTTACACGTTTGCCTCCGCCCTCCCCTTAAACAAAAAAACCTGATAGTGACTATATACTTCAGAAAGTAGTCATACTATGACATACTATGTCACGTATAGTCATACTACGACTATACTAAGACTATACGGCGAATTCGCGACTGAAGGCGAATATGTATAATTACCAACACCTTATTACTTGTTCAGTATTTGCATTAAAATACTTTTCTCGAATACTTTTAGAGAAAGAAATAGCAAGACTTACGAATGATACAAAATGAAACTAATTTCGTATTCCAACAACGACTTCTTAAAGTTGGAAATTATTACATTTTGCTCCCATTTTCGTCGGTCGTGGTACTTTTTAAAATGTCAATCGATGAATTTAATTTGAGTGTATTCGAAAACTGAATAAACATTATGTTCCATATGAATCAATTCATGAATACCTACTTGGAGTTTTGGCGCCATCGAGAGAAAAGATGTTCGAAGTATTTCATAATTATTGAATTTCGTGTTCATATGTGTGAAATTAGTCAATTCTAGTGGCAATTTGTACAATTTTATTCAGTGAAAATGCACAAATGAAATAATCATGAAGAAATTAGCGTATATTGTATTTCCTCGTTTCCGCCAAATCTCATTATATGAGCTTGAGTAATGAAGCCACCGCTTTACCCGAGGCCCTGACACGATTTACTGACGACTTATGACTAATTATTGTTGAATCCCGATTTCGGTAAATTTGAAGCAAATTTCGACTCGACTAATGGCAAAATATTAACGTGAAGGCCAAAACCTAAAGAAAATTAATGCCTTATTAAATAGTTAGGGAGCTCAAGAGGGGATTTGTACAGTTGCTCAGACGCGTATGATTATGGGAAATATCTTGCACCATGGTAAAACATCTTATTGTATATCGAATCTCCATAAAGATTCGCGTTTGTCGGGTGGTCTATATCTAATTTTTTTTGGCTTATAAATATAATTGAGCGAATAACATACTCGTAAAATTTGTGCATGTTTAAATGTTCTGACAATTTGAGCATAAAGTTCGGGAGTAAGAGGGCTAATAACTTTCAAAAAACAAGTCTTCAATGTTCGTTAGTCATTATGGCGACCTACCTGTTTGACATATTTCCGTCAGAGACGCGTTAGGCATGTATACCATCAATCTAGGCAAGCTCGCATATGATCAAGTGGCTGTACTTGTGTTATTAGCTTTTAGAGGCTTCCCGTGCCGCTAAAAAATATAAACGTCACATGAGTTTTTTTAATATTCTCCTTTTTGTTTCTCTTTTGACCGCCTCGTTTGTCGAAGGGGTAGCGTAGACGCGTAATTCCACAGACCAGCCGCGAGGCTCGAGTTTGATTCCCGACGGGTGGCATATGTCTGTATTTCCGGATCTCGGTCCTTTTTAAATTTATTCTGGTATTATCAGTATCCTTGACCCATAACACAAGCACATAATTTGCTTACTTTGGGCTTAGATTCAATTTGTGTAACTTATCCAGGAATATTTATTTATCCAATCGACTAGGTCCAATAACATAGGATTTTAAACTTAAATCGTCGCGAATTAATAACATTTTTAATTATTTATACGGGATACTCACGATCTCTTTTTATTTTATATTTTTTTTAGGTCCAATAAGTCCTCGCCACGCTAGACATTTCTCGTCCAGTGTTGCCCTACGGTCTACTATAACAAACATTGCTTACAGAGATTGCTTACCGTCAATAAACAATGAATACTGCATGATACAAAGTATTAAAAAGCAAAAACTCTTATTACCCCTGGATTTCAAACACTTCACTATTTATTTGTTTCTTACATTTTGAAATATTAAAACACAGAATGTTAGACCAAGTACCTCCTATGAAACTAGATGGCCTAAAATCTTTTTTGTTT